>OAMR01000400.1:1111324-1173214 GCA_900205405.1 Echinochloa crus-galli | reverse complement strand
GTTAGTGTTTGAATTCAAATCTAGAATTTGAATTCAAGCCAACCAAAAAGCCAATAAAACCAAAAGAACTCCAAATCACATCTATTTAATCCTTAGCACTTCAAATTATTTTTATTTAAATTTAAAGTGCCTAAGAATAAAGGGAGCACATTGAAGACAATCTTATATGTTTGTTGGCATGCACATCAATTCACGAAAAATTTTGAAATTCACATTTTTGCATTCAACAACTCCTACGAAAATTACGGGATGTTACAGTCTTCCCCCCTCACGAGAATCTCGTCCTCGAGATTTGGGTAAACCTAAGGCTTAAACAGGTGTGGGTACTTCTTTCTCAGAACTGACTCCTTCTCCCATGTTGCTTCCCTCTCTGTGTGGTTTCTCCACTGAACCTTACAGAATGGAATGGATGTGCTCCTTGTCTCTTTGACTGCTCTGTCTAGAATCTTCTCTGGGTACTCCAGGTACTCCAAGGTATCTTGCAGATCCGTAGCCTCTGTCAAGACTTTATGCTCTGGTACTTTTGAGCACTTGCGCAACTGCGACACGTGGAACACTGGGTGAACTCCAGCTAGGTCTTCTGGAAGCTCTAGCCTGTAGGCTAGCTTGCCTATTCTTTCCAGTATCTTGTAGGGTCCCACAAATCGGGGTGCAAGCTTCTCTTTCACATGGAATCGCTTGGTGCCTCTGAGCGGTGACACTTTGAGATATACATATTCCCCTTCTTTGAACTCGAGGTCCCTTCTTCCCTTATCTGCATAGCTTTTCTGCTTGCTCTGGGCAATCTTCAGGTTCTCTCTGATCTAAGCTACATTCTCCTCTACTTCCACAATTGAGTCAGGGCCAAAGAACGCTCTCTCTCCCACCTCGGACCACATCAGAGGTGTCCTGCATTTCCTTCCGTATAAGGCTTCAAATGGGGACATTTTCAGACTCGCCTGGTGGCTGTTGTTGTAGGAGAATTCTGCGTATGACAGACTCTTTTCCCAATCCTTGCTGTAGGTTAGCACACAAGCTCTTAGCAGATCTTCCAGTATCTGGTTCACTCTTTCGGTTTGACCATCTGTCTGTGGGTGATAGGCTGTGCTATACTCCAGAGTGGTCCCAATTGCCTTGTGAAAGCTTCTCCAGAACTGAGCTGTGAACTGAGGTCCTCTGTCGGACACTATGCTTCTCGGTGCCCCATGCAGCTTGAGAATGTTATCTATGTAAAGCTCTGCTAGCTTATCACCTGCATATTTGTCCTTGATTGGTACGAAATGGGCGACTTTGGTTAGTCGATCCACTATCACCCAAATAGCATTGTTTCCCTTCTGAGTGCGGGGTAGTCCAACTATGAAGTCCATACTGATGTCTTCCCACTTCCACATTGGAATCTCCAGTGGATTCAGCAATCCTGCTGGTCTCTGATGTTCTGCCTTGATTCTTCGGCAAGAGTCGCACTTGGCAACATATTCAGCTATGTCTTATCTCATTTTCTTCCACCAGAAACGAGAAAAGAAAATGAACCCCATGGAGGCATAACAGCATAATTTCCAATTTCAAATAAAAAATGAAAAATACTATAGTTTGTAAAACATATTGAGACTAAACTATTTACCGACACATCCACCACAAATTAGCTATATACATACCCAGTGGATTCAACCTCCATTATTAGTAATTAAATGAGGGATTCTCAGTAGTACTATGTAGGGTTAATTAGGGCATCCGGAGTGTGGGAAATAAGAGGTCTTTAGCTGAGATAAGATCGACCATATACATAACAGGGAAGGTCCTAGAGGAGGTCTTATGAGAAAAAGGCAAAGACCCGGCTCTTGACTTAAGACCCGGCCATAACAAATAAAAAATTCTGCCACAGTAGGGTGATGGGCCACGGCGCGAACAGAGGCTGCCGAGCCTTGCAGGTTGATGCTGCGGTAGTGCAAGAGGATAGTATTTTTTATTTGGAACGGGTCCCGCACGCTTAAGACCAACCCGGCCATATACATAGCGCTGCCGACCTTATTGAAACATGGGGCCCACGTTTAAGACCCACTCGCCCGTATACACTCCGGATGCCCTTAACCCTATATGTAACAACCATGCTTTTTTCATATCAACTAATAGTGAGCTAATTTGAATTCTGAACTTCCTATGGAGATATTGAAATAATCTTAGCATAGTCGAACATTAGTCTTACCACAACGCCAATACATTAGGCCCTGTTCAGTTGGCTGGTTTTTGCCGAGAGAAAAACACTGCTGGCTAGTTTTTGCTGAGAGAAAAACACTGTTGGCTGGTAATCTCCAAACAAACAGGGCGTGGAACTCACTTTGAATTGTACAATAGCATTATTAAAACCTTTTAAGTACAACAGTCATTTTTCATGTACATACATCAAGATAATTTGCTTATTTTACAAAGTAATCAATTTACAAAGGTTGTGTAAAAAAAAGCTGATTGGCACTCATGTCTTGAGCGAGTATCAATGACCCTAAGGTAGCTCAAAGCATAACAGTTACTCTGCTTGAACACTCTGCCACTCCAACATCAACCATAGGGCCCATACCAATTATGTATCTGTTCTTCTGCATTTTCTTACACTTTCGACCTAGAAATAAGTAAAGCTGTACAAACCAGTTCATAAAAAATCATCCATTTCCATGTTACTAAAAGTTTATTTGCCAACACCTCTCGTGTCCAAACTAGTGGCCCATCCTGACTCAACACCCTTAAGTTCTGTAAATCTTGGAGATACATGGGAGCCACTGCATTAGAATATCTAACAACCAAGAAGTTGAACTAAATGAATGTAAGCTTGTAACATTAACCCACAGCACCGCAAAGCTGTAGTGGATCACCAACTCTGGTAGAACTGGATTCAGCAAATTCAGGCAGTCAGGCCAAGGGTTGGTAGCTGTATCCCTGAGGGAATCAGCAAAATCAGTTTCACCACGTCCACCTGAAAACATATAAGAGGATGGAAAGTAGAAACGGTGTGTAAAAATAGACCAATAACACAAAATGTAAGCATTAATATAACAGTAAGATTTTTCACCACCACAGCATGCCCATGATTCAACACATTTATCTAACAGGCAACAGCGTCCTCCGCTCAATGTTAGAACCAGGGTGGTCCAACGAGCAGCAGCTGCAAAACCCACTTAGACCCTTCGTGAAGCACTAGCCTAATGTCCTAACCAAAACAAGAAGTCCATTGTGAAACAGAATCAAAATCACAGCTTGTTGAATCGAGCAGTAATGAAGAGCCTGAGAGGAACATGGGAGAGCTGTAGGCAGTCGAGCATGCAGTCATGCAGGGTTCGGCGCACTGGCGTTTGGCTTCGGCAAGGTTGAGATGCCATCATGCTGGTCCAGCGATGTCTGTAGTCTAACTGCAGGTGATGCAAGGACACTTGTCATTGGCATTCGGCTCCAATAGATGCACGGCAACACAGTGCCGTAAACGGCCAATGGTGGTATACACGACTAGGATAAATCGAAGAGACAGGTGAAACCTATCTCACGGGAGAGTGGTGTAAGGGGATAATAACATGCATGATGATGATGGTTTGATGGTTTTGACGGGAAGAAGAACATGGGGATCTGATGAACAGGATGAAGTAGACCCAATGATCAAATGTATCATATTTTGAGGTGATGTGTCTCATCGTGGATTCTAGCAATAATTGGTTTCTAGTGGCATCCATCTAAATTGGGTATAGTTATCAGATTTAGTTGAGACTTATTCATATAACATGTGTGGAGCTGAGATAACAGATAGATGTGAAATATACTGAAATTTTATATATCTTTACCTTTATTTCTTCTGCCACTGCATGTATTTGGGACCCCTCTCTGATGGCAATATTAACAATAGCATTTTTCTCCCATAATTTAACCATAGCGGCAGCTAAGCCTTGGTTTTCTCTGTTCCTCCCTTCCAGTGCCCACCGGCAAGTATACATACAAAAGGATTGAAATTCATCAAAGATTGAGTAGTATTTGGTTGAAGCAAGCAATCCAGATACAATTATACAAAATCCAATACCTAGAGCAAAATGACGAGCGGTTAGCCATGCAAGTCTACACAGAGCTGTCATTTCCTTATCTCTTGGACTGCTCTTTATCTTGCAGGGAAGTAGTCTAAATGGTAGTTTATATCCAGATATGCAACCGGGGAGTATGTCAGTATCAACGGGTACAGAGCTGCGACCAAACTAATCTTTGTATCGTGGACCCAACTGATCCAAGAAGCTATCAAAAACAAATGTTCCTGTGACTTCTAGTTCTAGAGAGAATTTGTCATTAGATGTTGCGCACTTCGCACCGCCTGCCCTTGATTTTTGCAAGCTGTGACCTCCACGGCTCTGTACAGCACTATTTGCATGACCAACTTCCTTATCACTTATCAGAATCAAGGTCTATTAATTTAGCAGATGACTTCATGCATTGAAGGCTGTAATTCATTCCGTAGACAACACAACTGATCTCCCTGGCCTCCACATAACAATTCCTCCATTCATGTCCTAATTGACAAAGCAAGATCATAAATGCTAATCATTTTTCATTGGATTGAAAAAGTTACAGATAAACATGAACCATAATATTAGGTACCTCCAGTAATTATGAGTTCTCTTCATGTTCAGGTTCAGAGGGCCTTCAAATGCCATCATGATGGAGACATATCTCTACAGTACTGCAAATGCATTAAAAGTGGCTGGCATGTGGGCCCACCTCCCACCTGGCTCACATGTAAGCCACTGGTAAGCATGCAGAATACCGCAGAGCAGTCGTCTTGACAAACTCACCCATCTTCCATTTCTTGTGGATGCCCTCCACAATGTCCTGACTCCTGAGTGATCCCTCCAGGCCCAACCTTTATACCCTCTCCACCCTTAATGCTGCATCCCTGAGCCATAATTTGGCATCTCTACCTTGCAGATTATCTACTGAACATTTCAACAGATAACAGGATGATTCATTCCACAGACAAAAAAAAAACAATCATGAAACAGAGCTCCATGCAAACTTCATTAAAAACTTTTAAAACCAGTACAATGGACCAGGACGTTTTCTACAAGATGAGAGCAAGAGAAACTGCACTTTGATCTCTTCAAAATCTGGTGATATTCTTATTTATGGTATACTAACTTGTAAACATTAAAATGCCGACAAGTACAAGACGAATTGAAGAATGGTATAGCAATGGCATGGCAGAAGTGTTCTATGTTCACCACAGAAAGCTAACAGCAGTCAGCAATGTCCTAGTAGAGCCTGCCACAGCAATCAGAGGCGCCACAGTAGCAATGTTTAACCTTCTCCTCACCATTCTTGTCAAGGACCTGACCTACTTTATAATTATAATGGTAGGTCAGCTCCTGTAGTGGCGGGATATTCTCAACAGCAAAAAACATAACATGTGGCATCCTCATGTCATCATGATCCCAGAGAACATTTTGGGCATAGAGGTTTGGTGAACAACTATGGTTGATGAATCTTCCCACATTGCCGCATTCAGCTGCATCTATTGTGAAGCCTTCCAATGTCTTGGAGGATGAGGTAGAAGATTGTATACCAACCACTGACTTTAGCCCCTGCCAAAGTTCCTCGTCATGGTAGTTATTACCAATATCAAATAGATATTCATCATTCTGTCTCTTTTCAGCTTCTTTATCTTCCAAGAGCTCGCCAACATACTCACATATGAAACTGCCTGAAGATATAGAACTGAGGGATCTTACACCCCAACCTGTCTTACCTGTCTTGAATATTTCTAGTGGAATTTTGATACCATGCTGACTCACCCTATTGTGGCATGTTGGCGGGCACCTGCAAGTAGTGGTTAAAAATTGGTTAGCAATCTTGCATATGAAGCTGGATTATCAACTAAGTTTGTAGCTAACTATCTGGTGTGCATCAATATGTTTGCTTGTTGCCAAAATCTTGCTAACTTCAGGAGAACAACTAAACTTTGTGGGCCTTTTTCATATGCCACAAACACTCTGGTATTCATAATGTTTTATAATGCGCCTCACTATCATCTGGATCTAAAACCAACTATCAGCCTTAATGTGACATCATATAAGTTCTAAACGGTATAGGAAGATTTTCCCTGGTTTCAAATTTAAATATGGTACCTCCAAAAACTCAACAGAATTAAATAACAACAAACAAATATTGTCCGGTGACTGTTATTGGATTAGTTAAGTTTTTGCGCAGCCATACCTGCATGATGGACCACACTCATATATGAGAGACCTAGCCTCAACAATCGCACCATTGAAATTGAATGGGATTTCCCCTCCATTCTTCACTACACAAGCACACCTAATAGAGTCCGAGCAGCCGTTTGTGCAGTCACAACCCTCTGGAGGTTCTTTTTCATACGATGTTGGATATATGACCTTGGTGATGTATTTAAATGGTGCTGGCTTCATGTCATCAATTGTGTTGATGACACATATGGGTATTCTCTCGCTTCCATGAGATATATCAGGCAAACAAAGACCTTCACGAACTTTGGACTTCCTCGTTGCCTTGACTGTGTGTAGGGCTAACTCTGGCTGTCCTGCAATCCTCTGTAACTTGTACTTGAAGACCATCTCGCCTTTTGGGCCTTCTTGCCAACATTCCACCACCTCGTACAACCCATCATAAATAAAAGTCGAGGTTTGTTTGCCTTTAGAATGACCAGCTTCACTTTTACTTTGACCTTTGAACCCATGAATCACCCTAACTGGGGTCTTGGTTTCTATGCAATTCTTCAAGGCAAGATTACCCCGCTCAAGCTTTTGATCATCTGCATCTTTATTGCCTCCAGCCTTTCCTCCAGAGCCCGTGTATATCATTTCATGCGAGCTTGATAGTTCGTCGGGATAGCATCCAGAGGCAACGATACTTATAGCAACAGGAACACCATTCACCTTAGAAGTGTCAATACCTGCTTGATATGGGCGATGGAGACCAACTATAGACAGCTCAACTCTAAAATGAAACTCATCGCCAACTTCAACACCGGGAATAGAACCCACAATGGCCCCGAGCTTTTGATAAATAGGGTCTTTCTTTAAAGCCTTAATTGCTTCAAGGTCAATCCTTCCAACACTGCGACTACCTTGTTCCTCAACTTGTATAAGCTTTCGGCATGTCGCCTGGAATAACTGGAGCAACTTCCGAACTTTGCTTCGAGCATCTAAATCATGGTGCCCAAGTTGCCTATGGTGTGACCCACAAGGAACAGATGGAGGAACCGTGACACATATTTCTCTATTTTCTTTATACACAACTAGTGCCCTGGAGTTGTCATCATCTTCCATGTTAGAATCATCATTGCCTTCCATTATCTCATTGTTGATAGATTCACAGGAAGCTATTTTTTCAGTCAATAATTTTATTGGAGTAGCATCTTTTCCCTTCAACTTGTTCCTAGGAGCACGAGATTTGGAACCACTAGCAATAGACTTTCTTCCTCGTGTCCAAGGGCATTTATCAGGAGCCATCAATGCTTGTACAATTACTTGGCTAGGGATAAATTTCTTGTCATCACTTTCTTGAATTTGATTGGTTGCAACATGTTTTCCAAACTTGGATTCCTATCTTTCAAGAGCTCACCAACATACTCACATATGAAACTGCCTGAAGATATAGAACTGAGGGATCTTACACCCCAACCTGTCTTACCTGATTGCTCAAAGGTGTCCTCAAAGTACTTCTATGCAAGCTGCCTTCAAGTTTATTTGTCATATTATCATCTACCGTTGCTCGTGCTCGTGCCACATGCTTCCCTTCACATGGTGAGAGTTTCCCCTTCATCTTCTCCGGAAAATCATCTGGAGCTTGGACCCTATTATGAGCTTGGCTATGTCCTTCATCTCTCTTGCTTTCCAATTTCCCATCAGAGGCTTCTCGTGCTAACGTCGGAGAAGCAGCCTCCCCCAAAATCGGAATCGCCACATCATTGGTGACAAGTGTGGCTTCTAATGGCAACCTCTCCTCATGTCCATTGCCTGTGCTAGTTACAGATCTCCCGCAGCCAGGAGAAAATGTGCGCAGGGGTGAGACATCCAAAACAACATGATCTGTGGGGGCAGCAGCAGCTGTCCCACAGCCAGGAGGAAAAGTGCGTACAGGTGAGACCTCCAAAATTTCATTGCCTTCGCTGATAACAGCAGTCCTCCCACAGCCAGGTGGAAATTTACGTACTGCTGAGACCGCCCTCTTCTTGGGTGGTGGATTCATAGCGGAGTTCAACCATCTCTTTGTTCTACCTCCTGCAAGTCCATTTTCCTTCCTCTCTAGCTCACCACCACCTGTTCTCTTTCCCATCTCCATGCCATTCCCATCAGCAGCAACCTCCTCCCTCCCCACCTCACTGCTGCTGCCACCTCCCATCTGCTCCTCGACAACCAACAAAACAGTTCCTTCACTGCCATTCTGCACAGAACTAGAGGCACCAACAGCGCCGCAACTCTCCAGTATTGTTACTGCTGGTGCTGCCACCTCTACCGCCCCGTTCCCCTCCTGACCATCTATCAACAGATCACCTGAATTGCCCAGCAATTGTTCCTCTCTGTTGTCCCCCTTTTCTCCATCCTCCAGTGCCATCTCAGAACCCGACTCAGGCAGGGCATACGAGAGGGAGCCATTGCATGTGGCAGGGGAAGCAGATGCTGGAGCAGCCGGCTCCTCCGCCTTATTGTCCACCTGATGAGGAGGAGCTCCGTTCTGCGCTGCAGCTAAAATGGCAGCCTCCTCCACCTTATCTGACCCCTGCTGCTGAGGCAGGTCGCTGTTCTGCGCCACAGGTGAAATGGCAGCGGGGGAGACCGCCTCATCCACCTTATCAGCCCCCTGCTGCCGAGGCAGGGCGCCGTTCTGGGCCACCGGTGAAACAGCGGTGGGGGCGGCCGCCTCCTCCACCTTATCAGCCCCCTGCTGCCAAGGCAGGGCGCCATTCTCAACCACTGGTGAAACGGCGGCGGGGGCGACAGTGTCCTCCATCTTAACCGAGCCCTGCGGCTGAAGCAGGGAGCCGTTCTGATCCGGAGGCGAAACGGCGGCGGGGGCGATCGCCTCACCCCCTCTGCCGCCGAGAATACCGGCGCCGCCATCCACGCCCTTCTTCCCATCGCCGGCCGCGGCCGCGGGGGCCGCCGCGGGCGGGGGCGCGGGGAACCGGCCGCACCCAGGCGGCCAGTTTCGCTTGGCGGAGACACTATTAGGCCTCAGCCTACGCCGCGAAAGCCCTGCCGCAGCCGCCGCGGGCAGCGCCGGCGGCTCCACCCCGACCCCCATCGACCCGGGTCCCGAAACCTGCAAAATCCAGATCGAATCAGGGGACAAACCATTGGTGACCGAACCGTCGCGGCACCTAACAGCGACCGATCCCTAAATCCCGATCCCCGTACACATCCGGCACGGCATCAAAATAAACGCGGCGGCAGTGCCACGCCCACGCAGGCGCGCGCGCCTCGGACGCTTCCGCTTTCGGGGCCGCCTGCTTGCACCGCGACCTTGACGTTGTCTGCACCAGAAAGGAGCGTCCCTGTTGCTCTCTGTATGGAAAGGAAGAGATGCGCGGCGGCGGTCTCGTGATTGCGTCGCCGCAATGGGTTGGACGTGTGGGCTAGGTAGTGCGTGGGCCCGAGGCCCAATGCCGGGAACGTGTGGAGTACCTTATGTGGGCCGGTTACTAAAAGCATTGGGTGGCCGCAGATTTGAGTCCAATCTGCCCCAGTATAAAGAAAAACAATCTGCTTATTTTTTTTCTCACTCACAGGTGCGAAACTTTTGTTGGTTCAGACGAAAAAACATAAAAGAAAGCATATTTGAGTCCAGGATATATATACAACGTCTATGATGGGCCTCTCTTATATTCTGGGCCGGGCCTATATTATTAGCCCACCTGCCCCTTCTGCTATTTTCCATTTCAAGTCACAACCACGTCAAGGGAATTTCCGAACCAAGCAATGCTCTGGTTGCTCTATGCCTCTATCCATCCGGGCACAGCCAGCCAACATAGCAAGGATCACAAACAGCAACAAAAAGCTTCTGCTAGCTTTCGTTCTGTTCGTTCCCCTCGGCCGGCTTCAAAACCGTCAGGGCGTCAGGCCGCGAGCCGCCCAGCTGCACGGTCGGTGTCTCGCACTCCCTAGCTGACGCACGGAAATTCCCGGGCCCGAGCCGAGACAAAACAAGAAGAGATCGAGACCATGACGGCCGGGCCGTGGGCCGAGCAGTGGAGATCGGCGAGGCGGAGGCATCGCGGGGCCCCCGCGCTGCGCCGGACGCGCGCGTCCGCGTTTCCTCCTCCTTGCGCTGTACGTTTCGCACCTGTGGAAGGGGAGTGGCCTGGACTGGAGCGGAAGCGCCAGGTTCCGGCGGCGCCGACCCCCGAGCCGAGCCCGTGCCCGACCTGCGACAGCGACCTCCACATTAGGCTTGACCTATCGTCCCCACACCCCCAACGTACCGCACGTCCATCGTGGATGATATCGGAGACGAGAGGACCAGAGGACTCCGGCAAAGGTCAGCACGACGCCCCGCGTCGTACGAAGACAAACTGGCCCAGGCCCCCGTCGTCGTCGCCGCGCGCGGCCACCCACCGCGGGACTAGTAGACCGACCGTGTCGTGCCGTGCCGTGCGCGCCCGACATGCATGTGCGGAGCCGGTGGCTGGGCGTGGGGCGGTTCGATTGACCTGATCGAGCGCATGCAGCGGTGCGCGCGCTCGGGTCAGAGGAAGGACGGCTGGTGGGTGGTGCCTGAAGCGCGCTTTCCCGTGGTTCGGTGGTTGTAGTACATACGTCCACTGATCGAGATCGATTTGGAGCGCCGGCGCCGGGCCGTGCTGGCGTTTGGCTCTCGTCCCCTTCCGCCGCGGCGCCTTCTCGGGCGGGTCAATCCGGAACGCGTATGATGACCTCAGCAGGATATATATATCTGGTGGAGTAGCAACAGTACCTACCCATAACGTGCCGTGTTCCTGAACGCCTGACTCCATGCGCTAGACCGACCAGGACACTGGACACGAACGTGATCCTGGCGTAGCGGAGTTGCATGTGTGAATGGCCAAGCTACTGTACGCGCCGTCAAATCTTGTCGGTACGTGTTCCGCAGTGACGCAACGCTACACGGCGCCGGGGATCCCTGCACGGCACAGGCGCACAGCGAACAGCTCGTCGATCGGTCGATCGTGGCTAGGAATGTGTGCACCCCCTACCGTGACGTTTTGATCCTTAACGTCAAAGGGCCGGCCGTCGCCGCGCCCGCACGCAGATGCGATGCGATGCAGCAACAAGTTGGGTCAGATACGCGGCGGATTTGATTTTGACCCCCCCTGGCAGCGCCATTTCTGATATTCCTCATGCCCACCGGGACGCATCATCGACTGGGAACATATTGTTTGTATATTCGGGAGTGGAGCACGGTGAGGTCACGACGGCGACAGTTGAGGACACGGCGGGGACTCGCCGTTGAAACTTGGAGCTTGCTGTCGCGCAGCCAGCCGCTAGCTTTTGCTTGCTTGCTCAAGTTCAACCAACCAATCCGATGGATGTACTGATGGTGGTGGGGTTCATTATAAAAATGCATGCGTGCGTAGGGATCGATTTTTTTTCTCTGCTAGCTGATGGAGAATCCATTCTGTAGAGATGGATGGATGGATTGAATATATAATGGTGGAAATTACAAAGTTCTCGATCCTGCACCGGCCAATTGCGGGTCGTAAGCGTGACATTTTCTCTGTTAGAATGCGACTAGAATTCGCGGGTTTAGACGTGTAACGAACAGGCACCTGGCGGCGCGTGCAGAGAGAGGTTCGGGAGTAATTTGTGGATGACTGCATTTATCGTGTTTTACTTGGTCCGTTAGAGATGGTTCAGGAGTATGAAGTTTTATTATTCTATCTATAAACACGTAGTACGTGCATACGGAGTATATTCAGATCTTGCCTGAGACCGGATGGTGGCGACTGGAGACTTTCAGCTAGAATGCGCAACAGAAGTGTGCTGCTTTTTTTTCCACGACAACAACTGCAAGGGTACTGCTTAATTTGTTATCGCCTTGTAGCGGCACAGCCTTCTTCAAGCTTAGTAGATGCCTCCGTTGCGTCCTTAACTAGTCCTGCGTGTGAATTCTGTCGATGGCCTAGATAAAAAGCTGTACATTGGCAACATCCATTGCATCTCATTAGTCTATGCAAAATTCGGGATTAGTTCTGCGCGTGCGGCAAGACTGCAGGAACGGCGAGTCAAGACACCAGCCAGCTCTCTACCGCAAGGAACATTCCCTTGTCAAAAGAAAAGCCAGGCCCATCTTCTCTTGCCGCCTTTTATTTCTGCCGAGCAGCAAACTAATGCAGCAAACCTGCCATTCCATTGCACAAGTCCTTTTCTGGACATTCTCGCCCCGAATCGATTCGAATTTGATGACGCACCTGGCTCGATGCCATGGTGCCACGGCCATGACGCGTCGATCCTTCTTCCGTACCGGTGTTTAGTTCTCCGAAAGAGAGAATGAAATTGGGTGAAAATGTCACATCGGATACTGTAACACTTTTCGTTTGTTTGCGGTAATCGTTGTCCTATCATGACCTAACTAGGCTCAAAAGATTCGTCTCATTGTGTACATCAAAACCATGTACTTAGTTTTTTTATTTACCCATATTTAGTATTCCATGCATGAGGAGAGAGATTTAATGTGATAGATGAATAGTGAAGTTTGGAGAGAGAAAGTTTGGCTTTTGAAGGGACTAAACAGGCCCTTGACCCGCCAAGAAGGTCCAGAGGATTTATACTGCAAAGTGCAAATCTGCAACTGTCTGCACACTGCACGTTGGCTTGCAGCGACTGTTCGTATTCTGATTCGCTGCAATTAACAAACATGGCTAAAGAATGTAGTCATGCGCAGCCATGCCAAAGCTAACCCCGCCTAAAGAATGGTGGCGCGCCATCACACATCTTCAGACCAGCTTGAGCTGCATGCCGCTTGAGCTCGACCGCCGTCCCCTCCACGCACGCTTGACCAGCCGCCAGCATTTTCCCATCCAGAACGGGCCAAAACCGCAAACATTCTTCCCGTTCCCAGATCGCTCATTCTCTTCTCCCACTTTGTTCCGGAAGCCCGGCGGTAGGCATCGCTCGCAGCCCTGCCGGCAGCGTCGCGCCAAGCAGCCAGAGACAAAAACCAAAAGGGTACAGGACAAGAGGTAGGGGGAGAGAGAGAGGGACGTGCAATATATTGCAGCTATAAACTACGGTGTTTTTACACTTGTAAAGCGGTGGCGACATGCCTATTTTAAGAGGCGGGAGATCGGGGGCTGAAAGGTGCAGTTGGCCTGCCCGCAACCGAAAGGCGCTAGGGCTCGACGGAATTCCTTCCATATCTACGAGCGACGCCGGCCGGATTCTTCTTGCGTTGCGAGCGATCAGCGATGGCGGCGTCCTCCCCTCATCAGCGCGGGGAGGACGACGCGGGCGCGGGCGTGCGGTCCACGTCTGGTTGCCGCGTGGAGTTGACGTCTGATGGGGCCCGCCACTCGCCTTCGGTTACGTCTGATGGGGCCCGCCACTCGCCTTCGGTTATTGTTCTATTCCCTGCCATCGGGGTGAATTCCATCCGCGCTTGTCGCCCCACCACGAGAATTGGAGGTGGTGTTTAGATGGAGAATTGGGAGGTTGAATTTGAGAGTTGAATGTCTCTTCGTAATCATTGCGTCAGCGTACCATTTTCGTTTGTATGTGCAAAAAGTTATCTAAAAATTGATTAATTAGGCTCAAAATGTTCGTCTAGTACAACAAAACTCTGCAATTAGTTTTTGATCTCATCTACATTTAGTACTCTATGCATGTTATGACATTTTGATGTGATGGGGAATCTTCTTTTTACATAGTGTATTTGGGAGTTGATTTTTGAGAACTTTTGGCAACTAAACGCGGCCTGAGATCGTTTTCACCGTTTGCTAGTGGTGGAAATCAGGAGATGACCGTTTGTTACTAGAGCGTTTCCTCCATAGATACCTTGATTTGTGCTTTTGGTTTTGGAGTGAGGCATACAGCAGCAAGCACGGCGTACAATTGACGTGAAGTGAAGGACGTCCGCCCTGTTGGTTCGGCTTATCCGCCACCAGCCGATAGTGTTTTTCTCTCAGCAAAAACTAACACTAGTCAACAGCCACCAACCAGCTAGCAATGTTTTTCTCTCAGTAAAAACGAGTACCAGCCACTAGCTAGCCGAACAGGCCGCTAGTGTCAGATGGCATCAAAGTGAGTTGCTTCTCAGGATCCCTTGTCTGTATTTTTTTTTTCAATTGTCAAATTTTGGTTACGCGGATCGGGGTTCTTGGCACCTACCAACTATTGCAAAGAAAGAAAAGGCAGGATTTCTGTTTGGCAGGAAATGCTCTTCGACTGTCCAACTGTGCTTTAATTATCTTTTTATATAGATACAGATGAAACCCTAACAAAAACGTTATTCGAACAAGTTTAGTAAAAAAGAATAGTTGAAAATTTTGTGCAAAACTTAGTCGAACAAGTAGTAATAAAAGCTAATTATTTGAGTAAGTTTATTGAAAAAGTGTCTATTACGGATACCAAATACAAGTAAAATACCCTGAATTAAATTAAAGTATGAGAGAAAAGAAAGAAAATCTACATGGATCAGGACCAGTTAAATCTTTCAATATATATCCATCTGGTCTATGTCCGTAGCAACGCACGGACACATTTGCTAGTTTATCGAAAAAGTTAAAAAATTTATGTGGAAGTACAAAGGTACCTAAAAAAAGGTAGAAGGAAGAGACTCTCATGTGCTATCAAGCTTCCTCGTGCCCTCATTAGGCGGGCCTGCAGAAAAAGGAGTGGAATACATATGAAAGTTGATTTGCAGCGAATTTTGACGTAAGGGGATCATGTTTTTTTCCATACCATGAATGATGCCCGTAGCATTATCATTTTATTACAAGTGTTTCTTGACTCTTGACAGAGATCCGATCTCAGAGTATTTAGATATTACGACATTTCCCAATTCTAAGACTTTTTAGATTTAGAATGTTTACATGGCTCGTAACTCGTGAGCCAGCATATAAACGACCTTTAGTATGTTGTGGGTATCTAGCTCAACTAGAAATGACAACGAAAACCACATGAGCCGCCTAATGAATATAGCAATCGGGGTAGTCCAGTTTTAACCCAACATATATACTCCAAGGGTAGAATCGAAGAATGGTGCTGCGAGTCGTGGCTTGCAAGGGCGAGCGGCATCGTCAAGAAGTGAGGTCGTGAGAATAATTAAGGTGGTACGTGATGCAACAGTGGCGTTTGCACATGGCTATATGCAGCCAATTAATGGCTAATGCTGCGGCACAAATACTCAAAGAGACGAGTATTTGGTCTGAAGGATCACAAGCATTAGTAACAAAAAGAATCACAAGTTTTGAAGAAATAAATAGCGTTTTGTGTTAGTACCTTAAAATTTGTTGGAAAATATTCGGTGCAAATAAACTACCTCTTCTGTATAAACAGAAAACATACCCCATCTAAAAACAAACTTAGAAGTTTTCAAATAATTTAGAATATGAATACTAATGTTATCCATTTGAGTCAACTCAGTCACGGACGGAGGCATGGATATATACTGTATGGTGGCATGACGGTGAAGTACCCTCCTAGCTGCACCACTGGTCAAGCCTATATATCAGGTTGAAGTGTCATTAGATTGTACGATGCACATCCACGTCCGAGCTAGAAGAGAAAAAAAAAAGATTAAAATAAAAAAAAGAATTGAGCCTAGGGTAAGGCTCAACAAAAAAACATCGCTTTCTTCCTCTGGTTGACGCCTTTCGAGGATGATGGGCGACCTTATCATCGGCTGGTAGGGCTTTGCAACCATCTACAGTCTGAGATGATTGCACAATGGAAACTAGTTGCATTGCTAGTTTGCTACCGTCCATTATGATGACGCAGCACATGATCCTATGAACCATACTTAATTCCAAGTGGGATTTATCCTTCAATATTATTGTACAAGCAGTGCAGCTAGATTAGAATACATGCATGCAGTGGCGCCATAGCTAGCTCCCTGGCGTAGTGCATCAGTGCATGAGCGACGAGCATGTATGTTCCGTAGAAAAGCGACGATCATATCATATCAGTGTGCCACTGCCAGCTAAGCAGCTTCAGCGCACAGTGAGTGAGATCAGAAAGCATCATGTCACGTAATCCAATCATAAGATTCAGCTCGCCAAATTCAAATTATTGGAGAAGTACGTGCCCAGCACAGGATGCATGGTACTTCTACACTAGTACCACTCTATCGATCAGCTAGCAAGCTGCTAGGCTTTGCACGCACTGGAGAAGTTTTTACCCACGGGCGGCCGTGGAGAATTTACCCATGGTTTATTGCTGCAGAATCGCCTGGAAGTGAGATACCGAGGTCTTGACACGGGAGGGACTGAGGGAGTCCATGTCCAATTGTCCTTTGTGTCCATGGCCCAGCAGCGCACTAACCGCGGGCGCGGGGGCTGCAGCTGACGGGACGCGGGAAAGCCGGGGTACCAAGCTAGCGGAAAAGCTTCTTGTGCTGATGAGAAAGACAGGAGGACAGGTTCATCAATCTTCAAAGTGGATGCAAGTCAGGGCCCTCTGTTCCTTGTTTCCCGGGAAACGCCAACAAGGTCCTGTCTGTCTTACTAGCATGTTACCCAAATGATCACAGATTTGAGCACAGCACAACCAAGATTTGGCATTGGTGTGTAAAGCGTCAACTAAGCTTAGCAAGTGTGGCGTGCCATGTATAGTTTTTGTGGCAAGCAAAATCAGGCAGCACCGCAGCCAGCAACTATTTAACAAAGAAGAGAAAAAGAATCAGGCACCGCAACCGTTTCAGGAAAATAATTTAGGCACAGCTGTATGAAACTTGACAGCAAATTAACTCTGACATGTGGAACATGGTGATAAAATGGTATCTTCGTGAAGAACCAAATGACCGCCTAAGAAAGTGTTGCACCTCGACTAACCTACGCGGCTGACACCATGTTTGGAAATGAACCAACAACCCCGGTCCGCTTGCTGTTGCAACCTGACGAAAAATTGCAGCTGCAGTACGTGTTGGACTTTTGCAGTGTATGTGTGGCAGAGATGGGATCCTAATACCGAACTGGACCCGTGGTTAAGCAAGGCCTGATGGCTATTGGGGTATCAGCGCGATTGTCATCATCCTGGAACATGCATGGGGCCACACAAGGGACGACAGGGCAATTCTCAACCGGATTCAGCAATGATTGCTCCGCCTAACTAATCCCATGCCTGCTGCTGGCTGCTGCTGCTCGCCTGCTCAGGCCGAGAAGAGGAGGAAAAACACGGCGAATAATGGCGAAAACGACAGTAGCTGGGGCAGCAGGGGGTCAATCCCCGGCGGCCCCTGAACCTCACTGGAGGGGTCCTAAAGGCGACGGGTCATCGGCTGCGTGCATCTTTCTTTATTCGCGATGTTCTTATTATTCCATCCGGACCTTCTTTTTCCCTGCCAACTTTAGGACTAGACTCGATCGAGCAGGCGTTAAGGTCTCCATGGACGATGATGGCTCGAGAAAAAGTAGCGTTTCTACCTTTGAAAAAACCGGGACAAGATATATAGACGTACTGACTAATGACGCTTAGCTTGTACTTGACCACGTCTTGCTTCAGATGTAGGGGAGTCTGATCGAAACCCAGAATTCTTCAGGACTCAGGTCAGCTCCGGGAAAGATCAAATTCTCATCACATTCTTTGCCCGCCAACGATCGACGCTGTCCGCGTCGCCGGGAAACCCCATCCGGCGGCGGTGTGGTTGCTGTGCCTGGCTAGCGTGTGGAACTCTCTTCATCCGACTGCATCATTTTCGGCCGCCTTTCCGATGGCGAGAGGCCGGCCGGAGCTGACGGGGTACGAGGGGAGGGAGCATGCCCAAACGATGACTTGCTTGCTCGCGCCTCGCGGGCGGGTGGCGCCATCATGCCAGCAAGAGCACTCATCATCAGCCATCATGCCCACGCCCTGGCTGCGCTTCCTGCCGGCCAGCCGCGTTCGATCGCCGCCGAGACCCGGGACGCGCCGCGCCGCGCGCCTCCGTGTAAACTCTGGCCACTAGGGGAGCCGGGGGCCGCGGCGGATGGGGTCGGGCGGTCGGCCGTGCGCGCGGGCCGGCGTGCCTTCCGTTGTCGGAGCGGGGATCGGACGTGGCAGCGCGCGTGTGGCGCCGGGCCAGCCGCGCTCGTCTGCGCTACCCGCCGCGCGCAGGGGCAAGCACTAGGGAGCGAGCAGTGCAGGGCGCGAGGGCGGACACTGTGACTTTGCCGTGGCCGCTGCGCAGCTCGCTTGCCATCGACGCCTGCGAGCTGTATCGATGTCGACCGATCGATCGGCCGGCCAGCGGCCGGCCGGCGAGGAGGGCGCCATCATGGGTGCTGTGCTGAGCAGGCTCCCGGCCGGGGGCGTGAGGTTCCTTCAAGCATGCACAACTCGGAGGACTCGTGGAGCTAAGCTGATATGGCTGTCTACTACTCGATGATGGCCGGCGCCGGCCGGCCACCGGTGGAGTGAACCAGAAGCATACGTTGTTTGGAGCCAAGAGCCAGAAGCATGCAATGCATGCATACGCGCGGTGTGCAGTTCAATCAGCTGATCTCATGCTCGTTGTTATCTTTCTGTTTTTTTAGGTTCAAGTTGATGTTCTAGCAGGTACACTTCTCGAGGGGGGAAACACGGAATGGTCTCTTGAGCATGTAGCGGACTGGCGGAGTGATGCAATCTAGGTGGCCCTGATTGGTTCGTTGCAACAGACATGACGAGGGAGGGAGACGGGATGTTTTTTCATTTTATATCTACGGCTGTCTTCAGTCCCCGTCCTATCACCAAAATTCCCAAAATTCTCTCTCCAAACATCACTATCCACCTATCACATTAAATCTCTCTCCTCATGCATGAAACACTAAACGTGGGTAAATAAAAAAACTAATTGCATGATTTTGATGTACACGACGAGACGAATCTTTTGAGCCTAGTTAGGTCATGATAGGATAAT
Source organism: Echinochloa crus-galli (assembly GCA_900205405.1). Classification (NCBI taxonomy): domain Eukaryota; kingdom Viridiplantae; phylum Streptophyta; class Magnoliopsida; order Poales; family Poaceae; genus Echinochloa; species Echinochloa crus-galli. The sequence goes on along the minus strand of OAMR01000400.1, from coordinate 1,154,170 downwards.
GTTTACCACAAACAAACGAAAGGTGCTACAGTACGCTACAGTGTCCGATATGACATTTTTTTCAAACTTTCTCCTGCACTTTTTGGAACTAAACACAGGCTACGTACACAAAACAAGCGCCACAACTAGGTGTTTGAAAAAGACACAATACGGTGTCAGGGGGGCGAGAAATATTGCACGTAGTACAGGTCATTCGTACGACTCCTCAACAGAAATCTGGTCCTGCCGCCATGACGTTCACGGTCATCCATGATACAAGTGGTGAAGTCATTTAAATCTTTTAGCTGCAAATTAGCTATATAAGCAGTTTCATTTTTGTGAAATATAGTCGCACAAACAATTTGTACTTAGAGCATCTCCAGCAGTGTTGCTAAACTCGGAGACCTAAAAATAATTTTAGGTTCTGAAAAACGAAAAATTTAGGTACTACAAAGAGGCTCTCTCCAGCAGGGTTGGTAAAATTGGATACCTATATTTCACTCTAGAACTAATCTGCGAGAAATCATTTTTTTTCAGGGTCCAATGTGCAAAACGAACAACCTTATCCTCTCCCCTACCTCGTCTTTCCTCTCATCCTCTCCTCTGCTCCCGCCGCTCAGAAGGAGGTGGAGAGGTGAGAAGGTGAAGCGCGCCGGGCTGCGGCGCGCGAGAAGCCGGCACGGCGGCCTGCGGCGATGTGGCGGGCTGCGGCTGCAGGCGATGCACGGCCGGAGGCGGGCGGCGATGTCCCAGAGCTGGCGGTTGGCACTCCCGCGCGAGCGTCCAAGTTTTAGGTCCCCTGTGCTCAGTGGCGGAGCCACAGGGGGGCTGTGGGGGGAGGGGGGCTCCAGCCCCCCTAATGACCTTGGTTTTTTAACTAATTACTGTAGAAAAAGCTCAAATCACCATTAAATCTTGATAAAAATCAACATCTCCTTTGTTTCAGCCCCCCATGTCTCACATCTTGCATCCGCCACTGCCTATGCTCGGTTGGTATTTTTGGGTCCTGGATGTTGGGTTTTGGGTCCGGATCTAAAATAGCAACTCATATAGATTCTCTGCAGGAGCAAGGTTTTTGGCTATTTTTAGGTTCCGAAGCAGTTTTTAGGTATAGCAACTCGGTCGGTTTAGGTCATCTGCTGGAGATGCTCTCAGAAGAACGAAAAATTCTGCTTAATGGCGTGCCATGTAAGCAAGAGCCAAAACATGAAAACTGTTCACATAAATGGAAATTCAAAGTCACACGATTTTGTGCTACCGTGTGAGAATTTAGATGGTACATTTTCATGCATGCCAAGTTGCATAGGCGTGCGTCACTGTTGATAGAAACCAGCACCTTGTGGCAACAACCACTCTAGCGGTGTGTGCATTTTTAGAAAGGGAAAAATCCATTTTACAACCTTCAACTATGACAACAGTCCGATTTTCAACCTTGAACTACAAAACCGGATAACAAAGGCCATCCAACTATCAAAACCGTGCAAATTTAGCCCTTAGAGTGGTTTCAAAGGTGGTTTTGTATTTTATAAAAATTAAAAATATTTAAATTTAAACTAAAAAATTCATAACTAATTCATTTTAAGTCAAAAAAAATACAAAACTGGTATCAAAAGTTTTCTAAAAATGTAACCTATCCATTGTCACTATATTTGTTAGTTAATCAGATCCATTTTTTATATCCATATTATTTGGTTGCTTATAGTTATGACTATTATTTTTGAATAATTAAGATTTAAATAGAGCAATAATAGATAGGTTATATTTTTAGAAATTTTTTGATAAGTTGACATTTTACCATTATTATGCACTGTAGCATTTCGCATGCGAGGGACGATGCTATTGGATTTTTTAAATTTTTTACAAAATAAAAAACCACCTTTGAAACCACCCTAAGGGCTAAATTTGCATGGTTTTGATAGTTGGATGTCCTTTATTATCCGGTTTTGTAGTTCAAGGTTGAAAATCGGACTATTGTCATAGTTAAAGGTTGTAAAATGGACTTTTCCCTTTTAGAAAAAGGAAAAATATCCAGCCTTCCCAACCGCACACAACCTAGTTTATTTTACACTATTACATTGGGTGATTATAAATAAATGGGGAATTGTGCACACACGATGTAGATAAAACCAAATGTGAATTCTATTATTGCTTCTCCATCCACTCTTGGTAAATATTTCAAAACAACGATCTCCAATATTTTACTTGCCAATCTTCTTGTACTATCTCCTTTTTGACCTCGTGGTGTAGCAGGGAAAAGGGGAAAGGGAAACAATATAGGTGCGTGTGACAATGCTAGATTAGAGAAAAGGGAAACAATTCACATGGAATCCATTTTTATGTTAAAAAGATCATTTTCAACCTAGAAACCTAAAAAAAATAAACAATCCAGTGTGAGCATGATAGGTGTTTCCGTGTGCAACTAATCAACAATGTGGAACCGCATTGGAATTATACACCACCTTCAAGATTGGTACTCGATAATAATTATATTTTCTCATTTTGCCCATTGTGGACATAAATTGTAACGGAAATTTCGTTCAAAAAATGGTAACAACAATGAAAACCACTAAAAATAAGTTGTGAAAATTAGTCAAAAGCGCACTGGTCCAACACAGTAGTTGAGGCCATGGGCGGTGTTTAGTTCCTCAAAAAGTGAAGTTGAGTGAAAATGTCACATCAGACACTGTAGCGCACTGTAACACTTTTCGTTTATTTGTGTTAAACATTATCCTATCATGACCTAACTAGGCTCAAAAGATTCGTCTCGTCGTGTACATCAAAACTACGTACTTAAATTTTTTATTTATCCACGTTTAGTGTTTCATATATGAGGAAAGAGATTTGATGTGATTTGATGTGATAGGTGAATAGTGAAGTTTGAAGAGAGAATTTTTCTCTTTTAAAGGGAACTAAACAGGGCCATGGTATAGAGTTGTCTCGAGCGTGCTTGCATTGGCGTTGTAGTTGAACTTGAAACGGCAATTTAAATCGTACTGCTGATTGAACCAGAATAATTTCTTTAATTTAAAAAGATGAATTGTTCATTTAAGTAAGTGAAAATTGGTAGGACCTATGGGAGATATTATTTTACATGAAGTTTCTTGGTACGGTTGCATCCCAAAAAGTACCACACACCGAGCACCAAGAAGGAAAACATACTTTGGATTTTGAATTTAAATTTTACTTTTCTATATTAGGTGCAAACTAAACCATAACATTGAAGTTCTTAGGTGCAGAAAAAATTACAATAAGCAAACAACAGTACACTGAAAATCAAAGAAGCAGGTGCCCTGTCGCCCACGAAGAAAAAGGAAGAACAGGAAAGGCAGCACTAAACAGTGACACGCCCAGGGAATTAAGCCAAGCTGGGATGGCCGCACGTGCCGCGCCGCCCTACGCACGTGAGGGGCCCCACAACCGCCATTCCCCGGGCTTCCACCCTTGGTGGCTGCTTGGCTGGTGGCTTCCTTCCTCCGCCGCGTTCCTCTGAGGAATCCCTGCCGGTTGACTGCTGTGGACCTCATGTGTCATGAGCAAGAACGCAACTCCTCTCGGCGCTGCCTACTTACCAACAGCGGGATTAAATTTTGCCACAATTATAGGCCAAACACAGTGCTCCAAAATTTTTCCTCATCTCCATCACTGGTGATGAGGAGGTTGAGCTGAGAGGTGCATAAAAATATTTTAAAAAAGAATCCCCACTACTAGATCAGCTATTGGGGAAGAGAAGGGGAGAGAGAGAGAGGAGGCATAATTCCACTCACACTGCCAACCACAGGACATTCTCTCTCTCCCTCCTCTTTGCTCAGGCTGAAGCTCCTCCTCGTCTTCTTCCTCCCTTCTCTCCTCAGACTCCGACGACGTAAAAGAAGCAAGAATTGTGGGGGTAGCGAAGGAATTGGAGGAGATCTTGCATGGATGCAGCCCACTGGCAGCAGGTAATTTTTTTTCTTGCAAATCAAAAGATCAATTCTGCACAACATGCATCTGGCTATCTGTCGAAGCATCATCTGCGAGAATTGGGCTCTTGTTCTTCTCGATCCTGTTTCTGTTCATCTTCCTCTTTGCGCCTTGCTCTTGGTGCGTGCTGCGCTTTTTTTGACGAGACCATGATCTCTCCTGCTCCCTTCCGTTTCTTCTTGGGTCCTGTTCTTCCTTTATATCCTTCGTGTAGATCTATGCATGCCATCATCAGGCATCTATCTCATCTGTAGGCTTTGGGGTGAGGCCTTTGTGCCTTTAATCCTCTGCTGCCCCTCACCCCTTTTAATCCTTGAAAGCAGCACACACACCACCACCTTTCTTTTCCTCCCTTTCTAATCCCCCTTTCCTCTCTATCATCCTTTTTACCCTCTTTTTTTCTGCTTCTCTCTCCTCGGCTCACCACCCCCCTTGCATCAAAAGAGCAGCCATGTCTTGGTGATGTGTAGCAGAAGCAGCAGCGGCAGTACTACTGCAACACACAACCCTACAAGAGCACAAGCAAAGGTTTGTTTTGTGCTGTGGTGTCTTGTGTTTCTCTTTCATCTTTTCTTCCCCGGCCGGCCTCATCAACCTTTTCCTTTCTTCTCTCCTTTTCCTTTTTTCCTCTCTCTAATCTGCATTTGTATCCTTTTGCTTGGTTCTTAGTTGCACCATATAGATTCTAGCATCCCCACATACAGCTCTCCCCCCTCTTCTTCCCTGCCGCATCTGCAATCTGCATGCCATGCTATTTTTGTTCACTTGTTCTTCTTAGCTCTGGTTGTTAACTAACTTGGTGCTGATCGTCTGCCTTCTGATCATGGTTTGCTGCTGTTGCACCATGGGCGTGTCCTCATCAGAGCCTGGGGCTGGTGAAGCCCATGGAGGAGATGCTGATGGAGGCCAACGCGGGTGCCGCCGCGAACACGAGCCAGGGCTCGAATCCCAACCTGCCGGCGCCGGCGCCGTCGGCGGTGCCTGGCGGCGGCGCCCTGCGCGCCGGCGCGCCGCCGGCCGTGGCGGGCGCGGGTGGCACGGAGCGGCGCGCGCGGCCGCAGAAGGAGAAGGCGCTCAACTGCCCTCGGTGCAACTCCACCAACACCAAGTTCTGCTACTACAACAACTACAGCCTCCAGCAGCCGCGCTACTTCTGCAAGACGTGCCGCCGCTACTGGACGGAGGGCGGCTCCCTCCGGAACGTCCCCGTCGGCGGCGGCTCCCGGAAGAACAAACGCTCCTCGTCGTCGTCGGCGCCAGCCTCCACCACCGCCGCCTCGGTCACGAGCTCGTCTATGGCCAGCACGGCGGGGGCGGCGTCCAAGAACCCGAAGCTGGCGCACGAGGGCGCGCACGACCTCAACCTGGCGTTCCCGCACCACGGCGGCCTGCACGCGCCGGAGTTCGCGGCGTTCCCGAGCCTGGAGAGCAGCAACGTGTGCAACTCCGGTGGCGCGATGGCGGGCAACGGCCGGGGCGGCGGCGCGGGGCCCGCGGTCGGCGCGCTCTCGGCCATGGAGCTGCTGCGGAGCTCCGGCTGCTACATGCCGCTGCAGATGCCGATGCAGATGCCCGGAGACTACGCGGCGACAGGGTTCGCGCTCGGAGAGTTCCGCGCGCCGCTGCCGAAGCGTGCATGGGTGACTGCAGATCATGTAGTCATGCAGTAGAGACAAGGGTTCAATAAGAGGTTTGGCATTGGTGGTGGTCTCGCCATGACATGGGAGTGTTTTGGTCTCTTTCCTGGTGTTGGTCGTTCATGGGTGTTCTTCGTCTTCTCGCCGTTGTGGTCGCGAGTTCATGTGTGTTTTGCTGACCATCGACTTATTTGGGGCTCTAACACATCAGAGAGTACAAAATTGAGGGATCATGATACATACATAGTAGCTTGATCGTCTCTCTCATTTCTGATCAATCTTTCACTTGATCTGCCATGGTATAGCTGCTTCACTGTAGAACTGGGGCTTGGGAAGCTTCTTTTTAGGCCGGCTTCGAGTTAGATGGTACATCGTAATTGTACTGGTACATTTTGTGTGTGAGGATGGATGGCTCCAGGCCGTGTTCACGCCACACATTGACACACACAGGGTTTAATTTAGTGAATCAAGTGTGTGTTTGGTTGGTAACTGCACTGCGTGAACTTTGAAGCTATACTGGTGTAGAAGTAGATCTTAATTTCAAGGGGATTTGCAAGTTTGTATTGATCCGAAGAAAGTTATAACTATATATTATTTTCTTTTTTTTTGACTTGCTATCTTTAATTGTGATCTAGTCACATATATATACGGGCTAGTACCTTTTTTATATCAGAACAAAGGTATTTGAGCTCATGTAATATTGTTATTCACAGTACTATAAACTAATGTATATCTGTTGCTAGCTCAATGCATAATCTCTACTTTTGCAAGCTTGTCTTTCTATCTGTCACATCTCTTCCAGCGCTCCTTTTTCAGCAGGGCGCTAGCTCTGAGATGTCATGTCTCACCATCTTCCCAAACCAAGAATCTTCCAGCCATGAAAAGCACTAGCGAGAGGGGAGAGAGAGAGAGAAGGAAGATGAGGATGCAGCAGCCAGCAGCGAGAGAGAAGGCATGGCCGCATGGAGCAGGAGAATATGTACGTACTCCGTATGACAAACACCCCACTGCCTAAAGAAACTTTACCCCTGTCTCTCTCTCTTCACATGGTATTTTTTTTATTATATCATATGCTTGGCCATCTGTAAGTGCCTGGGCAGGCCATTTGTCCTACCTTTATCGTTTTTGTAAGCCAAAAGGTACAATGCTAATCTCCCTTCCTGCTCATCATAATGCTTCTTGCATCTCTCTGAGATCTCTCGCCGTCCCTCATGCTTTCATGTCCAAGTGGGTAAGAATGCAACTTTTTACACACTTGTTTTTGTTTGTTGTTAGGCATTCACACTTGCCCGGTTCACCTGCCCACACCAAAAAGTTGCCATCCAATGATACTTCCAACCAGCCTGTACCATGCATTTCCTTGTCCATATGGCCTGTGCTCTGTGTCTCATCTTCATAGTACTGTACTGGCAATGGCACACAAGCTCTCTCAGGCCAATCCTTCATTCCTTCTCCTGGAGAGATGAGTAAGGCGGGGCCCCACAAAAAACATTCTCCTAGGGATGAGGGCAGGAGGAATATTTGCTTCATCAGTTCATCACCCTGTTGATGCATTGGCCAACAGTATTAAACAAACTAAGCACCGCCTCAATGTGCTGAAGGGACTATTATGATATGCTGCATCGGGGTCTCTGCTATACCAAATGCCAAACGATTAGTATAGTTGTCAGCTCCTTGATAGCAGTATCAACCTAACAATGCGTGGCTGATGATGATGCATGCATGCTCTTGTTCCCATGATTCACATCATTGCTTCGACCTTTAACTATGATAGAGCAAGTAACACACAAACTTTAAGGAAAGTTCTGTCATATGACTACATTCTGCTGATCTAACCTAGAGGTTACTAATAAAAACTAGTTTTTGCCAAGTCTTTCTCAAGTTGTTTGCTTGGTTGCAACTTGTAACTACTCATCGTCTACATGTCTCAATCTGCCTTGTTTTCTTATCTATTTTTGTGCTGTGGTCTCAACTTTGTCTGCATGCTGTCCTAGCCTTGCCTTCATGCCGCTACAAGGGGGGTAGCTCATTATTAGTTGCATGAGGGTGTAGTTGCTGTGCCGTGCATCCTATATATACCTCATGGTGCAATGGCTTACTTAACTCTACGTGCGCATCTCTTTCGTACATGCCAGAAATGCATGGATACGGTTGGGGATGTCCAAGGCTTGACCTTTCAAGTTACTCCATACCACAGCCTCTACCTAAACATGCAGCTTCTTGCACTTGCTCATTTATATGCAATGGTGAGGTGTGAGGGAGCTGGGAGAAGAAATCGCACTATATGCTTGGTTTGCATCTCTGTTCTCTTTGTTCAGTGGATGCTCTTCCTCAAAATGAAGTCTAACTCTGCGTGCCAGTGCTTTCTGATGGTGAAAAAAAATGAAGTTCCTGGCAATAGCTGGGTACTCAGTTGCAGAGATTACTAGAGGAGTGATAGAGTAGCGGTTGCAACACAATTTTTCTGACCATAGACAGTTGCAAAATGTAACCACAAAATTTATCACACCCATTAAGTCTAATTTATAACTCAGCAGTGCCTCCAGATCAACTACGAAAAATAGCTATCTTGTTCAGAATACACATCGGTATGTGTTTAATCCGGAGAAGCTATTCAAGGGTATTTTTTTCTTGGCGAGGAATGTTTATGGATAGCCGTGTACGTACTCTTGGTTTGTTTCTAAAAAAATAAACATATTAGTTTTCTACTTTACTCGCCTCCATGATATTGATATTTAGTGAACAGTTGAAGTGTATGCTGAATACATGACATGATGCTGTGCCTGTATCAACAGCAATTTTGTACTATGATGTAGCAAGGAAAATGCTAGAGACATTCCAATCAATACTAAAAGGTTAATATTTTTTACACTAATGCTGTTGTCCTCACATAAACTTGGAGCCCTGTTTTATGGAAAATAGGTATACAAAGAACATACTCCATCAATTCCAAATTATATGTTGTTTTGGATTTTCTATATATACTATTTTTGCTACGCATATAAACATACATGGTAAAAGCTATGTGTACCTAGAAACCCAAAATAAACTATAATTTGGAACAGAGGGAATATTTACATATCATCTAAATATGGATTATATATACAATATATTCTCCAACAACAAATATAAAGCACAAATGATGATCATATTGCAGGCGGTTGACCTACAATTGGGTACTAGTATGCTTATGTTTTCCAAAATATCATTATTTTTGTGATGGGGAGCAAGCTACTAAGATTTAACAAGCTTGAGGCTATTGAATGAGCTAAGTAGTGTATGTATAAGACAAGGTAATGCAATTATACGCATTCGTAACCCAATGTCATCTACCATATACACATCTATTATTAGATTGCTCATTGTCATATTTACTAGTCATAAACCCATGCAAATGCATGGGTTAGCGATTTGTTTGTATAAGGACAAGTATAATAGTACTTCATGAAGTGCCTAGGATTTAAGATTTAGATGTGATTGGTTTGTCGTTTGCGTATGTTGACCACGCTTCCTTCTACATTTCTTCATTGAACTAGAGCCCTGTGCAAGGTTCTTTTCTTAGTTTTTTTTTTCTCATCCTGAGATGTGTGGACATCCATGGCATAATATTAGTTCTTGGTTTTTAGGTTGTTATACGGACAAACACCATGTAATTGTGTGTGAGAGAGATCTAAACTAATTATCAGAATACTTTGGGTTTACCTTTTATAATTGCAAATGGGCAGTGTAATTTAGAAGCATATATTGGAATTACTGTTTATAACTTTTTAACTGAAAAGGTTTATAATTTAGAACCAGATAGCAGGATACTTTGGATTGATTTTTTAATGGAAACGGCAGACAATTTAGAAGCAATGCAAATATCAAATATCGTCAGGGGCACTTTAGGTTATGTTTCTTTACACTGTCAAAGATGGGTAATTCTGAAACAATTAGATCCAACTGCTTCTGTGGCCAATGATGATTAGAGCCATCAGATAAATTAGGTAAGATGTTTTTTCTACTCTACAATTAACGTAAATGCCTTAAAGGAAATTTGTAATTGGGGTACTTCGGATTAGTTTTTCACAAATGGCATAAGCATATGGTTTAGAAATAGATATATGCTAGCTAGATGGTCTTTAGGTTAATTTTTTTATGATGATAAATGTGGGTAATTTAGAACAAGTAATATCCAACTGGTATTGTTGCCACTTATTAGAGATCACCGAATGATGGCCAGATGTACAATGTTTTTTTTTCAAGAATTAATAGGACATCTCTTTCGTTCTTATTTGTAGCATGGCTCATGAATACGTACTCTAGGAGTATCCAAGCAGTTTAGTAAGGAAATAAGAAACCCTGAATGCATCTCTAACCTCAAATGGTTATTAAGCTGCTTCTCGGTTTGGAGAACCACCTCTCAGCATCTCTGTTAGTATTTTTTTCCTAATAATTCTTTATTACATCGTGCTATTGGGTGGGGCCAAGAGTTGGTGACCTATCAACTGAACCATATTCATGGAACTAAACACATGCGTGGATTAAAGTCAGAGTTGGAAGTGTAGTATGGTCCACCGCCATCCCATTCTTCAAACCAAAATATATAACATCTTGACGGCTAAGTGATAACTTTTTGTAACGCTAACATGCACGAGCCAGCCGACACCGACAGGGGTACATGCCGGATCCCTACTGATGAAAAAGGTCAGCAGGAGAAGCATCTCTGCCGCTCAGTTAGTCCACAAACTGTACAAGGAACGAACTGGGGCGGTTGATGATTAGGGCGCAATGCAACAGATTCCATTGTTGTGGGGCTATTCAATGAAGTCAAACGCGCGCATAAACTTAACCCGTTATTAAAGCAGGGCCAGCCGTTGGACCCTGTACTGTAATTCCGACGCCCGGCTGGCCGGTGACCTAGCTACGCAACTGCCTCATCTCACCTCTTACCGTACAAAATTAAGCTTACGTCCTATTCGTTTGTATTATCAGTCAGCAGTGTTTTTCTTTCAGTAAAAATTAACACTAGCCACCAATCAACCAGCAGTGTTTTTTCTTCCAGCAAAAACTAGCATCAACCACCAGCCAACCGCCAACCGACGAGAACCGATGGTAGCGTATATATACATGTAGGATGAACAATGAGTGGATCTCGGCACGCCGGCCGCCGGGCCTCCGGCCACGTTTACGTTATAACGCAGTACTGCTGACGCGGTTGGCCTGGCGGCGGGTACGGTGCAGCACCAGCTCTACACTGTTCCATGGTCAGGATCCCCAGTTACGTTCCCCGCGGTGGCGGTGGTAGATCGAGGTCTGGACAGCACGAGACACTGCACGCGGCGCAGGGCCGGGGGCGGCGCGACCGCGGCGTGCCTTTGCCTAGCTTGGGTTCGAAGCTAGCTAGTGGGTGACTGACTGGCCACTGCACCCCGGCCGGCCGGGCGCGAAATGTTGGCAACCACCGTACCGTGCTATAGCAGCTCGGATCAGGATCGATCGCGCGCGGGGTCGGTGTAGATCGGAGTCCCTGGCGCGCCGCTGTGTAGCCGCTAGTACGCACCCCACCACGTGCCAACATACCTGACTGCTATGGCTCGACCTCGGTCGCCATCACCGGAAAAAAAAAGGCGGCGTCGTGTGCTCCCTATTGCCTTTTCAACGACGGTGACGGCCCGGCGGGCCTAGCTATACTATACGTACCCCTCGTTCGATCGACATGTGCTGACCGTATGTATATGTGATCGATGGAAGTACATGCTATACGTACCCCTCGTCTCTTGGATAAAGCTTCCGACAGAGGGGAGTGGCCGCTGCGCGCGGTGCTGCTGCGCAGCTGAGCTACCAGGCGATCGAAGAGCTAGGGGGAAAAAAAAGGATGATTCGCTTGCCGTGCCATACGTGCAGCGGCCGTGCTCCTTTTCGTGCTCTCAGTTTTCACCTGTCTCATCTTCTTGGGCTCCGAGCGAACGAGGAGAGCTAGAGCGGCGGCACAGCAGCCTGCAGCCGTGGCGTTGCGTGGGCGCGCGGCCGATCATGGCGCTGGCGCGCGCCAGTGGAGGGAATGGCAGCGCGTCACGAGCCGGCACGCGCGTCAGTCGTGTGCGCAGCCGTGCGGGCCAGTTTCGCTTCTCCCCGGGGCTACCTTGCTGGGGATAGATTTTTGACCCAGTCGCCGGGCGCGGCGACGGCGTAGATCTATGGCCATTGAATTCCCGTCGAGGGAGACGGGGAGGAATGTTCCGAGGCCCATCCCGGCATGTCGCCGGCCGAATTCAATGCGGCGGCTGATGGTTACGATCCGGTACGGGGATCGTATATCCATGATCTGATCGGGGCTCATCAATGCCCGCCGGCGAGCAGCCATAACGAACTGGCAGCCGCCGGGCAGGGAGAGAAGTCAGAAGTACCCGTACGCTCGCGGCTCGATCAGATCGAGTAGAATTAAGCGGCCGGCCTTAACTCCGGCGAGACGTCGTCGTCCTGCTTCGATCTTCGGTTGACGTACGTACACGACGAAGCTCGATCTCTACCGTACGTGTTTAAGTGTTTTACTAGTACAACGTCGATCACGACAGTAGATCGAGGACGACGACGATTCTGACGTGCACTTTATATGTTGTTCGTGCGTAGCTCTAGTACCGAACTGGCCGGCAGGGCGGTCTCGATCACTTTCCCGTGGACCTCTCGCACGCATCATCCTGCTTACGCAACCCACGCTTACGGCAGGCATGTCGCATGTAAGCGCGCCGCGTCTCCTCTCGCGTGTGCGTGTGCGTGTGTGGACTCGCCTGCAGAAAGCAGGGGATCGAAGACGATGCGATTTCGTCGCGGTGAGAAAAGCACCCGAGACTCTGGGACAGCGCGCGTTTTCAAACCAACCCCGATCTCACCCGACCTGCGTATCTATGCGCGCACTATGCTCATGTCACCGCAATCTATGCGAGAGGACCCACACCCAACCCAACCCAACGCCGAAAAGCCCTTAGGCATGATCGTGTCGCGACTCCATCCATCGACTTGTTTCAACAGACTAGCTCATTGCTGGTGACATGGTGCGTGTTGAGTCGCAGTGCCTTTCTCACCACGGATAACTCAACGCCACTGTTGTACCAAAGCTGCTGTCTGCCCATTAAAAGGTCGGCGAAGGCTTTCTTCAGAGGAGCACAAGAACTGTTTGAGTTTGCTTGGCGAGCGGTTCAGCCGTTCAGCCTATCAACGACGATATACCGGAAATAGGAACAAAGCTGAAGTCGCACACGATGGAACAGTAGCCCAGGCTCTCCAAATCAACGGGAGGAACAGGGACTAGTCTTGACTACCCTGTGGCTTTCCTCCTGGTGATATGCTGGGTGTCACCGTCGTCCTCGAGTCCGGCAGGCGTCGCCGCTTTTCTTCATGTGGAAGACAAGGATTGCGGCCGGGCCGACTGGTGGTTACGGGGAGAACATGCGTTGCATTTGTTGCAGAAAGCATTTGCATTGCATCCAAGACGTGTCCAGCAGTTGGACACACGGAATGATTGCTGGGATAGCCCTTAACTAATTACCGAGCGAACGATATTATTGCGTGTTCCGCTATATTATCCCGCCGGCGAAACATGGCTGATGCTACCCAATAGGTAGCACAGGTGATCTTCCATGTACTTCCTCCGCTCTTTGAGTAGACTTTGATCATTGTTTGTCAATATTTATGAAACTTGACTTTAATTTAAAAATCTAGAATTAGTGTACTTGTATCTTCTATATTTTCATATCTTGTGCAACTTTAGAAACCAACCTGTGATAGTCTGAGGTAGTGTACTTATCTTCTATATTTTCATATAATATGGCAGCTTTGAAGAGAGTGATAGTAAGATAAAAAATGATTGGGAATGTTCTTTGGATGAGTGAGGATAAGTCGGTTTGGTAGAGGAACGATGTTGTGTTGTTTGACTACAACGACTAATGGGGACACTGTGCTTTAGTGACAGTTACATCGGCTCTAATTTATCGTTGCTTCTTGTTATGTGAAGAACAACCTTGAATCTGCAAGAATAAAAAAAAACTAGGAGAGAGGGCAGCTAGGAGATCGCTGGGGTCGAAACCCTAACTTAAGACACACCTTTTTTTTTTGAGAAACAACTTAAGACACACCTGTAATATGCTCTACTCGATATAAGGCCGAGGCCGATGACTGAAGGTCCAGACTCATTGTAAGATCTCAAAAATCTATTTTCAGATGGCTGGTCCTTCAACAAACTCTTTGAGAATGAACAGTTATGGCTGATTGAAATTAACACTTCCTGTAGGTCCGAACTTGCTGTCTGACCTTGAACTCCGACTCTTTGGTCCGATCCTCCCCTTGCTCATGCCGTCTTCCACTTGTTCATCTTTTATTTACCATCAGTTGATAAATTCTAAATATATTTGCAACATAGAGTTGGTGCTACTAGATTCATTATGTAAACTATTTTCATTATACTTAACACTTTCATAACACAGAGATCTACCTCGAGCTGTTATCCATGATTGTCATATAATAATTGATTATTGCCTCTTGACAAAAGAGCAGAACTGTACATGTATCAATTGCCAAATTCTTGCAAGAGAACGTATAGCAAGATTACAAGTCTACAGAACCTTTTGTTCACTAGTTGCAGAAAGCATCATCGTTCCAGCTTTCTTAGCATTTCTCTGTACAATGATTACATGTCATCTACGAACAGCTCTCAAACACTACTCACTGGTACCCTGGTGACTCAATTCAGAACTAGGCGCAACACATCCTTAATCCAAATGAAACATGACATATAGGTTTCTACCGTGAGATGCTCTTGCTTAGCTGCCGGCATTGATCCCAAAAATCCGAACCTTGTGCATGTTTGGTAGTTTGGCAACAACCAGCACGGTGACTGCTAGGGTGTTGAGGAAGAGCATAGGATGTTGATAGTCTGTGGTGTGTGATGCGATCAAGTACCTGCGACAGAACAGAGCAATTATCCCTATATTAGTGCTGCAGTCCACTGACACAAAATTAGACCACAGGTAGGGGAAATTAAAGGATTGACCAGCCAATCAAGTGACTGGAACACGACGGAAACTGCCGGTCCATGTATTATTTAAAGTTACATAACATTTTTTTTATCAACAAAATTCTGTAACTTTCATACGCAGGTCAGATCACTCAAGCAAAGGGAACTGAACTTCAGAAAAATTCTGCACTATCTTAGCTGGAATGTAACACCTATTAGTGTGACAATTAGAATTTGACACTTATGCCTCAAAAAACATGTGGCATTCAGGCACCACGTGTCAGCGAGACAGTGCCAAATTCCAAATTGCTAATCTTTCTATTTTCATTTGTAAGGCGCACGGATATCAAGATTCAAATTTACAATTTTTTTACCAATAATTTAGTCGACAATTTTTAACTTTTATAATCCAAATTTTATATGGTTGGATTTGTAATCAAAAGTACTTTCTAATGATCATAAGTTTATAATCATAAAAAATAGATAAGATAAATATATAGTCAAAGTGCAAGTTAGAAGACCGTGTCAAGTCATGTCGCACCTTATAAAAGCAAACGGAGGAATCTCCCATCTTAACTAAAGGGACTAAATCTAATATTATATCTACACAATAGTTGAGTGTAAAACACAGCACAATAGTACCACACATCACAACTCATTTTCCTGCTTTAGATTTAAAATATAATGAACATAGATGCACCATGCATAAAAATATCATCATGATTCTAGAGGCACTTACATATTTCTAAAGGATACTTTAGGACCAAAGAAGTATTTTGTATTGAACAGTGCTACAACTAATGGAACGAGAAAGAAACAGCAAATGGAATATCAGACTTTTTATTTGGCAAATTAAGAGCCTGAAGACAAATACCCCAACAGCCAACATTAGTTTGCCACGTTAAAACACAAATTAGTTATTTAAGAGTGGCTTAAACTAGCCTGTTCAAAACATGAGAAAAATCATGTGGGCCAACGATGTAGTGCAATTAACATCAACATATAATTTGAACTTAAAAGGGAATGTTTGGCACCAGAAAATAAACCACATGGAAAGATCAGACTTCTGTATTAGCAACGAAAATATTTTACGTGCATGAAAAAACCCAATCGGACGAAAAAAGAATATCACAGCACTGCTGAAGGCACTTGTGCGATCTAAATGAAATGTGTGCTATCTCATTTAACTAAAACGGACTAGAGTTGTCAAGAAACCGAGATTTGTTTTCTAGCTTAAATGCTAGGTATTTTGGGTATTACGAGATGACTTCTGGTTTGAAAAAGAAAACGGAGCATTTCTGCTACTGATTTGTCTATGGTGACTTGTAAGGCAAAAGAAAATTCATTGGACACTCCACTCGTATAACAAAATTACTGTCGAAATATTTAACAGAGTAATCATGAGCCTTAACTGTCTTTCATATGGCAGATACAATCCATTTTAGCTATCCCAAAGCCCAATGTTGAGCTGGACCTCTTTGAATTAACAAATTACTGCAAGGCCTGTTTCTTTAGTAGAAAATGAAGATAACCAAGGCAAATTATACTAATAACAGACATCAAAACCAGAAACCATTAATCGACTTAAAAGGTTATGATCAATACATACAAACATACAATGTGACAGTATTAGTTAAACAAAATCAAGATTTATTAACTATGAATCACTAACCTGTAATTTTTTGTTAAAAAACTATTTGTTAGCTTAAAAGAACATGTTTCGGACATATCCATGTCATAATTCCATGCGATAAGGACATCATAGAGTTCTCAACTTCTCATGTATAAATGGAAGCACATTTGCAAGCGATAGACACTTACAGAACGACAGGAACCGCTGTCAAAAACTTTCTGTTGCGAGTAAGCTGTTTGCCATTGTCCATTTGTTCCCACCATGTCAATGTGTTATACATCCCTTGGTCATCAGCAAATGGAGTCCCCTTCTTCCAGTGGAAAAAGTGGTATGTGATCTGAAACAAATGTTTGATGAGGCAAGGAACAGAAAAGGCAAAAAGATTCCGGCTGAAGTCTGGATCAAGAAAAATGCCAAACCATAGTCTTACACTGCTTTAAGAAAATAGAAATGTAATTTTAGTATTTTACTGTAATCTTGCCCTGGTAAGAAAATCAAAATGAGCTGCTTTCGTACCAAAACCTTTACAAGATATAACAATTTTATGTGGCATTAATCACCAACTATTTCCTAATTTAGACTGGTGAAAGTGAAATACTAATTAATCATTTTTTGAACTAAATAGCTTGTCCTTAACGACATATATTTGAGAACAGAGGTAGTATTACCTTCTGACTCTTGAATTTTTAAATTGCAGCTCAATAGTAACGAGAAGTATGTTGCCCGCGCTGTTACTTAGGGTGTGCCAGTGGCAACTCGCTAAACTTGGAAAAAGTACATTCTCATTCTACTACCCTGACAAATGTGACTACTGACAGTGACCACCATATATCATATCAATGACCAGATATAACACTCACTCCATCAGAACATAAAAAAAGGAACACTGGAAGCTGTATGCCTGTATGAACTCTGAGCTCTCAACCAAAGCATCTAGGACATGTAGCTAAATAGAGAGCTGAAACCTATAATATACGAACTGTTCCAGCCACTGCCTTTATGAAATTCTGGACTAGCACAACAATGCAAACAGACCCTGTCTACTAGCCACATAGGACATAGCTGCTATTCACGCTAGTCCTATTTGCATGTACTAATTGACCTGGTGGGAGCAACCTCTGCCTCAATTATCTTCAGTAATGCAGAAACCTGAACCAATATCCTAAAGCTAATATGGCAATGGGGACGAAATGCAGGTAAGCATAGAAGTTCATCCAACCCAACCTTTAGATAGCATCAGTGGAGCCTAAAGGTAACGTGGTAATGGGGACGAAATGCTGGTTTAGACAGAACTCGGGGCGCAGATGACCAAGCGTGGAGCCATTTCATAGCCACCACACGGCAACACGCACTCCAACCTCCAGAGTGGAACAACTGAAGCAGCCTAGCAACCTTCGAACAGCCGCCGGGCCTCAGATCCACGGGCGCGCCCAACCCAAGCCAACGCACGACCCCCAATCCCAATCGCAGGCGGCAGAAGCTGGATACCAGTAAGGGCGGAAGGGGACGGGTGCGGGAACGGGCACGTACCGCGAAGTGGCCGAGGTTGACGAGTGTCCAGGCCGTGCCGGGGGCGCACCCGAAGACGGAGAGGACGAGGATCCAGAAGAAGAAGAGGATGAGGATGTAGGTGGTCCAGACCCCCGGGTACATGAACCACTCCGTGTTCCTGTTCAGATCCGGCGGCGGCACCGCCTGCACGTACAGCTTCGCCATCGAATCGACCGACCAGCCGCACCCTCTCCTCCCACTCCGCCGGCTCGGCTCCCTCGTCGGCTGCGTGCTGCTCTGCTGCTGCGGTCTGGGAGAGGAGGGAGGGAGGGAGCCCGCCGGCCTCGGGCTCGATTTATAAGGATGGATGGGACGGGGGGCGCGCGCTGGTCAGAGCGGAGGAGGAAGGTTCAAAGATGGTGGCGAAAAAGTATTGCGATTGGGGGTGGTGGCGGGCGGGCGACCGACGGGGAGAGGAGAAGGGAGGTGAGCGGACGGGGAGGGGAGGGAGGCGACGCGACGGGATGGTTGGCCGCTGGCAGGAGGAGGCGGTGGAAACGCGACCGCGACCGCCAGAGCCCGGTCAAACGCGACGGACGGGCGGCGGGCCGCGCGCGCTGCGAGCAGGCCTTGGGCTTCTAGCGGGCCGGGCCGCGCGGCCTGTGGGCCCGTCGTCTTCTCTTTGCTTTGTGGTTTCTCTGTTTTTTAATTATTTTTTTAACCGACCGGGCCGAGGTGAAAGCTCTGGTACAGGCGCCAGGCGGAGGGCCGGGCGGCGATGGCGCCGCCGGCCGGGCGGTGGGAGATCCCCGGTGGGCGGTGCCGGCGGCGGGGGGCGGAGGAAGTGATGAAGAAGCTCACGACCAACGGGTTAGCGTGGCCGTGGTGGCGGGCGGCGGCGGAGGCGGCGGGGGTGGAGGAAGGGACGGAGGAAGCGGCGCCGACGGGTTAGTGTTGGCCGCGGCGGCGGGCGGTGGTGGAGGCGGCGGGAGCCGC
Organism: Echinochloa crus-galli; assembly: GCA_900205405.1. Classification (NCBI taxonomy): domain Eukaryota; kingdom Viridiplantae; phylum Streptophyta; class Magnoliopsida; order Poales; family Poaceae; genus Echinochloa; species Echinochloa crus-galli. The sequence continues at coordinate 1,135,482 of OAMR01000400.1, read as the reverse complement.
CAGAGCCGGACGGGGGCTCGCCGGCGGGGGAGAAGACGACGGGTCGCGCGCTCTCCTGACGCGCGACCCGTCGCGCGATAGCCCGGTCCTTATCCTTAGCCTGAATGCCTGATTGGATAAATCTTCAGCAGATGCACGCGCAACTGCTGCATCTAGAACGCGCAGAAAGCACGAGCTACTATTATATAGAGGGAGCCGACCAACTCACGAGCGGAGGCTTCCTGCGATGCTAGCTAGATGCCCCCAACTCGACAGCGTCACGTTCTTGTCGCCATCGACGGCGGCGGCGGCAAGCTCCCTGACCGTGCTCCACGACCGGCCGTGCCTTGCGCTCGTCTCGCGGCGGCGCATGTATACAAGGCGCTGGATCCGAACGGTCGGGCGGTCGGCCAAGATCGCCGGCGCCTTGTGCTCCAACGAGATCGATGCGGGCTTGCGCCGCCGCACGTCCTCCCCTCCTACTATACGCAAATCATGATTAACCAGAGATTTCAGCATCATATGGAGATGGTATGATTTTTTTTTGGAGTAATAGGCAGATGGTATGATTTTCTCTAGCTCTCTTTTTTCCGATTGTTTCAGCAGATGTTAGTTGTGCTAATCAGAGAGGCCCGGGAAGAAGGGGATGCATGAATCTTTTTATGTTGCCATTCTCTTTGCTTGTGGTCTTGGAAATGTCGTGATCAGGATCGTTCCATTGTGCTAGCCACTATAGTATATCTGCATTTGCTCTTCTTGTGGTAGATGAGTGGTGATAATGCGAATTAGCTCAATATAAGAATAGGTCTAAACATAAAGCTTCAGGTTTTTGAGAGGATCTGTTGTGTTAGTAGTACACATTAAGATTTGGTATCTTCCATAAATAGTTGGCAGTTTGGCACACTTACTAATCATATACATCATAGAATTACAAAATGAAACTGCGAGGCATAGTCAGTATGGCCTCCATGAGGCTCCGCCACTGTAGTCGAGCAATACAACATTGCCATCACTGCATACAGAAACACCAGTATCAAGAACCCAGCTACCCAGGTGCAAGGCGGCAACGTAGGATTTCTAACTAGGCTGGAGAGAATGATTAACATCATTGAACACACCGTCATTGGGGGAATTCGTGATTTCTGCACTAGAAGCTCACGTTTGCATCGGTCATATTCTTGATACTGGCATTTCTGGCAGCAGCGAGACTGTCAGGTGTCAACGCTAGGGGCTCTGTCAAATGCATGGAGTTCTGGCTACAAATTTTGCTATCTGTCAAGTCGCCTAATTATATCTAATCCAAGCATTTGCAGTCACCTCTCAGCAATGCCTACCGGAATCGGTAGCGGGGACCGCTGATGGTCTGTGAAGGATGGAACCCCATTGTTCATGACCTTTGCCATCTGTTCAGTTGATCGAATGTGGCTGTTTTGCTCCAGTAACTGAACAAGTGACAAAAATATATCCATTCTTGTGACTTCTCTGTTTGCCTGAAAAAACAAAAGCCAGCATACAATTCAACAACTAACGAAGCTAGAAATGGGTGCATAAATCGATGGCTTCTTCTCTACCTCAACAAGAAATCGCGCCCATATCTTGCCATCGCGGAGTTCCATCAGCCCTTTCAGTATAGTCAGACCAAATCCACGTATGTTGTCGGCTATCTCCAGAAAGAGCCCCCGTTCCTCGCAAAGCATCTGCAGATTTTATAGACATGTGGTAATCTTCATATTCTGCATTTAGCAGGTGACAGGTGGGAGCACAGCACTAATGAAAGTGGAGTTTTTCACCTCAACAAGCATCTGACCAGGTGGCGAAAGATCCTCAATGATTATAGGACAAACCATAGTTTTCCCAGCAACCTCGTAGGCCCATGTGGAACCACCATTTTTGCCAGCATCTGGGCTGTCTTTCAAGACGACGCCACTCTCTTTGTCGATCAACTTAACAACCATGACAAGTCAGCATGTGTCGTGATAGAGGACGCTTATTTATAAGAAAACATTTCAGCAATATAGGATTAATGTGCATGCATAGAAGAGAGTATACCTTTGGTTCATCAGCTTGCTTAATTTTCTCCGCATACTTGCTTACACTTTGTAGAAACAGCATATGCTTAATTGTTCGCTCCAACAAAGCATCAATGCTACACTGTTATGTCAAAAATGATGGGAAGTGAGGGGATCTGACACTCAGTCTCAATCAAAGGTAACATAACAGACTGAAAACAGTGGGTGATTCTATTACCTTTGCACCATTAGGGACAATCTCTCGTAATTCTTTGACACGATCTTGTATCAGTTGTCTGTCTTTTGGTCTAGGCCGGGTGCTCTCACCGGTTCTAGCTCTTTTCTTGGCAACCTTCATTCCCTCAGGATTGTTCGACTGGCTGCCCTTGGAATTTGCCGTGTTCAGACTGCAGGTATCATCCGCAGATATGTTTGCTGGTGGAACTGAAGTTGACTTTGAAGAGCCATTTTGGACATTTCCGGATGTATAGCTGCTGGAGGCCAATGACAAGACTTGTGCACTGTATGCTGTTATGCAATCTCGAAAAGGAAACTGAGGTAGCTGATAATCTGAAACACAGCCAGCTAAAACACTAGCTTCAGCCCCAAGTGGACCATTTCCCGCAGCAGGTGGAAGTGCACCAGCGCTGGTTAATTGTTCGACAGCAGATATGGAAGGCAAGTCTCTCTCCCCAGTTGATAACGAATTCTTATTGGCCAATTCTATAGGGGACTCGGAGTGTATGTTTCCTAAATTTGGAAGGTTGCCTGCCATTAGAACACTGTCATCCCACCAATCTTGCACAAAGCTGTTAGTGCTAACATTATGCATCATACTTTCTAGCAGACCGTTGTTTCCACCACATTCCTTCATGTCATTATCTGATGTTCCTGCAGTAGCTTCTTCAGGCATTCTATTTGGTAATTCAGCACATGTATTATTAGTCTGGCACGTAAAGTGGGTGGTATCCTTCAATTGCATTGAATCACTTTGAATAATAAAAGATTCTTCAGGTGGAAGGAGCCTCACACATTCTCCAGGGTCAAGTTTCCGAGATTGTTTATGCATGCCGACATGATGTGGCGTGAGGCAACTTTCATGGATTTCAGAAACACAAGGGTTGCTGCTGAATGATACAGATTTACATAGCAATTTATCACTCTCGATCTGGAGGCAATTTGTAGCTTTTTCGGATACAGTTGTTAGAGATGATGAGAAACCAGCACTGGAATAACAAAGCTCATCAAGGCCAGAATTTGGAGAGTTGGTGGTAGTGTAAAGGTATGGATGATGTTCTGGCATGTTCTGGTCAGATGATTCCCTTGTCATCCTTTGAAGAGTGTTCGAACTTTTGTACTCTGACATTATACCGGCAAAACTAGAATCAGGCATTTTGCTAGAGTTGACTTGAACTTGAGTTCTGGCATCAACATTTTGATGAAAGAAGTCAGTGACGCTATCAAATCCTTTGAGCTCATATATAGACTTGGAGTTAACAGGCATGGCCAATATATGAGTATTCATAATGGTGCTACCAGCACCATGGGAGGTTAAATCATTTAAAGATCTCTGTGAATTGCTTGGTGAACAGATCGAACTCCTAATAGATTCTGTTCTCTCTATATTCTCCTCAAGCTTCTCACTTTTCAATGGATTGACTTTGTTATGTACAAGAATGTCATTTGCGGATCTCAAGGAAGCGAGGATAGGTTGCTGACCACATGCAAAAGAATTGCTTTGGTCATACTCCATCGAACCATCCCTTGAAGTATTATTTATCTGATCAAATATATTTCTGACCTGATTCAGAAAATCTGAGTTCCTGGGAACCTGGTGAGATGTTAAATTAGAATCAGATTCCAGAAAACACTTGTATGTTTGTATACGAACAAAGCCATATTCTGCATGCTTCATTGATCATATTATAATTCTGAAATTAGCAGTTCCTTGTGCTCTCTGGCGAAGTGTGCTATTATTACGAACTTTATTAAGAATTCAAGTTCAATCAAGAAATGCATATTGAACGTTGCACTATCATATTGTTGTTGATTACATGATTCAAGACAACTTAAAAACTCTTCTGTGGACAACTGATAAAGACAACAGTGACATGCGGGCGCAAGATTGTATTAAGGAGTTTTTAAGACATTTACCTTCCTAATGGAACCAAATTGCACAAGTCCCTGCAACTGAAGAGGTAATACTGCAATAGTCTGCATATAAGGTGCCACTATTCAGTATCCAATTAACATGACACAAGATAAACAAATACTCAAAGCTGGTCTCGTTATGAAACAGTCAAGGTTGTGTAGAAACAACGAAAAAAAACACCAACCTTTATTCCATTCAGGAACTGATGTTGCCACCACGTAGAACCCTGAAGAAAGGAAAGGCCCCCATTTGTTAAAATCAAGTATCTGATTTAAGTGTTAAAACTTATAAGAAATGGCAGCACAAGTGATAATGAACATAAGGTAGAGGGCAGAATAAATCAAATACTATTCTGACTGCTCTAAGGATTTTTCAGTAATCTATATACTATACTTTTCCAGACACAATAAAGGAGCTATAAGCTCTGAGGCCAAAGCCTAAATGGTTGTTCGACGTTCTTAATTTTTCTTTGCTTATAATGACAAAAGAAGAGAACATGTTTATACCTCAAACAAGTCGCTGTTATCTGTGTGGCTTGTTTGGTTCAATGCATGGCAAGTAGTATCGTAAATCCATTGACACTCACCGCTTACTAGAGCTTCTCCTATGATGCTGAAACCAGAGAATATACGTTTTACACAGTATATTAAGGTAAAGAAAAGCACTTGCAAAAGTAACTAGCTTCAAAAGCAATGACAGAAACATGATCTGTAGATGAAAAACGTTACTCAAATCAAACTAGCTAAACGAGATGGAGCAACCATGCTCAACATTTTTTCAGCAGAGATGTATTCTCGGCAATGGATAAGCCATAGGATTAGGATAGCATTGAACTGAATGTTTTGTTGAAATTTAGAGAAACAGTCAGATAGGAAGCATGGTGATTGAATCTTTATGGAACTAACAAATCCTACTGCGAAAAATAAATGCCAAACATGACCAGATTGCCATACCCTTCCCCAACAATATGAACTTGATTGAGCATCCTCTCAACCACTGTTTTAGCCTCATCTTCACAGTAGCTCTCCCCCAATGTAAGCAACCTGGCATCGAATGCGGTATCAGTCAGTTTTCTCAAACACATGTAGGAGCAAGTGCAAGTCCCTAGAAAGAAAACGTCCTACTGCATAAGTGCACAGAGCCCACCACCAACGGAAGCAGCAAGACAAAACAAAATAGGAATCAAAAAGCAAAATTTGGACAACGAGTGACACGATGCAGTCCAAAGGGAAAAGACACATCCAAAAAGAGGAGGCACATCTTCCTGTCAAATTTTATGGAACCACAGTATTTTGCCCAAAAAAGATGAGGTAAGGATGCAGCTAGCTTTCTGCACCCGCACCCTGACACTCGGCAAAGTAAAAAGAAAAAGAGGGAGAAGGAGAACTGAGTCATGTCTCCTTCCTAAATGCAATGAGAATATCTATTTGCAACCGCGAACCCTTCCGAACTCCCCATTAGCAATACTCGCGGCTTCCTTTCCTGTTCACTGCGCCTTGTAGAAATGATGTGAAAAAAATTGGGATTTTGATACAAACTTCTGACGAACAGAACACATGAGTATCAGATGCTACGTCCTTGCAACATTCTTCTCCTGATTCTACACACCACAAGCACTTTGATTACTACCTACTTGTTGCTGAATATGCAGGATGGACAATCGATTGCATAACATCTCCTATCCTCCCGGCTTCTCGTGAGAGAAAAACAGGGTAAACGGTAAACCTAACGACAGAGTAAACATGGAACAGGAATTTCCAATCAACCGGAAGCTGGCCAGATATATCATCTACCCACAACCCTACAAGCACCACAAGCAATCAGTAAACCACAGGGCTCAGCTCACCGAGGGTCGTGGGGATGGAAGCGCCAGACGGCCGCGTACGACCACCCTCCGGCGCGGCACAGCGCCGCCAGCGCCGCCTCCATCGGCTTCCGGAGTCCAGACGACGCGGGCCGGCGAGGACGCGCGGAACTGAAGCGGAGGGCGCTGAGGCGTCGCGGAGGGGCCTGATAAATACTCGGGGAAGGGATGGGATACTGCCGAGTTGTAGGCTGCAAAGAGAGAATTTTGAGAAAGAGACGTCCAGTACGGCGACGGCACGGGCGCGTCGGGGGAAAAACAGGCTGATTTTGCCCCGCTTCTTCAACTGTTCTACGGGGAGAGGTATGTGGAAGAATGCGATCGATTCTGACCAGAGGGGGTGAAGGTAGTTGCTTGCACCGAAAATACAGAGAATTCTACGGCAAAAAGGCATACAGCCAACTAAAATCAGATGGGACTGTTAAGTAAAGAGGAAGAAAAGGAGAAAATGACATGTATGCATAATGAAATGGATTGCAAAATCTTGGGCAAAGCTTATGGATGAATGAAACTGGTGGGCAACAAGGTTGTAACTAATAAAGGTCTAAAAGCAGCAACCTTTTCCTTGAAAAGACCGGACCACTGATTCACACCAATGTTTTCAGTCCAGGCTTTTTAATTACTTACTATCATTTTACCCTAATAAGAGCCTGTTTGGGAGAGCTTCGCTCCACGTTTTCTGGCTCTACTCCAAAATCCTATAGCCAAACACATCCAACTCCAGAAACTCCAGCTCCATAAAAAAAAGTGGATCTAGAAGCCAACTCTATGTTTTTTCTGGAGCTCCTCAAGGGGTGCTCCCAAAACTCCAGGTTTTTTCTGGAGCTTTATATTTTTCTGGAGTCGGTGAAGTGGAGCTGTAAAAGGTGGAGTTTCTGGAGTAGAGTTGTATTTTTTGGAGTGGGAGCTCTCCCAAACAAGCCCCTCTGACTATTTCATTGGCGGTCAAACTAGTCTTCTCCGAAACTTTGTACAAAAAAATATTACTAGTACTAGAATCTATTTATTGCATTCCTAGCTATCAAATTCTAGTGGACGTTGACAGGAAAAAGTTTTTGACTGCCGATTTCTACTTTTTACTAGTACAATCCGGGGGTGTTCCTGAGAAAAGGTGAAAAGTGAAGTAAAAAAGTCACATCGGACGGACATTGTAGCACTTTTTGTTTGTTTGTGGTAAACATTATTCTATCATGACTTAACTAGGTTTAAAAGATTCGTCTCGTCGTGTACATCAAAACCATGCAACTAGTATTTTATTTACCCACGTTTAGTACTCCATGCATGAGGAGAGAGATTTGATGTGATAAGTGAATAGTGAAGTTTAGAGAGAGAATTTTTGAAAGTTTGATGATTTGACTAGAAACTAAACAGGGCCGTGATGGTAAATTTATAATATTGCAGAAGCATTTTTGTGATACTTAAAAAAATTTCTGCGTGGCCTGCACGTACTCAGAAAGAAAGAAAGAGATGCTAGTGCCTTTTTCTTTCTGTCAGGAATGGAATGCTGTCAGTTGCATGCTCCTCCCTCTGTCGGCTGTCATGTGTAGTGCTAAACTTTGTCTCACTCCAGCCAGATTTATTCCATGCATCTTCTTTACCGTTTTACTGGTACACTGATTTAGCTGCCACTGTCCAGCTCTTACTCACCTCTCTGGAAGACAATGTTCAGACGAGTATACCAGTAGGATTTATGAAAACATGGCTGTGTTTAGTTCCCATGAACTTCCTAAACTTTTTCTCTCTAAATTTTACTATTCACCTATCACATCAATTCTCTCTCTTTATGCATGGAGCAATAAACGTGAGTAAATAAAAAAACTAAGTGCATAGTTTTGATGTACATGACGAGACGAATCTTTTAAACCTAGTTAGTTCACGATAAGACAACGATTACCACAAAGAAACGAAAAGTGTTACAGTGCGCTACAGTGTCCGATGTGACATTTTCACCCAACTTTCTCTCTTCAAATTTGGGAACTAAACACAGCCATGGGGTGTGTTTAGTTCCAAAAAAGAAGAAGGGAAAGTTTGGTAAAAATGTCACATTTGACACTGTAGCGCAATATATCCCTTTTCGTTTGTTTGTGGTAAACATTACCCTACCATGACCTAACTAGGCTAAAAAGATTCGTCTCGTTGTGTATATTAAAACCATGTAATTAATTTTTTTATTTACCCATGTATGCATGCATGACTTGTCAGAAAACCAGTAAAATGAGTCATTCGACAATCTACACAGTCCTCCAACGACCCAGCCGCAGTAGTGCACACCAATGTGCATGCATGTGAGCGCATCATCACCTTTCCTGATGACCCTTCGGTCCGTGTGATCTCGGAGCCCTTTCCTGTGGAGGGGTTAACCTAACCTTCCCGCCATTCCCAGCTACAGCCTCCCAGAAGCTAGCATGTGATGGGCAACCTGTTCACATCTCGTTCCGGGCATGTGTGAGCGCAATGGCAGGGGCGTGGCGGCACAGGCCCACTGCCCTATCAGCCGGGAGTGGAGATCGAGATAGAGATCGATGGTGCAAGACCCCACGCAATTGTAGGAATCTTGACCGGAGAAGATCATCGCGGCCGCGCCATCAGGGCAAAGCCCAAGGACCATGTTGCGTACGCGGAGATTCCCAGACATTCCATTTGGGCCAAAGGCTGGCCATGATCGATCGAGCTGTCTCTGTGTATGTGTATAGCTCTCTCTCCTTCCCCCTCACTGATCTAAAAGAACAAAGCTCATGGCGTACGGACGCTGGTGAGAGCGAGGAGGCTTTTCAGATCGACCGATCACCACCGATGGCTTTCATTCTGTGCTTGGTTTAGCTATGGTTAATCTCTTAATTAAATAGAGGGCTGCAGGGTCATCATGCGAAAGTGCTGCTGCTATCCTGCTAACCCAATCATGGGTGGTCACCGATGGTTGAGAGCCTACCAAAGGAATAATTCTAGGGTTTCCTCCCCCCTTTTGCAGGGGATGTCTGCCACTTGGTGATGATGGTCTACCTTGATGTGTCATCCATCGACATGCCCCCATTGTCCCTAGCCTAGCCTAGCTACAGGCCCACTAACTCTTGTTGCACAATGGTTATGGCAAAGCAGGGATGAGAACTTGAGAAGAACAGCAGGAGGATGGGTGGACGACGGTGACATTTACATCAACAAAAAGTTGTTTTCACATTTCAGGGTATATGAACTGTGCAAGTGCAAGTGCAAGTAAAGGGTTGTGAATTTGTGATGACCTCGAATAAGTGCACTTGTTCCATGGTGCGGGAGGTGTGTTATAGTGATGTTAAATTGTAGCTGTAAAACCAGCTATATATACTGTATGTGGTTAGGGGTGGCTAGTACTGATCAGTCAACCACCACTCCGGAGTCTGGACCAAGCACATATATATCCATCTCCCCATCATTTTTGGCACTAACCAAGCTAGATCTAGGCCTATAATTTTGTCTCGTGAAAGCTTTCAATTCCTAGTGTTCCCAGGCAAGGTCAATGTCCCAATCACAGCCAGAAACTCTTTTCCGCCGTTTCAGAGCCTTGGATCATTCATTCTTTCCCTCACAGTGAAACAATTGCATCACCATGACTCCATGTGCTGCTGGCGGTGGATACTGAAAGCAAGATGGTTTCGCAGCTGACAGGCTGGTGAAAGGAAACGGAATAATACTGCGATTTCAGGCACACCATACCCTAACCCTAGGCAATCGAGCGATCTTGCTGTGCTACCTAGAAAGCCATCTCAGAGACTACTTTGGTGGAAGTGGCACACTTCTGGCACTTGTACAAGTAGCAAATGAATTTGTTGCACAAATGCACAGTCCACTCGCAAGTATATTATATATATACGTGCCACCCCCTCGATGAGCTACACATGGTTGATTGGATGTACAATAATCCCATGATATAAGTATATTACAAGTGATGATGATAGTCGCGCACCATTAGCAGAGAAGTGCCTACCTAATCCAATCTTTGATCTTTCGCCAAAAAATAAAAATAAAAATCCAATCTTTGATGATTCGATCCTCACTACGTACAGATTCAGCTTTCACAAACACACAGGGCCGGGCTTGTACACATTTGAAAGCATTCCTGCTGGTACGGTGCCACAATTCGTCAGGCGTGATAGAATCGTGACATCATCGCATTGCTCACGCAGGAGAGACAAACTGATACGATCTTGATGGGCGCTGATGGCTAAGTATACAGACAGGCCAATAATACAGTTAATATTCGACTGGTTCATTCCCCAGAATATCCCAGTGTCTGACGCCGCCTCTCGGATGGTGAGAGTGAAACGGTGATTGATCGAGAGAGACTGAAAGAGCTAGCACTGCTGGTGTATGATCTAGTAGAGTATACAGCGATAGGCCGGGCTTGTAGCTGTCGCCGGTCGATGGGCAGCCAGCTCCACGCTGCAAGCAGACACACCTACCGCCGGATCCTTGAAGGCGCACACACACACGACCGGTCGGTGCTGCTGGTAGTGCATGTCCCTGTGCCGTGGTGCTCCCGTCGTCGATCCAATTCCAATCCAAGCTAGCTAGCGGCTAGTGTGGTGCTTGAGCTACGTACGTACTAGTACGTACACGCGTAGCGTGTAGCTAGTCCTCGTTCAAACATGTCGGCTCCATATGGCCATATGGATCTCCTTCGCGCGCGTCAGCCGGCCGTGTCTGACTGACACAATGATGGTGCCAATTATACCACACCACCATCAGAGGGCGAAAGGGATCATCGGGCTGATCGATCGATCCCGATCGCTCTGAGCGCTTGGTCTCGGATCCCTTGGTCTCTTGCATTTGGAACGAAGCAGGTCGGTCTGGGACCATCGATCTCTTCTATGAATCGACTGAACAGGCTTCCCTCCTTCTAGCTAGTAGCTTGGTTACCACTTGCGTTGCAAACAGGATGGATCCGGCAGTGTCCATGCATGCATGCCGGGCGCGTGAGGACATCCGGGTGTGCACGTCCGTGTATCACGGGCGATATATATCTGGCGAGACATCACAGTGACAGCAGAGGCGAAGGCTGTGCAGGCTGGGACAAAGACAAAGCCAGCCATGCGGGGTCTCACGCTCTCTAGCTCACAGGCTGATCGATCTCTCTGGCTCTAGCTGCATGCGCGCGGGGATGGCCTCGTGCGTACGGCCGGTGGATTCTTGCTGTTGTTTGTTTGGGCGTGCGTAGCGTATGGCGTAGGCGTGGATGTCTCGGTCCGATCCCTCACGGCACGGCACCGCCGGATGCGGGATCTGCTTCGCCCGGCGCCGGGAGCCAGACAGTGTTGGAGTCTGAGTCTCTCTTGGCAGCTATGTTGCACGGTACAGGCAGGGATACGGATACGGAGATAAGTTGACACGGTATTTTTGAAAAACAATAAAACGGGGATACGGCAAACCAATGTGTAATCACTAATCACTAAAGAAGTAAAGAATCATCTTTTCTTAATTAAAAAAACCGAGCTAATACACACGCAGACTGCCGTCGTGCTCTCGTGGAACTTGCCCTGTTCATGGTACAGCACGGCGCACCCGACGCTGCAGCAATCTATGGTGGTGTCGTCGTGATCGGTTTGCAAACGGTAGCAGCATGCAGCGAGTGAAACTGAGAGAGATTTGCTTACACGGCTGCTGCTGTGAAGACGATGAGGAACAGAACACCTGGCGGTATCTACAGCAGCCGGCGACGAGCGCTGTCGCGGCAAGCACGAACACCGGCCGGAGGCTTACGCCTTACGGTCTTGCGGAGTCCGGCGAGGAGACAAGCCATGACGCGTCGCCGCCGCCGACGGACGGACGGCAGATAGATGCGAATGCGAAAAGACTAGATCAATACGTATTTATACCATCCTAGCCGTAGTTTATTCGTATTTTAGGTTTTATTTAAAAAAATTTTACTGTAAAAATGGGATACGTAGGGACACGCGTATCCCGCCGTATCGTGCGTATCGCCGTGTCCCCGCGTGTCCATACGTGGATACGGTAATCCGTGCAACGTAGCTTGGCAGTGCTAAGCAGTCAAGCAGACAGTGTTGGAAAGAGCTCCTTGTCGGAGCGCTAGATCTGGCCCCTCCCCTCCTTCTCCGGCTTGCCGCCGGCGTTGGAACGGGTGAGGGTCCCACCCTGTGTACAGCAGTAGCACTAGTTTAAGCTAATAATCTCGGTTTGTCGGTGGATATGGTACTGGTGTGGTCGTCTGGTCTTTAAGGCGGCGGCAGCTTTCATGACTCCATGGCGGCACTTTCTCCTCCAGTTGGACTCTGGAGCTAGCGTTTATAGTGGTGCAGGTTTAGGAGGCCTCACTGTGAGGTTAGTTAATCCCCATCTTTTGTTGCATTGGTTGGGGATTATCCTATTCCCCTTTGGGATTTTGCTTCGTGCTGTCGATGTTGGGATGCTTGCATCGGCAAAGGCGAAGGAGCTGTGTCTGGTATCGGGTTTGTGGCTGGTGGTGGTCGTATCCGCTCGTCTTCTCCGACGGCGTTGGTTGCAGACGGCGGGTCCGAGGACCGGCGGGGTGCTCGGGGAAGATCTCCGGCTGATGTGCCACAGAGGATAAGGTCTCGTCGCGTACGGCGGGCAGCTCATTCGGCTCTCAAAGCAGCTAGACTGCGATGGTGTTGCCCCGGTTCCAGGTTACATCCGGCCGGCGTTGCGGCGTCGGCGGATCGAAGTGGCCGGAGTTGGTGACGTTGTGCACGAGGATTTCAACGGGCTTAGTTTGGTTTTCCTTTTAGCTGAGGTCTTTTGTGCAAATGTACCAGAACAGTTGTTCCTTCTGGGTCCTTCTCAGCTGTATCTGTATTTGTACTCGTTTGTGTTCCTGTGACTACTACAGGTATGGTTGCTCTTGCTCAAAAAAAAAAAAGAAACGCAGGAAAACTAATCACTAATCAGTGTTCAGAGATGAAGAAGAACGCCCACCGCCAAAAGGGGTCGTGTTTGCTGACAGGACCAGGACACAGCACGGCCCATTATAGTCCAGGTCGAACAGTGAGGCCCGAGCCCGACTACAATTAATACGGCCCACCTCCATGAGACAAATTATCAGTCCCCATCGGCCCATCCCACTAACGATCTTCCGAACGTCGCTCTCCATTTTCGGAAACTGGTAATCATCAACTCAGGTCACCAGCTCTGCCGCTCTTTACCTGTCCTGGCTGATATGCGACATTGCGTTTCAGCTTGAAAGCCGCCCGATCGGCGCTGATCTGATCGCCTATACCACGTTCATGTTCAGGCGCGTCACGCTGCACTAGGTCGATAAGTGCTTGCAAAGCGCGATCCCAACCGCCGTTAAGTTACTAATTCCCGCGCAAAGATGATGGAGAAGTCACCCGCTGCGTCTTTAAACAATGCAAAAGATCTTTGAGACGGTGATCTGATGACGACCTAATTCTGGTACTGTGAAACATTTCCGTTCAAAGAACAGTGCTACTTTCAGTGGCAACAGCGACTGCCAAGGAGACAGGACTAGTCAGGAGGAGGCTCGTGTCTCGCCGGCTTCGGAGAGAGAGAGCGTGGGTGTGCGCCAAGGGCACTGGTGGCGGATCCTTGATTTCTAGATGATTGGCATTTGATTTGACATTAAACCAGTCTCAAAACAGAAACTAGGTAACTGTGCCAGATGAGTTTCATGGTGATGAAACTTCTCTCACATCCTATGAAACTCTCCACTCTCTCCTCTGCCACATCAGCACATTAAATACTATAAAACTTCTATGAAACTCCCAGTGAAACTAGCCTTACAGGAACCTCGACATCTTGAGTCATAAGCAGCGCCGCCCAGGTGTTCGCCGGCACAGCATCAAACCGGGGAACGGACAAGAGAAGCTGTGCTACATGCACATGCGCCAGCCTCCAGCATGTGTCTGAAAGACCGAACGAAATTATTGCAGGAACTTCAGTAACGGTCACCATAGTCGTAGGGAGTATAGATGTTTCAGAGTAAATACCTTATCCAAGGGTTCTCACTCCTCAATAAGAAATGTCTTTTGTTGCATATGAATCTTGGAGGGTTTATTAAGTGAGGGCCCAAAATCATGGAAAGATTCATTCCTCCGTCTCTCATTCATCGAAGTATCGAACTGTCGTGTTTTTTCCTCAGTTCCATCCAAACTCCTATGCTTCATCAAAATGGTCATTCTTTGTTTTCGTACGTTCTTTCATTCCATAGGATTTAAGGCTCCATATGGCCATATGGATCTCCTTCGCGCGCGTCAGCCGGCCGTGTCTGACTGACACAATGATGGTGCCAATTATACCACACCACCATCAGAGGGCGAAAGGGATCATCGGGCTGATCGATCGATCCCGATCGCTCTGAGCGCTTGGTCTCGGATCCCTTGGTCTCTTGCATTTGGAACGAAGCAGGTCGGTCTGGGACCATCGATCTCTTCTATGAATCGACTGAACAGGCTTCCCTCCTTCTAGCTAGTAGCTTGGTTACCACTTGCGTTGCAAACAGGATGGATCCGGCAGTGTCCATGCATGCATGCCGGGCGCGTGAGGACATCCGGGTGTGCACGTCCGTGTATCACGGGCGATATATATCTGGCGAGACATCACAGTGACAGCAGAGGCGAAGGCTGTGCAGGCTGGGACAAAGACAAAGCCAGCCATGCGGGGTCTCACGCTCTCTAGCTCACAGGCTGATCGATCTCTCTGGCTCTAGCTGCATGCGCGCGGGGATGGCCTCGTGCGTACGGCCGGTGGATTCTTGCTGTTGTTTGTTTGGGCGTGCGTAGCGTATGGCGTAGGCGTGGATGTCTCGGTCCGATCCCTCACGGCACGGCACCGCCGGATGCGGGATCTGCTTCGCCGACATAAGCATGTACTCTTTTCGTTCTAAAATATAGATCATTTTGATTTTTCTACATACATAGTTTTTTATACATATCTAGACATATTATTATTCAGATGTATAACAAAAACTATGTATTTGTAAAATTCAAAACGACAATTTGAAATGGAGAGAGTATATCACTTAGACCTAACCAAACTGCACATGTGGCCTGCAAAAATCAATAAACAGTGAACGGAGGAAGTACTTAGCTAGCTAATCCATATATCAGCATGAATGCATGATCACTGACGATTTCTCATGTGAGAGAGCCACGTACAATAATGGCAGTATCAGTGGCAAATCTTTCGTCAATGCAGTGCTATTCACTGCGCCTATAGTCATATATTTAAAAATGGATGTAGTACGTTTTAGCCAGACACTGTACCAACCTCTCACGCACGTACGTAAGCGGCCCAGTAATAACTTGCGACGTTCACAGGCTGATCTGAACTTTCTTAAACTAGGAAGCTAAGCAGGCCCGAGACGTACAGATGATTGGTTGATTGCATATGATGAGTGGGCTCAAGCTTCTTTTCCATTTCTAGCTAGCTAGCTAGCTTATGTGTTGTCCACTTACCAGAAACATGACATAATCAAATTAAGGAAAGCTAGTAGTTAAACCTTTAATTTTGGGGTAAAGTTCCGCATGCGATCTATATATGCGTCCTAATTGTTACTAGAGTATATACGTACGGACTAACACGAAGAGCATATGATGTGGCACATGACTTGTCAATGCGTCGTCACTTGTGTTGCTTCACGTAGGCATAGTTCCCCTCCGACCTAATGACACGTGCCAGGTCGGTGGGCTGTCGGAACGTGTGATGTGTATCTATAGGTTGGGTATATGATAATAAGATTAAGTGTGCGCCTAACCTAAACTATTATCTGGTGTTCTTTCTCTAGATTGAATGATGATGTAGCAACCGCGCGCAATTATTCAGAGCTTGTGCGCTTACCGAACTAAGATAATCTGACTATCTGAGAGCCTAATAAAAGACCTGTGTCCTTTTTTTATTCTAAATGCGTATTGCAATAACATAAAATCGCCACACGTTCTACATCCACGTTTTCCTCTTCTCCTTTTCTGTTCATCATATGGTTTGGTTCGGCTCACATCATTTCCAGCGGGATCCTATCCATATGTTTGCCAATTAATTACTTCGCACAAAATATGTTTGTCAATTAATGTGTTTTCTTCTATACAAGAGCAATTAAGAAGGTGATCGAGCTTTTTTCAGATGAACGAGTAACATTATCAAAGCCGTTGCCTGTTGCATGAACCAAGGATACACACATAGCCGTTCGTTGTTATAAATTCAAGCAAAAACAAGGGTGATAGAAATCGATAATTCACGAGAAAACACAAAGATATTGGAGAAACTTTAGGCACAAATTCTATTAGTAAACTTTCACACATTTCAAAGAACAGTGCTACTTTCAGTGGCAACAGCGACTGCCAAGGAGACAGGACTAGTCAGGAGGAGGCTCGTGTCTCGCCGGCTTCGGAGAGAGAGAGCGTGGGTGTGCGCCAAGGGCACTGGTGGCGGATCCTTGATTTCTAGATGATTGGCATTTGATTTGACATTAAACCAGTCTCAAAACAGAAACTAGGTAACTGTGCCAGATGAGTTTCATGGTGATGAAACTTCTCTCACATCCTATGAAACTCTCCACTCTCTCCTCTGCCACATCAGCACATTAAATACTATAAAACTTCTATGAAACTCCCAGTGAAACTAGCCTTACAGGAACCTCGACATCTTGAGTCATAAGCAGCGCCGCCCAGGTGTTCGCCGGCACAGCATCAAACCGGGGAACGGACAAGAGAAGCTGTGCTACATGCACATGCGCCAGCCTCCAGCATGTGTCTGAAAGACCGAACGAAATTATTGCAGGAACTTCAGTAACGGTCACCATAGTCGTAGGGAGTATAGATGTTTCAGAGTAAATACCTTATCCAAGGGTTCTCACTCCTCAATAAGAAATGTCTTTTGTTGCATATGAATCTTGGAGGGTTTATTAAGTGAGGGCCCAAAATCATGGAAAGATTCATTCCTCCGTCTCTCATTCATCGAAGTATCGAACTGTCGTGTTTTTTCCTCAGTTCCATCCAAACTCCTATGCTTCATCAAAATGGTCATTCTTTGTTTTCGTACGTTCTTTCATTCCATAGGATTTAAGAAAAATCAAGTTAGCTGCTCCACTAAATTTATTCACGAAATTATAATATTTTTATTATTAATAAAAAGATATATATTACATCCAAGACATAAGCATGTACTCTTTTCGTTCTAAAATATAGATCATTTTGATTTTTCTACATACATAGTTTTTTATACATATCTAGACATATTATTATTCAGATGTATAACAAAAACTATGTATTTGTAAAATTCAAAACGACAATTTGAAATGGAGAGAGTATATCACTTAGACCTAACCAAACTGCACATGTGGCCTGCAAAAATCAATAAACAGTGAACGGAGGAAGTACTTAGCTAGCTAATCCATATATCAGCATGAATGCATGATCACTGACGATTTCTCATGTGAGAGAGCCACGTACAATAATGGCAGTATCAGTGGCAAATCTTTCGTCAATGCAGTGCTATTCACTGCGCCTATAGTCATATATTTAAAAATGGATGTAGTACGTTTTAGCCAGACACTGTACCAACCTCTCACGCACGTACGTAAGCGGCCCAGTAATAACTTGCGACGTTCACAGGCTGATCTGAACTTTCTTAAACTAGGAAGCTAAGCAGGCCCGAGACGTACAGATGATTGGTTGATTGCATATGATGAGTGGGCTCAAGCTTCTTTTCCATTTCTAGCTAGCTAGCTAGCTTATGTGTTGTCCACTTACCAGAAACATGACATAATCAAATTAAGGAAAGCTAGTAGTTAAACCTTTAATTTTGGGGTAAAGTTCCGCATGCGATCTATATATGCGTCCTAATTGTTACTAGAGTATATACGTACGGACTAACACGAAGAGCAGATTGTTTAATTTCCACGTCGCGTCGATCGTCATCGATCGATCGCCCCCATCACCCCATGGCATGCATATATGCACGGAACGAATGTTCAATTCGTTGGTTAGGCATGCCATGCAGGTGTACACATTCGAAATAAACCTTGGTCAGCACACTGGACTGACGACTGGCGTACGGCTACATGCAGGTGGCTGTGTGTACAAGGGGTTCAACCGAGCCGTCGCGACGGCCAGCGCCGCCGTGATCGCGCTTGGCGTGCACTGGATCGCCAGCAAGTCCGGCGACAAGCTTGAGCCGTTCATCCGCAGTGGCTCCGTCTTTCTGCTTGGTACGTACCAACAAACCAAATTAAGCATGAAATGAAACTATATAAACACGCATAGTTAGTACTCCGTAACACACATGGGCGCTTGTACGGCACATGACTAACAACGAAACTTGCAGCCGCGGCGGCGACGTTCTCGCGCTTCATCCCGACGGTGAAGGCGCGGTTCGACTACGGCGTCACCATCTTCATCCTGACCTACAGCCTGGTGGCGGTGTCGGGGTACCGCGTGGGCGCGCTGGTGGCGCTGGCGCAGCAGCGGATGTCCACCATCTTCATCGGCGTCTCCATCTGCGTCGCCACCTGCGCGCTCATCTGCCCCGTCTGGGCCGGCCAGGAGCTGCACCGCGCCACCGCGCGCAACATGGAGAAGCTCGCCGGCGCCGTCGAGGCCTGCGTCGACGACTACTTCGCCACCGCCGACGACGACAAGCCACGGCCGCCGCCCGGCAACAGCGCCACCAAAGCCGCCGACGGGTACAAGTGCGTGCTCAACTCCAAGGCGTCCGAGGACGCGCAGGCCAACCTGGCGCGGTGGGAGCCCCCGCACGGCGGCTTCGGCGGGGTGCTCAGGGAGTCAGGGTGGCGTCGGGCTCCGTCGACACGATGACGACGTCGCGGGTCCTGGACCTCGCCGTGGCGGACATGAACGCCATCGTGGAGGAGCTGCGGGTCGACCTGAGGGCGCTCCCGTCCAGCCTGCTTCTGAAGGAGGAGGGATCGCCTGCGGAGGGCACGGCCACGGCCACGGCGCAGCTGTACGTTCACCGTCACCTCGCTGCTGATAGAGGTGTCAGCCAGGATCGAGGGCGTCGTGGACGCCGTCGACACGCTGGCGAGCCTCGCGAACTTCAAGTCAGCAGATGACCAAAAGCCGGCAGAGTCCACGGGTAAGCTGGCAGACTCGGAAGGCGTTTGAACAGGCTTGACCATCAGGTTCGGATCACCAGAATTAATTTCCTCGAGACCCGAAGATGGACTCGAGCCCTGATCGATGGCCTGATCTTGTTTGATAATTCCCTCCAATCCATACGTGTTGGGAGAAATCGAGAGGCATAAAATACTTTATTTTCCACTCCGGCCTATCCAAACAAGCCCTAGCTCTGCGGATCAGGTAATGGACATGATAGGGATCCTTGATTAATTTGCCAAGCAGAAGCTCAAGATCACAGCCATGGCGAATAAGCATTACGCTAATGTTTAATCATGGAGTCAGCAGCCTAATTTGTTTCATGCCGTGCACATGACGAATTAAAAGTGGGATTTTTGTACTACATAATGGAGTACTAAAGTAGCAACTGACCAAGTGAGCATACGTCATGCTGTCTTTGTAACATAATGATGAAAGTTTACCTGATTTTCTCGGTATGCTTTTTCATATATGCTGCATTACAGCAAAGCCCCGCACTCAGAACTCTGTCTGTATCGACGAATGAACCGTTTCTCCACGATTCATGGTTGCTAATTCGCTATTGCCCAACGCCAGTCAGCAAAAAAGAAGGATTTGAAGTTCGTTGCACTCAATCAAGTAGCCGAAGGACAGAAAGGTTCTGGAGCAACTTCAATGGGAAAGACAGGTAGATGATGTTAGGCACACTTGAAAACACAGGGAATGAACCTGAAAGTCGTTATGTTCAAAAAAAAAAGAACCTGAAAGTCTGGTCAGACTGACAGTGAAAGTTTGGTCAGGGTACGCTGCTTGTAGATTTGATCTGCAGTTCTGCTCATTTGATACGGTGGATTACTTGTTTACTGCTGCAGGTGAACGCTGCTGATCCGTCATCCGTGGAAATTGTGTTGGACCAAATGATGCTGCATAGTCTGGGCTGAAATCAGCCGAGCCCAAGCATTTGGTGGCTTTATTAGGAAAGCCCATTTCACAAATCGAGCAGGGCTGATAGCCACCAAATGTGATCTAGTTGTATTTCCATTTTTTTTTCGTTTTGCAAACACGCGGAAAGGCCCGTCCAGGTCCAGCTCGGTTCGCTCGAATTCGAAATTCCATTTCCCAATTCTCACAGGCCTCTCTCTCGCTCACCAGTCACCACTCACCACCAACCTTCCCAGTCCATCGCCGGCGGACCTTGGCGCCGCCCTGCCCGAGCCACCAGCACCACCAAGTGCGACGTCTCCTCCTCCTCCTCAACTTCCTTCATCTCCTACGCACAGAAGAGCGGAGCTAAATTTCATCGAGTCACGGGGGGAGGGCAATAAACCCTAGCTAGGCCCTCCCGGGAGGGTATGGAGGCGGCCGCCTCCAGCCTCTCGTCGCTGCTCTCCACCCTCCGCGTGGACGGTCCCTGGACGCCGCCGGGATCCTGGGAGTCGGTCATCCCCGAGAGCGGCGCCGCTCGTGCCTCAGGCCTCGGAGGGCGCCCCCGCCAGGAGTCGATCTACGAGCTCGCGTCGGTTACTGTGAGTGAAATCTACCTCACAACCTACTTTGATTTGATTGGGTGCCATTTCGAGCTATAGCGAGAGTAGAGAGCGAGTCGCTTGGTGGGAAACCTTTTTTCAGGGGAATTCTCTTCTGCATTGAACATTTAGTTGTTGGATCCACTAATTGCTTAAACACTGTATTTATGCCACCAATTTTAGAACAAAAAACCGAGTATGATTACTGCTTCATATTACGAGTGCCAACCTATTTCATATTATGCTGTTGTGGAATTTGAGGATCATCTTTGTTACGCAGGATGATGCTTTGGTTCGTTTGGCTTTACATGCGCTGTATGGTGTGAAATCATCGTTAGATGAGATCGATGAGCTTTTCGTGTTGTTCTCCTCGAATCCGGCAGACAGGACTTCTAATCGTGTTGCAAATGTGTGGTCACGTTCGTCCAGCACTGCATCTGTGGGGCACATTCTCAAATCTATACGCTCCACAGGTCTTGCGGTCTTCTTCCTTGGCAAGTTTGTGCATTTTTACCTTTTCCAAAGTCGAGAAATGAATTGTGCAAGTAGAGAAAGACACGGGCATGAAGATTCTGATGATAAAGACACTGAGCAGCACCCGCCTTTCAGTCTAGTAAACCAAGCATTTGCTGCAGCAGTTGAAAAGGTCCTCGAGGGCTATTTCTGTTCCTTGAATACTTTACCAGCATCGATTAAGCTCAGGCGTTCAATGGACCAATCTGGTATGCCTTGCAAGGTTTCAGATGGAGCAAGTTGGAATTCCACTTCAGAAGTCACTCTTCTTGAAGTTTATCTACACACTGAGGAATTAAGAAGGCATGTTAAGTCCCTTGGAAATATTTGTTTCCCTAAGTTTGCAGGTCTTACATTATGCCAGGAGGGTTTGGATACTGATGCAAATGTGGAGTTTGAGAATTTCCCACGGGGCACTGATTTGCTTTCCTATTTGTATGTCCATCTTCGTGTAAGACATCTTCTTATGATTTATGTTTTGAACACTTGTTTTATCTGATTTAATCATACTTCTAAATGAAATTCTTATCTGTTCTCAACTTTACGAGCTATATCTTGTTAATGTCTTCTATTTGCATAGATTCTTAATAGATCTTAGACTTACATATGTTAATTAAATCTCATTGTCATGTATATTCATACTGAATGTACCTATCTTCTAAGTAGGCCAGCTACTTTTTTTTTTTGAAGTAGGTCAGTTACTTCTACTTTCCAAAATATAAGTTTATCGCCAGGTAGATGAATCACCTAAATGGCCCAAGCTCTTATTACATGTTGCCCAGCAGGGAGTCTCAAAGGGAATCTATCGAGTGCCTAGTTGAGCTCCTCAATTTGTTACTTGTGCAATGAAACTAGATTTGATCGTGCTAGAAGAATACATCTCCTTTCTTGAGTGTGACACGCTTTCCCATGATCATGCTTTGTTTTTGTTTTATATAATTTTTCATCTGATTTTTTCATGCCTTCCTATGTATATGCAGTTGCTTAGTTGGTTTCCACCAAATTGAGCGCTACACAGATCTTATTCTGATGTCTTGTTCATCTTATGCATATAACATACTATGTTACTATATAAAATGCTGAATGATTTTTTTCTTCATTTTCATTTGGTTTCACCTCAATTTTAGGATGCTGATCCGGTTCACTATGGACTTCTGAAACATCTTTTCATTCGTTCTTGTGAGCCATACTTTAACTTCATTAAGTCATGGATTTACCGAGCTTCTGTTGATGACCCTTATGAGGAATTTCTCATTACACAACCTGAGAATAAGGATACTCGAGGAGACTCTTCTGACACACTAGATGAGTTCACCCTCTTCCCCTTGAAGGTAAAAATATTACTTTGTTGAGTGAAGCTTCAAATATAAAAAGTTATACACATTGTTTTCTTCTCTGTTAACACGATTACGTTACATCAGAAACCAAAGTGTGTGACCCATTGTTCTACATAAATTCGTTCATAGTCACTGTTATTTATTACTCGTTTCAAATTATGTCTAATATCATATTATCATGCTCTGCTGTCAGCAGGGAAGATATCATGTATCTGCTCCATGTTTTCTAAAGGAGATATGTCATCCTCTCTTGCGTACTGGGCAGCAGCTTCAAGTTCTCATGAAGCTTCTAAAATCATGCAATTTCTCTGCTACTGGAGGAGATGCTTATCCCTCAAATAGTATCATTCATATGGTGGGAGTTCTCGCGTGGTTTGATATGCCAGCTGATTCATCAATGAATTCATTTACGTTCTCAAAAAGTAACGTGGAGGCAGTAACATGCAAAAGGGATGCTATGTACAAGTTGATGATGGAGAAGCTCCAACATTTTTTCTCAAATGTTAAGGTCTAGTCACATTAACTGAATTACACTATGTCTTTATCTCCAGCATCTTCTTTGTCTAATAGAAGCAAGGATACTTGCTTTCCCAACAGTCTTGCTGGTTTTATGTTGGGGGTTGTATCAATTGACCTAATCTTCATCACCTTTGCTTCTGTTTGCAAATATGCTGACGGAAGGTTATATTTCAGGTGATTCCTTTTGATACTGTATTGAACTTCCTACATAAGAGGGCGGACCATCTGGATACATCAGTTTCAGATGCTGTGCTGTTCCACGGAGACAGTGATGGTGCACTATCTTGCAATATGTATGTCGTCTCACTTTTCTTACAATTACTGTTTGCGGGCCTATTTGGACTGCACAAATTTTACAGGAAACAGTTCAATCCCCCAGAAATAGGGATTTTCCGATGTTTCAAATAAGGCCTCAAAGTTGCTGCTTCTATTCATCTTCTCTATGTACATAGCACATGTGTTGTATGCTTAGGGACAGAAGCAGTACTGTTTCTCTACCGGTCGATTAGGCACCCGTGCGCCTACCAAATTTATCACGTCTAGGCCAGTATGCCCATCTAATTGCCGACTAGTTGTTGAGCGTTGTCACTCAAGATTCGACCTGTGCACTAAGGGCTGAGAGGAACATTATCATGTATACGATGGTTTTGGACGAAATACATAACATATGAATATTTGCATAATCCAATACAGCATAGGTAAGCATAGAGATGTTTGTTTTTCTGTTAACATGGACGCAAATATGGTGGGATTTGTAGATGAAGAATGTTCCAACACTGTTGTGTGAAAGAGCACCGAAGCATATAGATACTTGTTTGGTGCTAAGATAAAAAATGGTACATGTTAATTTGTTCCAACTAGCATGGATAGGATATTTCTCCACAACTGTAGCAGACTCCTATACATATTATATGTATTTTTTATTTTTTGTGTTATATCAAATAATACCTATACTCCTAAATGGATCGGATTGACGCTCAACGTGCTAGATGGTGTGGTGACTACCTGCCTGACTCGTTTGCTGTCTCTTCTATGCTATGGGCTAAAAGAATGGCCTGAAGACTCGGACTGGTTGAGCTTAGTGGCCGGACAACTCAGTAGGCGCGCCTGTACTTCTGTGCATCATCATCTAAGCTGGTCGTAATTAGGGAACTTTCCTCCACAAAACCACGATCATTGGCCGGGGGTGGTTTTTTTGGGG
>OAMR01000400.1:1071213-1093933 GCA_900205405.1 Echinochloa crus-galli | reverse complement strand
AAAATAGGGAGAGAGAAATGTACAAACTGAGTTAGATAGAAGGTTAGAAAAGATCTACAGCAAGTTTCATTCTAAACCTTAACCACTCGAAATGCAGCTAAGTTTTCTTCTAATTTTACCCTTTGCTCCTTAACTTTAAAAGATATAAATATGTTAGCAGCTTCACAATGAAGTTGCTTGAGGAGGGTTTTGATCTTTATGCACATCTGCTTGCTCTGCGCCGGTACCATTTCATGGAATTAGCTGACTGGGCAGATTCCTTTATTGTTTCACCAATACAGCATAGGTAAGCATAGAGATGTTTGTTTTTCTATTAACATGGATGCAAATATGGTGGGATTTGTAGATGCAGAATGTTCCAACACTGTTGCGTGAAAGAGCACCAAAGCATATAGATACTTGTTTGGTGCTAAGATAAAAAATGGTACATGTTAATTTGTTCCAACTAGCATGGATAGGATATTTCTCCACAACTGTAGCAGACTCCTATACATATTATATGTATTTTTTATTTTTTGTGTTATATCAAATAATACCTATACTCCTAAATGGATCAGATTGACGCTCAACATGCTAGATGGTGACTACCTGCCTGACTTGTTTGCTATCTCTTCTATGCTATGGGCCTCTGGGCTAAAAGAATGGTCTGGTTGAGATTAGTGGCTGGATAAATCAGTAGGCGCGCCTGTACTTCCGTGCATCATCATCTAAGCTGGTAGTAATTAGGGAACTTTGCTCTACAAAACCATGATCATTGGGCGGGGTTGGGGGGTGGAGGTGGCATGCGCGGCTCTGCCCATGTGTATGGTTGCTTATGCCGTTAGCAGGCAGTGGTTGTTGTAACCCAGTCCCTTGTTATAGTCTGATTTCTTTTTTTATTATGGTAGGGCTGCAGATGAGAAAGGTAATGATGCACCTTTGACTTCACAAGAATCTTCAGATAGTGAGGATCCATCGGAATCTTCAGAATGCTCTTCTTATACTTCTATGGATGATGTTGAAGTTGAGAGTGCTACAGTTTGTGACAATTTGTCTTGTTCCACATCATACTGCCCAAGTACAAGTGAAGCAAAACGCTCCTTGGTAACCAGAAAGCTGCTTTCTTCCCCAGCCAGTTCAGATCACCATGGGATAAATCATGCAAGCCATATTGATGAGTGCGAGCAAGATAGCAACTTAAGTTGCAGACATGTTCCTGTGCACTCACAGGACATTAAGCATAATGCGGTGCCAGATGCTTTAGAACTGGATTATCAATACAGTCAGTTTTCACCATTTGACAGGTTTATGAAGAGGACCAGTTGCTCATCTGAAAAAATGAATTCGGTGATGGATTTCTTATTTACTGATCATAAAAGTTCGGTAGAGAAAGTATCACATTGTGATGTTGTTTATCCATTATGTTCTGAATCAGGGCCTCCTAGACTACTGGACAGTAAAAATAATGAGAAGTCCGGTAAGATAAATAAGGCATGGAATACTAGTATTCCTTACAATCTTAGTATGAACCCCATACTGAAGAATGCAGCTTGTTATCATACGGAGAGTGACTTGCAACACAAAAGCAAGAATCGAGCACTTGCCAGCTTTGATTTTGAGTCAGTCACTGATCCATGTGAGGTATATTGTGGAAGGAACCCATCCTACCTTATTGAGTCTGTAAATGGAGCAGCAACAGTTGCACAGCCCAGTACCCAGCCTTCTGGACAGCCTGATTGTTCTAGCAAGATTCTTCACGTTCAGGCAAGAAGTCAGGCATACCCTACTTCCTCAGAAGAAATGGCAGCAAGAGATATTCAGGAAAATGCTTCTGGCGGTGCATTCTGGGAGAAATCATTACAATATAATGATAAAGCAAAAGAAAAAACAGCCGTGAATTTTAGTCCACAGTTTGATATGCCTCTTGATATAGTTATTGACAAGTGCATTATACAAGAAGTTTTGCTTCAGTATCCTTGTAGCTTTCCTAATCCATAAATGATTTATAGCTTTCAGTGTTTTAAAGATATCATGTTATTCTACTATTGCTATCAGTATCAGCATCAGGATCAGAAAAGGCTTAGAGTTTTGGTCATACTTACTACTGTATTTATATCCATTCTGCAGTTGTCTAAAAGGAAACCGGGAACTTTTTCTTCTTCAGTTCTGTTCTTAAGGCATTTGTAGTACAGATAGTTCCAGGTTTGGTTAGTATGTGGGCAAGACAGTGACGCAGAACATCAGAGACTCAAGTTTTGATGTATTGTCTCTAGTTGTTCTTTGTCTGATTTGGCCCAGTTGTCATTTACTTGGTAACTAGTAGGTATAGTTTTGATTTTTTCGATTGGTCTTGTTTATCAACTGCTTCTATTGGTGAGAATCTTACATATCAAACTCATTTGATTAATGATACTGCAGTTTTTATTATTTTTCTGGAAAATATTGTCGGTGGGTTTTTATTCTAAACATTTCTTTAGGTAAATACAGTAGGGAGGGCCCTACTGTGGTAACTATACCAAAATAGGGAGAGAGAAATGTACAAACTGAGTTAGATAGAAGGTTAGAAAAGATCTACAGCAAGTTTCATTCTAAACCTTAACCACTCGAAATGCAGCTAAGTTTTCTTCTAATTTTACCCTTTGCTCCTTAGCTTTAAAAGATATAAATATGTTAGCAGCTTCACAATGAAGTTGCTTGAGGAGGGTTTTGATCTTTATGCACATCTGCTTGCTCTGCGCCGGTACCATTTCATGGAATTAGCTGACTGGGCAGATTCCTTTATTGTTTCAATCTATCATAAGGTAATGTTTGTCTAACCATATTATTTTAGCCATAGGTTGTGTGTTTGTGTTTATCTCTTTGAACTTCCCCCATGCAGAAATTCTCATTTGTCAAGTCTGAGCAAAAAAGAGCGGAGATCCAAAGGCTTATGGACTTGGCTTTGCAGAGGTCTTCATGTGATTCTGATCCTTATAAAGAAAGATTGTTTATATACATGAGAGAGCAACCCCCTGTTTCTTTTGATGCCTCTGCATGTGGTAATAATTTCATCCATTCCCTAGCAGCTATATCTGCAGCTCGATAGAATTCTCGAATTGTTAACTGCCCAGTTCTTTACTGCCAGGTCTTGATTTGCTGGATGATATCTTGTTGGGTTATAAAGCTGAATGGCCAGTGAATATTGTCATTACCGAAGACACACTTAAAATATATTCAGAAATATTCTGTTATCTTCTTCAAGTCAGGTTTGCGGTGTTTTCACTAACTGAAGTATGGAGATTTCTAAAGGTATTTTTTTTCTCCATTGATAACATTTGGTTCATTTAGATGTACTACTATGAGAACTTGGAATTCCTGAGAACTTTGATTTCTGGTACTATTTCTTGTGGATTGAAGCAATTATATTAGTGCTCAATGTTCATGGGAAAAAAATGTAGTTGAGTGATCCTGAGCTAAACTTTCTTATCAAGTAGCTACAAGTGGTTTCTTTTGCTCTAGTTCTCATAATTGATTTTGGTTTTGTGAGACTTATTTGATATGTATGTTAAGGTATGGCTCTTGTGCTAATCTATTACAGGAGCTGACACAGTTCTTCAGTCGCTCCAGCCATAGTAGACCGGATGTGTTGAAGAAATTGAATTTTGTAATGAGAGTGAGGTATTCACATCTAGAATCTTTCTAAAACTTTGTGGTATCCACACCAACCTTATATTCCCCTATCAGTTTTAGCGGTCACTGAAGTTTTAGGAACGGAATGCATTTTTTCCTAAGTTGTTTGATACATTGTTGAATCTTGCTGCTTCTGGAATTCCTTTGAAAATGCAATATACATAAACACAGGCATTTTCAGGTCATGGTAATAGTATATATGAAGTTCAGATCCAATTAGGCAATTATCCATTCAGTTGCATCTGCATAAACTAACTATCTTGTAATCTGTTAGCCTCTGCGATTTGATTTTAAAATTGATTCATGCAAATTTCTCTAGAACTAAAATCCCTACTGATACGGGACAGAGCATACTGAACCTTGTTAACCCTGTTGGCTCGTTTCTAGTTTCTTGTACCTTATGCCCATGAATAGCCCTTCTACCTATAATGGACAATAACATACATTATTTTGTCAACATGTTTCTGGCATTAACTGACTGGCTTTCTGTTGTATTGCTTTATTTAGGCATAATGTTTATCACTTTCTATCAACACTACAGCAGTATCTCCATTGCCATTTATCTGATATATCATGGCGTCGATTTCAACATTCCCTTAAAAATCAGGTATGGCATTTCG
Source organism: Echinochloa crus-galli (assembly GCA_900205405.1). Lineage (NCBI taxonomy): Eukaryota > Viridiplantae > Streptophyta > Magnoliopsida > Poales > Poaceae > Echinochloa > Echinochloa crus-galli. The sequence goes on along the minus strand of OAMR01000400.1, from coordinate 1,089,665 downwards.
ATCATTATTCTTGTCGAACTGTTTTCAACCTGAGAGGAGTAAATATGCTTTGTTAAGCTTCCTGTGTTAATTTTTCTGTTCATTAACACATTTATGAATTATAGTTACTCATTTTCTGTTATTGCTTAGGTGCGAGACATACTGGATCTGGAGTATGTGCATATGTGTTATATTACGGATGCACTTGACATGTGAGTGAGACCTTTCCAAAAAAAAGTTTTTTTTTCTAAAATATGATTTTGGTTACATATTTACTTATGCCGATTGATCAAATGAACGAAACAACGGCAATGTGCACAGCTTCATCTATTTATGCTTTGACCTAGTGGTGTGATTCATTGCCATCAGCATAGTATAAATAATAAAATTACTTGACTGTTAACTTTTGGCTTCTCATGTTCGCGTTAGGTTTACCTACGTATCTAGACCTACTTCTTTCATGTAGGGGTTTGGATAGATAGATTCATATGTGGTGTGCGAAACATGGGGAGTACCTGATTGAGTATCATCCAGACTCTAAGATTGTGTTTTAACTTGTCAAAAGAAGCTTATTTTCACTCTCTCATTTTCTTATTTTTCGTACCTATATATCATCCTATATAATTTTGATGTAGATTTCTACATGATTATTCAGATTTGGAAATGTAAAGGCGATGTTTGTAGATTTGTCTAAAAAGATTTACTTTCACGAGACTATACCTCTACTTGGTTTTATAAATATATGATTATAAATTCGTGATCAGAGTCGTGTCTCTGAGACCATATGATGTGCACAGTGTCACTTATTGTGATTGAACTGGATGAAGTTGCTTAACAAAGTACAACCAACTGTTATCTGATTGATTGGTATGCTGGTTTTTAACGGATCATGATGTGTTTTTCAGATGTTTCTTATCTGATGAGTCAAAACAAGTTGCCACGATAATCAGAAGCATGCTGCAGCTGGCTTTGGAGCTACGATCATGTTTTCAGAGTCCTGGTGACTTTTGTGATTTATCAGTGAATCAACCCAGTGATCTGCAGTCTCCTGTAAACTTCTCTCAGGTATTCACTCAATTTCGTGCAATGTAGTTTGATTTAGAATATGTTGCAATCTTCCTTTATTCAGTCTTTCAACTCCTGCATGCAAATTGAAAACCGTCTGACTAATCTGGTGATATGAATCATATGCTCTATTTGAACCTTTTGCTACTAAAGTATCTATATGTTGAAAGTCGTTTGCTGGTGGTATCATGTTCTTTCATAAAGCCACCCACTGTCCTTAAATGCTGATCTAGATCTAGCTGTTTGATTGTAGTTGTCAACATGGAATCCCTTTGTTCTGTCATGCTGCATGAACATGTAACAGATTGACTGGTTTGCTAAACGCTGAGATCTGCTAAATCTTTGCTAATTGTTCACTGTCACTCGCTGCAGTAGTTAAGAGGCTCTTGGTTACCTCCGAATCTCACCTTGTCACAAGTGTCATCTGCTTGTAGGCTTTTTACAGCCTTTAATCTCTGAACGCTATTCAATGCAGGTGGATGCAATTAGAATGAGATTTGAGGGTAACATCAAAGATTTGTATATCTTGCATTCCAAGTCTTCGAAATATGCGGAGCTTGGCCTTTCCCGTTTCTGGGGGTATCTTAATTACAATGATTATCATTCTACGAAAATCAGTGTCAATACGGGCAGCTTCTGTTTTTGAAGACTGAAGTGAGGTTTTCCTTTATCTTTGGGGAATAGCTCACCTTTTACAACCATTGGTGAGACCACTGTGTGCCATTGTTTCATGGCAGTTACAAGAGGCTCATGACTTTTTTTTTGGGGGGATCTTCTGGAATCAGCTCACCCTTTTCAGCTGCTCATGCCATAAATTATTGCTCGTTCAGTTGTTTGTGCTGGTTGTAGTGCCCCTTACACATCTTCAATTCAAGAGGTACACATTGCTGAGGTTTACATAAACACACCGCTTACATTCCATTGAGCAAATTAAAGAGAAACGCTTCAGACATGATGTTGTACAATTGTACTTGGAGATGAGTTGATAAACTACAAGATTGTAACTTCAGTATCAGACATTTTTTTTTGCGAAACAGTATCAGACATTTGTAATGGTGTTTCTGTGCATTTAGGTGTGGGGAGCGAGCAATGTATATACAATGTAGTTCTTAGAAGTGTGGTAGCGGGTGGTTCTTGACAGGTTAGTCTTGGTAAATGGAAGGTGTGATTGGTTGCAGTTGTTCTCTGGCCTCGTGTGTGTATAGTTGTATGTAAGCAGATCTTTTTTTTTCTGTCTTTTTTATTATTAACTATACTGTTCTTTGAGTTGATCAACTTTGTCAGAAGAATACACTTCAAATTTCATGAGTAGAATTGAATAGTACACTCATGTATTGACCTTTTTTTTTCCTACGAACTCATTGAATATTTGACGCGCATTAGTGACTATGGTATTTGTGCATGTAGTATGTAGGTGGTGGTTCTCTGTTGAGCCTCTGTCAATTTGCCCTGCAATTCATAAGCATGGTCTTGAGGCGCCGTCGCCCGTCGGTGCAGTGAGATCCGCGTCCGCCGGTCTTGCTTCTGTTACTGCCAGTAGCTGATGCGGTGGCGCACACTGCGAGCTGACACCGGCCTTGAGATGCGGCAGCAGCAGAACGCCGGAAGCCGTCGGGGCAATGCATTTGCAAATTGCAACTGCGAATATGGGATCGGAGCTGTTCTATGGAGATGGGATCGTGCCGGTGATGCCAACGATGCTCGCGCTCAGGTAAGCACGTCACGCTCGTACAAGCGAGCTTACGACTAGGTCATATGCCGCGCAAAGCGATAGCATATACTCTTTTAAGCTCAAGAAAGCTACATCTCTCTTTCTGGAAAGCATCACGAAAACACAAAAGGCATAATTAAGCCGCTGACAGGAGCACGGCCACCAAACTGCATTTCCGTCACCTTACTAAACGCGCCCCACCAGTTGCGTGTCTAGCGTGTCGCATCGAGACAAGTCATGTCATCGTCCAGACATGACCAAATATATATCAGCTAGCCATCTGGGACCATCGAATCATCGATTGTACGTCTCATGGAGCGTTTGGTGCAGCGATCGGACGCACGCAGTTTTTTGTTAATGACCAACGCGCACGGCGTGCTAGGGACTGCTGGTGCCGGAGCCGGACGATGTCCCTCTCGGATGCCGGTGGCGACGACGCACGGCACGGCATGGAGCGTGCACCGCACATGCAAATCCAAGCAGATCTTTTTTTTTCTGTCTTTTTTATTATAACTATACTGTTCTTTGAGTTGATCAACTTTGTCAGAAGAATACACTTCAAATTTCATGAGTAATTGAATAGTACACTCATGTATTGACCTTTTTTTTTCCTACGAACTCATTGAATATTTGACGCGCCATTAGTGACTATGGTATTTGTGCATGTAGTATGTAGGTGGTGGTTCTCTGTTGAGCCTCTGTCAATTTGCCCTGCAATTCATAAGCATGGTCTTGAGGCGCCGTCGCCCGTCGGTGCAGTGAGATCCGCGTCCGCCGGTCTTGCTTCTGTTACTGCCAGTAGCTGATGCGGTGGCGCACACTGCGAGCTGACACCGGCCTTGAGATGCGGCAGCAGCAGAACGCCGGAAGCCGTCGGGGCAATGCATTTGCAAATTGCAACTGCGAATATGGGATCGGAGCTGTTCTATGGAGATGGGATCGTGCCGGTGATGCCAACGATGCTCGCGCTCAGGTAAGCACGTCACGCTCGTACAAGCGAGCTTACGACTAGGTCATATGCCGCGCAAAGCGATAGCATATACTTGGAATACGGGATCCGTGAATACGGTCGGGAAATTGCCCCAACCGATTCCGGTCCTGTTTCCCGCCGTGTATTCCTGTATTAATCCGGTTTCATACGGTTACTGATGATACTGTATTCGATCGGTAAATTACGGTATACGGTGTCGGTCGGGACGGGATTTTCCCGTCCCGTTTTCATCCTTAACTATACCTCTACTTGGTTTTATAAATATATGATTATAAATTCGTGATCAGAGTCGTGTCTCTGAGACCATATGATGTGCACAGTGTCACTTATTGTGATTGAACTGGATGAAGTTGCTTAACAAAGTACAACCAATTGTTATCTGATTGATTGGTATGCTGGTTTTTAACGGATCATGATGTGTTTTTCAGATGTTTCTTATCTGATGAGTCAAAACAAGTTGCCACGATAATCAGAAGCATGCTGCAGCTGGCTTTGGAGCTACGATCATGTTTTCAGAATCTTGGTGACTTTTGTAATTTATCAGTGAATCAACTCAGTGATCTGCAGTCTCTTGTAAACTTCTCTCAGGTATTCACTCAATTTCGTGCAATGTAGTTTGTTTAGAATATGTTGCAGTCTTCCTTTATTCAGTCTTTCAACTCCTGCATGCAAATTGAAAACCGTCTGACTAATCTGGTGATATGAATCATATGCTCTATTTGAACCTTTTGCTACTATATGGTTTCTTTGAAAGTATCTATATGTTCAAAGTGGTTTGCCGGTGGTATCATGTTCTTTCATAAGCCACCCACTGTCCTTAAATGCTGATCTAGATCTAGCTGTTTTATCGTAGTTGTCAACAATGGAATCCCTTTGTTCTGTCATGCTGCATGAACATGTAACAGATTGACTGGTTTGCTAAACGCTGAGATCTGCTAAATCTTTGCTAATTGTTCACTGTCACTCGCTGCAGTAGTTAAGAGGCTCTTGGTTACCTCCGAATCTCACCTTGTCACAAGTGTCATCTGCTTGTAGGCTTTTTACAGCCTTTAATCTCTGAACGCTATTCAATGCAGGTGGATGCAATTAGAATGAGATTTGAGGGTAACATCAAAGATTTGTATATCTTGCATTCCAAGTCTTCGAAATATGCGGAGCTTGGCCTTTCCCGTTTCTGGGGGTATCTTAATTACAATGATTATCATTCTACGAAAATCAGTGTCAATACGGGCAGCTTCTGTTTTTGAAGACTGAAGTGAGGTTTTCCTTTATCTTTGGGGAATAGCTCACCTTTTACAACCATTGGTGAGACCACTGTGTGCCATTGTTTCATGGCAGTTACAAGAGGCTCATGACTTTTTTTTTGGGGGGATCTTCTGGAATCAGCTCACCCTTTTCAGCTGCTCATGCCATAAATTATTGCTCGTTCAGTTGTTTGTGCTGGTTGTAGTGCCCCTTACACATCTTCAATTCAAGAGGTACACATTGCTGAGGTTTACATAAACACACCGCTTACATTCCATTGAGCAAATTAAAGAGAAACGCTTCAGACATGATGTTGTACAATTGTACTTGGAGATGAGTTGATAAACTACAAGATTGTAACTTCAGTATCAGACATTTTTTTTTGCGAAACAGTATCAGACATTTGTAATGGTGTTTCTGTGCATTTAGGTGTGGGGAGCGAGCAATGTATATACAATGTAGTTCTTAGATTATGCTAAAAAAATGTAGTTCTTAGATGTGTGGTAGTAGTTGGTTCTTAGACAGTTTAGTCTTGGTAAATGGAAGGTGTGATTGGTTGCGGTTGTTCTCTGGCCTCGTGTATAGTTGTATGTAAGCAGATCCTCTCTTTTTTGCCTTTTTTATTAAATATACTGTTCTTTGAGTTGATCAACTTTGTCAGAAGAATACACTTCAAATTTCATGAGTAGAATTGAATAGTACACTCATGTATTGACCTTTTTTTTTCCTACGAACTCATTGAATATTTTGGCGTGCACTAGTGACTGTATGGTATTTGTGCATGTATGTAGTATATATGTAGGTGGTGGTTCTCTGTTCGAGCCTCTGTCAATTTGCCCTGCAATTCAAAAGCATGGTCTTGAGGCGCCGTCGCCCGTCGGTGCAGTGAGATCCGCGTCCGCCGGTCTTGCTTCTGTTACTGCCAGTAGCTGATGCGGTGGCGCACACTGCGAGCTGACACCGGCCTTGAGATGCGGCAGCAGCAGAACGCCGGAAGCCGTCGGGGCAATGCATTTGCAAATTGCAACTGCGAATATGGGATCGGAGCTGTTCTATGGAGATGGGATCGTGCCGGTGATGCCAACGATGCTCGCGCTCAGGTAAGCACGTCACGCTCGTACAAGCGAGCTTACGACTAGGTCATATGCCGCGCAAAGCGATAGCATATACTCTTTTAAGCTCAAGAAAGCTACATCTCTCTTTCTGGAAAGCATCACGAAAACACAAAAGGCATAATTAAGCCGCTGACAGGAGCACGGCCACCAAACTGCATTTCCGTCACCTTACTAAACGCGCCCCGGTTGCGTGTGTAGCGTGTGGCATCGGGACAAGTCATGTCATCGTCCAGACGTACATGACCAAAATATACCAGCTGCTAGCCATCTGGGACCATCGATTGTACGTCTCATGGAGCGTTTGGTGCAGCGATATGCAGTTTTTTGTTAATGACCAACGCGCACGGCGTGCTAGGGACTGCTGGTGCCGGAGCCGGACGACGTCCCTCTCGGATGCCGGTGGCGACGACGCACGGCACGGCATGGAGCGTGCACCGCACATGCAAATCCACTCCTTTCTCTCCGATTCGTGCGACGGTAGTATAACTATAACTATTTATATTATCTGCAAGTTGCCATGGTACAGCAGGGGCTTAATTTGACGGACACGCGACAGCAGCTAGGCTCCAAAAGGGCATCCCATGTTGTCGCTTGACAATGTGTCATTGGATCACAGGGAGGTTTATATATGTTTTCCGACTACAGCTGGAGGAGTTTGCTTCACGTCAGATGTATGCTTGTTTTTGACTGAGCTTGCAAAGGTACAGAAATGGCCTTTCCGAGTTTCCGGGCCTGTTCGTAATTTAGTACCCTGCGTATCGAAGTAAGCAGGAATATCTGTCTGCTCAATTTTTATAGTTTTATTAATTATTCTTCATGATGGATAAACGACTAGCAGACTGCAGCCAATTCAAGCTATATACGACTATACAAATAATTGATCCCAGAGCAGGTACATCAACACTAGTATTTATGGCACCGACTTGATTTGGACCTCAACAATTTTACCATAGACTTAATCTGGAGCAAAAAAAAAGAAATATTCAAAACAGATCATGTAGCTCATACAGTGTGATGTAGTACCTAGACCTGGCCTGCAGAGACGCACACCACTCGGGAAATCTGGAGACGATCTCTTTTCACTTTTCAGGGAACCAAAACACATGAAATTGACGTATGGATTACTTTAATCCTTCCGATAAGGATGCTTAAATGCTTATAGAATAAGAACTCACCATTCAACTTGATCTTCGCAGGAAAAAGCTTCTTTGCTAAAATAGCTTGGTTCGGAATCGTATGCGAGGAGAAAATGATATCTCGTAAGCAAAACTATATGACTGAGAAATGTGTTGATCGCTTTTTTTGAAGAAATTTGTGGCGTGAAAAGCAGCAACCGTTCGTAGATAATATCAAATGTCAATAGGTTTGCTATCAGCATTAACGAACTCACATGATAAATACCATTTAATCATAAGCTGCAAGGCATTCATGCTATTTTTCCTGAAGAAAAAGATGTGCTAGCGTTAGTGATCATACATGGCTCTGATACTAGATTACGAAATATATCTTCGCATCCACACTGACCTTAAGAACGAAGCTAGTATGGCAAGTCTCCGATAATCAGCAAGAAAATATATACCGCAATACTTTTGCTTGAGTAGATGGAGAAATATGAAATAATCGCTGACTGCCCTTTCCTTCAGTTTAGAAGCAATGCTAGCTTAGCTTGATGAAGTCACATATATGGTTCCTCTATGAAATCAACCGCTGTGTTGAAATTTTGCTAGACGGAAGAAAAAGAGACCATAGAGATCTTCGCTAAAGTTTTGAAAACGCAAAAAAAAGGGAAAGAAAAAACACACTCTGAAAGAACCATTCAACCTCAGAACACTTACCGAGCCTACAAAGTTTCTGGATTTTTTTTCCTGAATGAAGAATACATGAGTGATATTGGTTCGGCTCACATCGCATCCGTCGACAGACGCAAGAAGGACATGAGCCGGAACAATACCACGCCATGTCGTCTTCTTCCTCCATCATCATCCTCCCGCCATAGATATCTCTAGTTTGCTTTGCTGCTGCCTGAGTGCCTGGGCTGGCCTCATACTAAGGCGTTTAGACCTGAAACTGTGTTCTCTGCTTATGCCTAAGCAGCCATGGCATGGGTTTTTAATAGGGAGTGGGTGGCCTCCGTGGTGAAGCCACGTCTTAGCATCTTAGCATTCTTTCTCTTCTAATCCTGGCATTATATAATTACAGTTGAGTTAGCTCCTGGATCTGCTAAACCTAACGGTTCAGGGACCAATTGGATATTTGGATTGCTGCTCACTGGGCTTGTGATCTGATCTGTAGCCTCCAATTTTCTTCTGCTGTTCGGCTTATTCTATCCCTCTGCGCTAGCTACATTTGGGTAGCTCTGGAATCCTGCTAATGTATGTAGGTGTTCCTTTACATCTCTAAATAGTAAACCCGCTAATTTTAAAAGGACTCTGGTGAGACACACTTTCTGTACATAATCTTTGGGAAATGATTTCATTATTTTCAGTGCTCGCTTATATTCCTTTCCTAAAAAAATATTCCTTGCAGGAACTTTGAGAAGTCTGCCTGCATCCTCTATTCAATTCATCATCTAAAAATCCTCTATACAATTATCAGTGACATTTCTGGAAAGATTTACTTTATTGGTGATGTGGTAAGTGGGCAAGTGGCATGGTGCTTTGATAAGAGATCCAGGTATCCAGTCCTGTACCAAACAGCTTACGCTGAGCACTTGAGCTGTCAGAATTCACATTCCAGTGTTCATACCGCACCAGCCCCCATCACTTTAATTTGATGCTCCTGATGAAGCTGCCAACTAACCTCTCTTGGCCTCCGTCCTTTCTCTCTCATAGGGAGCCAATATGCGGCGAGATCCGTACGTAGTTGATACACACCACCAGCAATGGCCAGGTTTAGATAGCAGCAGCAATGTCCACACTCCACATGGTGGTCCTTTGGCAGAGCTGTTGCTTCACAATTCATACCTGTACACAAAATCAAGCACCTTACCTAGCTCATCGCCAATTGGGCAGGACTGCATGACACCAAGAGAATAAAGAAAAGGAAATACAAATATACAATATGCTAAAGTTCATTGGACGTACGAGTGCCACGAGACAACCTGGGTAGAAAATCGGCAAGAATCCAGGGAGAAAACCAATAGGATTATACTAACATTTAGCACCATGATTAGAGTACTTGTGAGGACGGACCAAACTCTGCTCCTCCCGTTGTCGGCCTAATCCGTTCGGTGGGTCTTCTCGCCAATCTGAACCTGTTCTTGGGAGATAAAAATTTGTTCGTCGGAGATGCGCTTGAGTCACCCGATCTTCCCGCTGACCGTAACTGCTCCGCTTCACGTGCCAGTGAGTAGGAACACGCACGCAGATACGCCGTGGAGCCGGTGGTTGCGATGCATTTGGTGAATGGCTACTGGACATGGAGAAGGTCGTCGCCCTCTGAATGAAGAAATCGTAGCCACTCTGGTGAAGAACACGGATCACTGTCCCTCCTAATTTGCCTGATCGCCTTATTTTAGATTTAGCTAACTGCCCTCGGCGCTCACGAGGAGGGATTTAAAAACCGATCACGAGTCTTTTGGTGCCTGGAATTTTAGATTCTAGAATCAGTACGAACTGTATTGTTAGTTTGGTAGTATGGTCCAACGGTTGCCCTACTCTACGCCCTAGAAAGTCCCTGCTGTTGACCTGTTTTGGCCGGCAGGGGTGTAGAACTCATGTGGTGTGGTGGTCTTCTATAGAGTATACACGGGTTCGATGATGATAATATAACAAGACCTTGGATGATTCTAGACCAGGTTGTAGGGTGACCTCCAATGAGAATTCAGATGTGCCCTTTTCGGCTGAGCACATCAACGTCGTAGATGTTAAGAAGCCCAAAGGACTGCAGTATTTGATCTCATCAAATGCAGCCACAGCTGCACAAGTTATGGCAATAATCTCCATAGTGGTAGCCACAATTATCACTAGTGGGAGAAACTGAAGAAACTGAAGTAACTGAAGAATTCCACTAGCTATGCAATGAATCAGATTGTATAGTGCATTGTACATTCATGTTGAGGCTATTGAGCTACCCTGTAAATCTCTCTATAAATAGAGAGCTGAGATCAATGGAAAAGATAACCCAATTCACCTATCTACTGTTCTGCAATTTACATTTCCTAACACGTTATCAGCACTTGGTTCTAACCAAAAGAGCTAAGGAGGAAGGAACATCACCAGCACTAGGTACGATGGCTCGCCGTTTCCCTGTTCGCGCTGGTTCCCTTCCTCGCCACCTTCTCGCTCGTCAACTCCGTCATCTCGTGCACGACCAAGTTGACTCGCTCCTTCGAGCACCAGTACGCCGTCTTCAACGCGGCAGGGGCCGTGGTGCTGGCTTTGCCGGTCATGGCCCTCAGTCTCCTCCCTTAGGAGGACGGCGCCACGCCAATGGCGCTCCTGCTCGCCAGGCTTCTCCTTCAGGCAGTAGCAACTCCGGTGAACTTGCTGCGCGGCGTGGCCCACCGGTGATGCCGGACACCTGCGACGCACCAGATCGTTTTCTGGTGGAGTCCCCACGCCATTGTGACGCCCATGGTTGGACGGCTAGGCTGAGGATGCAGCCCGACGGGCTGCCGCAGCAGATGCCCGACGCCGTCATCGCCCACTGTGCTCATCACGGCTGGACTGAGCACGGCTTCGGCACGCCTCCACCATGCCGCGTCGCCACTCCATCGTCTTCGCCGGACTACTCGCCGTCGACGCCACTTCCCTCCCCAACGCCGGTCGCGCCGCCAGAGTTCCTCCTCAGAGGCACCATCTCCGCGCGCCGCGGAGCCCCACCGTTCTACCTCAGCACCGGTGAGGGCTCGAGCAGCGCGGCTGTGGCTGCGGCGGCGCCTCCCGGCTTCGTCAGGCCTGCGCCCGCGGCTCCTGCGCCACCATCGCCTCAAGCGACCCCTCCGTTCCCCGGCCGCCCGACCGCAGCTGCGGCGGCCAACGCGCGCCCCGGCCTCCCAGCAGCCAAAGCCCCCCGTGCCTCCCGCCTTGCCCCTCACGGGCTCAAAGCGGCAGTGGGCCGAAACTGAGGTTTTCGGCCCACTGCCCAAATAAATTTTGTTTTTTTATTTTCCAGATGTTATTTCCTCAGCAATTTACATTTCAGTCCCTGGACTTTGGTCTATTTACATTTCGCAGTTACACTGCAATAAATAAATGTTATATTCAGCACTTGCATTTCCATGTATTTTATTTTACAAGTACTGTATTGCAAATTTAATTTTTCTCGCCCTACTTTAAGTTATGCAATCCGATCTCTAAATTGAAAGAAAAAAAAATCTTCGAAGTTTGGGATCATATGGATTTTCGCATACTTCAGTATAGCGCTTATCCCTCGAACTCGGAATTAATTTTGGCACACGCTAATAAAATTACTCTATTCTTTTACCAAAGTTGGTCATATATTAAAGTGGAATTCAAAACCACCGAGGGATCTACACTATTTTAAATAGTGATTACCCGATTATGACTCTTATACTATGGAAAATTGAATATCGAGCTATTTGATCATGCGACGTACACATGCTATTCAATTAAGATTATTTCATTCAAACTCATTTTGAATTATTGCACAATTGCATAAAAATGCCATAATTTCTCAAAATTTTTGGCAATCATAATGTAGGTGAGATGGCAAAAACCAAGTTCGATGTACTTGCTATTGATGGCTCCAATTTCCCCGCATGGGCGATGGACATCAAAGTGGAACTGTCGACTGAAGGACTCTATAGATGTATAGATGAAACAGTTGCAGGAGGAGTTGCCCCCTCTAACATGTCTAAATACTCCACCTTAGGAATCATAAGGCAACATATCCATCCGGATTTGAAAATGGAGTATAACAATGAGGTGGATCCACTTGCTTTGTGGACAGCTCTCAGAAATCGATATGAACAGCATAAAAAGATTATCCTTCCTGCGGCAATGCATGAGTGGAATCACTTACGTATACAGGATTTCAAAACTGTCGACGAGTATAATCATGTTGTTCATAAGATATGCTCCAGGCTTCGGTTTTGTGAGAAATAACCTTCTGATGAGGAGAAAATTGAGAAAACTCTTTCTACAATGCTCCCATCCGAAAGGATCCTCACTCAACAATACCGAGAGAAGAATTTCACAGTCTACTCTGAGCTCATTCAGACATTGAAACAGGCAGAAAAGAATCATGAGCTCACTGTGCGGAACTCAACCCAACGCCCATTGGGGACTCTTCCACTGCCTGAAGTACATGCGAATGCGCAGAAAGATGGACCATTAGGCCCTAAACAGACTGGAAATTCTTCAGGCCGAGGGAAGCGCAAGAGAGCCAACAAGCAACGTGGCAAATTCCCTAAGGGGAAAGGCATTTCTAAGCAGAAAAATGATAGTGGTACCAAGACCGCCTGTTCCAGGTGTGGTTGCAACAATCATATCACTAAGAAATGCAGGACTCCTAAGCACCTGGCTGAACTATACATGAAGTCCATGGGTCGTACACCAAACTCCCAGAAGTTTGAAGCTCACTTCGCCTCTCAAGAGCTGGAGACTGAAGCTGTGGAACCTATCCCTCATGGAGCGGGACCAAGCAACACAAAGACTCCAGCAAATGAAGAGGACAACTCTCTGGACATCGACGACAATCCTCCTAGTATTTCCCATCTGCGGAAATTCGGTTGCGCCGTATACGTACCGATCTCACCACCAAAGCGAACATCAATGGGCCCTCACAGGAAATTGGGGATAAATAAAGTGCTTGTAATCCAAAACATGACGTTGCTACTGCTATCTTAATATTTATGTTATGTGCTTTCTATATTTTTGCTTTATTTTTTATGAGTTTAAATTCTGCATTATATAGATTGCTACGGGAGTCGATCCAATGGAAGAAGAGATGTGCCTAGTGGACAGTTGTACCACTAACTCTATACTTAGGGAAGTCAAATTTTTCCAAACTCTCACAAAGAGGGAAGGACAAGTTTTGACCATCGCTGGACGCGATGCTATGATTGTTGGTTCTGGAAGAGCCACTATCATACTCCTAATGGGTACACATAAATCATATATTCCCGCAAGGAATGTGCCAGAAAGAATAGAGGTACTAAATAAAACTATCCAACTCCCTACCTCAAAAGAGAGTGGGAGAAGTACGGCAAATCCTCGAAAGCGCTCGAGGAAACAGAGGAATGAATCCTCTGGCACAGTAAATGAAAGTCAACCTCAAGTTGAGAGACACCGAGTGGATTTACACAGTCCACCTCCCACATCAACAGTGCACTTAATTTCTGATGATGGGACATTGGAACGCTCTGACGCCATCGTATTGGGAAATACCGAGCCGTCATCAAGGGTAAATGAAATTTCCATAAACTATGTTGATTCCGGAGAATCATTCGATCGTAAGACTACAATTGTCGACACATACTTTGCCTCATCAGTTGCAGAAACCATCCAAAATGATCCAGATCCAAAATCCATGGTAGAGTGCAAACAGCGCTCGGACTGGAACAAGTGGAAGGAAGCAATTGAAGCAGAGTTAGCTTCCCTCAATAAAAGAGAGGTATTCTCATCAGTGATACCTACACCTCCTAAAACCTTCCCTGTGGGTTTCAAATGGGTTTTCATCTGAAAACGGAATGAGAAAAATGAGGTGGTGAGATATAAGGCGAGGCTTGTAGCACAAGGGTTCACGCAGAGACCCGGCATTGATTTCAATGAAACATATTCTCCGGTCATGAGTGGAATTACGTTCCGATATTTAATATCTCTGGCAATTCAAAAGCATCTATCTATGCAGTTGATGGATGTCGTAACCGCATACTTATATGGATCACTGGATTCGGACATATATATGAATGTCCCAGATGGGATCTCTATACCGAATGGAAACGCAAATCGCAACATGTATTGTGTAAAACTCAAAAGATCACTCTATGGTCTTAAACAGTCGGGAAGAATGTGGTACAACCGGCTGAGTGAGTACCTTCTACAGAAGGGTTACTCCAACAATATCACTAAGAAATGCAGGACTCCTAAGCACCTGGCTGAACTATACATGAAGTCCATGGGTCGTACACCAAACTCCCAGAAGTTTGAAGCTCACTTCGCCTCTCAAGAGCTGGAGACTGAAGCTGTGGAACCTATCCCTCATGGAGCGGGACCAAGCAACACAAAGACTCCATCAAATGAAGAGGACAACTCTCTGGACATCGACGACATGCTCGTGGAATTTGCTTCCAACGACATTTTTGGAGACCTCAAATAGGCTTCATAGCATTAGAATTTAAATTCTGCAAATAAAGTGCTTGTAATCCGAAACATGATGTTGCTACTGCTATCTTAATATTTATGTTATGTGCCTTCTATATTTTTGCATTATTTTTATGAGTTTAAATTCTGCATTATATAGATTGTTACGGGAGTCAATTCAATGGAGGAAGAGATGTGCCTAGTGGACAGTTGTATGATACAATGATTAATCCAAGCATGTGCCTCATCTTGTGTTTTCCCCACTGGGGTTTTTCTAAGAGATGAAACAAGGCATAGTTAAACCTATCAGGTTTATCATCAATCAAATTATTCCTTTTTTTCCCACAGGGTTTTTTTTAAGGAACTAAATAACATATTGATCTCAAGACGGACTCGATCAAAAGGGGGAGTGTTAAGAAGCCCAAAGGACTGCAGTATTTGATCTCATCAAATGCAGCCACAGCTGCACAAGTTATGGCAATAATCTCCATAGTGGCAGCCACAATTATCACTAGTGGGAGAAACTGAAGAAACTGAAGTCCCTGAAGAATTCCACTCGCTATGCAATGAATCATATTGTATCTTGCATTGTACATTCATGTTGAGGCTATTGAGCTACCCTGTAAATCTCTCTATAAATAGAGAGCTGAGATCAATGGAAAAAATAACCCAATTCACCTATCTACTGTTCTCCAATTTACATTTCCTAACAATAGAGTCGTAATTGATGGCGATGAGATGCCGGATGCGAACGAAAACCATCTAGAAACTTGGCAAGCCAGAAAGCCCATTGGGCCAGAAAGGCTAACTACCAGTATAGCAGAACAACAGCAACGTGGTAAAAAAGGCCCAACAAAAGCCCACTAGCCCGCAACAACTACGAGGGGAGGACAGTGCTGCGGCAGTGCTCCTTGCCCGGGCGTCGCGATTCGCGAAGCCAAACAACCGCCGAGCCGGCGCCGCAGAACCCTAAACCCCCACCCGCCCTTCCTCGCCGACATGGCCGACCAGGCCCCGCACGGCGGCGAGCACCAGTCCGAAGACGGCGCCCGGCGCGTCTACACGCCGTACCAGCCGGAGGGCCTCAGCCTCCCCTCGCTCCGCGCGCTCTACGACCTGCCGACCTCGCCGGAGCTCCTCTTCACCGAGGAGCAGCGCGAGGGCCGCACCTGGGGCGAGAACCTCACCTTCTACGCCGGCTGCGGCTACCTCGCCGGCTGCGCGTCGGGGGCCGCCGTGGGGCTCCGCCGCGCCGCCGCGCAGTCCGAGCCCGGCGAGTCCGCCAAGCTCCGCGCCAGCCGCGCGCTCACCCAGTGCGGCGCCGTGGGCCGCACCTACGGGAACCGCCTCGGCATCATCGGCCTCCTCTTCGCTGGGTTCGAGAGCGGCGCGGCAGGGTTCCGCGGCGCGGACGACTGGAAGAACACCGTGGCCGGTGGGCTGGGGGCTGGCCTGCTCTTCCGCGCGGGGGCCGGCCCGCGGTCCGCGGTCTTCGGCTGCGTCGTCGGAGGACTGATGGCCGGCGCAGCTGTCTTGGGGAATCAAGCTCTCGAAAGATACGTGCCTGGCCTGTCTTTATAAACCAGAATGCCTGACGTACTAGTAAGTTTCAATCGACCGGGTTGAGTTCGGCAGTAGTAACTAGGCTAGTTAAGGTATTATGTGTATGGAATTTGTATAAATTTCCAAGCTTTATTGCTGATGGCTAGATTGCTGGAGTGCAATCTCTCTTCTGAATTTGCTAATGGTGCGTATGTTCATCTATTGATGTCAAATCATATTGAGAATGGTCTTAATTCGAACTAAATGCTTTGATGCTCTTCATATATATTGAATTATGGCACCCATTGGAATGCTTTGTGGATGATGAAGAATTGAATTGCTGTTAGTATCATTCAATGTTTGTGGCACAGTCCATTGTAGTTACTTCTGTGGGATTCGGATAAGTGTGTCTGTTTATGCTGCATAACTTTAAACTGCGTTTGTGTACTTTTCCTGCAACTGCAAGACCATATGAATTATCGGTCATGTATCATTCTCTAAATTAATTGCCACAACATTTTTCTTCAAATTGTATTGCTGTAGCAAATCTTGTTTTGCGCTTGTTAAATTGTTGCATGGAGCTTGTTGCATCATGCTATTTGTGTTTGAGGCAGGGCCTACTGCAAAGTTTGCAGACCTTAGGTGGGCAATTTTAGGTTTTTTGTCGTATGTGAGATTGCATATGGGATTTGTACAAATTTTGACGCTTTATTGCTGATAACATTATTATTATTTTATTAAGCGCAAAGCTGCTAAATTAGCTGCTGGTGCAAATGCTGGTTTAGGGACACCTGGAATTGAATTTAATGCTTAACCTTGAGTTTCAAACTAAATGCTGTGATGCTCCACATATCGCAAATTATAGACTAATGGTTCCTGCATTTGTATTGTTTAATATCTTAAAACATGGTGTGCTTTAGCCTGTGTTCGTTTACTGTTCCTGCAACTGCACGAACATACACGTCACAGGAATTGGATCCCCTGTTATTCCTTGATCTGTAAATCAAATTTCAGGACATTTTTCCTGCCTTGGTAGCTCTAGTTTTATTTGTGCTTCAGAGGTAGTGATATGTGTTCAAGGCAAGGCATAATTGAAATTTTGTAGAACTTTAGGTGTTTTTGGTGTAACAGTTTCAGCTCTTTGTCATGCCATCTTGCAAATGCCCAGTTCTTTTTCTCCCGAAATTTTTGAACCATATGACCATTAAGGAATTAACTATGTCCCACATGCTAGCCATGTATATATAACTGTTGAAACAACATATGCTGATATGCCTGAATCTCAGAAAGAAATTTAACTATTAAATTGGACGGTACATGTTCTGTGAAGCTTGAAATTCGTTTACCCCTCGCTGGCTTGCTGCTTGCTGTCATAGGGAACATTTAATATTTCAATATGTAAATGTAGTTGCCCAATTTGATTTGTATATTGCACCTTCTTTTGCCCATTATGCAAAACCTGTTACATTGAAGCGTATTTGTTTAATTCTGTGATTTAGTGTTATTGTATGATGTTTTCTGATTAGCTACTACCCAGTTTTTTTTTTGAATTTGTTGCTTTTGTCGATGCTGATATAGTTGTATGAGATGATGCCAAACATAACTGTTGCTCTCCTCCCAGGGATTTTCTTGTAGCAAGTTAAAACTCTTTTGATCATTCTGAAAATAAGTTATAGCTTCAAATCTATATGTAATACAAGCATCATCAATGAACACACTGCAGTGTATATTAAATTTTGAATACTAGTCAGTATACTACTGCCCTTGTGTCTATCTGGTGTTTATGTTTACAAGCAACTTTTCATGCTCTGTCAATGCTTAAATCAACCATATGTATTCGATGTAAAAAAAATCATTTGACATTTTGCTGAACTGTGTGTGTTCTTTGGTCATTAAGTATAGCTCCAAGACTTCATATGGGATTAGAGGAATATTTATTTAGATTTATGCAGCTGCTAATCGATGCCATCTTTTGCTGTGTGATACTGCTGCTGAAAACATCCAGCAGTGCACACCATCTGATGTTGCTTTCTATTGCGCAAATTCGCTTGTTCCAAAGGAAATATATAATAGAAGACATGTAATTATGTGAATGAGCAGTTGAGCACAGCTCTTTAGTGCGCTCTGCTTGTGCTAGGCAAAGCTGCAGCGGCCAAGCGGCTGCAGTTTTGTTTCTGGAGCATGCTCGTCAAGCTGCAGCTAGTAGTTCTGTCTCTGGCTAGTGGCTACAGGGCGGGCAGCACAAAGTCGTTGGCCTTGCTGTGCAGATGGTGTGGGATCCTTCGCCTGCCTACAGCTGCTTCAGATTTTGATCCTGCCAGTTACAGCTTGGCAAAACCACTGCTCTTTGGTCAAGAAACTGAACAATGGAGGAACCTAAACTTCAGGCTGGAGAAAGCTCCATGGGACAAAAGACAAAGGAAACAACAAATGCGTGCCACAGTGCTGAACTAACTGAAGGGCTCTGAATTTCCAGTCCATTATAATGGGATCGAGCTGCTGCAAGTTTGGTCATCAGAGTGGGCCATTTGATGCTT
>OAMR01000400.1:1057391-1068953 GCA_900205405.1 Echinochloa crus-galli | reverse complement strand
AGCTTCAAGTGCTGCAAGAGTTGCCCTCCCCATTGATAAGAATAACATTGGCTTGTATTGGCAAGTGGCAGCAGTTGGTAAACTGCCGGTTGCAAGCAGAAAATCAATTCACCATAAGGCATCGATGAAGAAGCTAGAATCAATACTAACATACAAGACCCTGCAATCGACAAAATATCAGAATCGATTCAACCATGTTACGTGAATAGCTCAGTTGACACAAGTTTGTCACCCCTCACACAATTTATCCAGCAGCCCAAAATTTGCCAAAGAAAATGTTACAATTATCGTAACCCTCAATAAACTATGGAACCGGAACCAGGTAAAGGTATTAACTTCCTAAATGGGTACATGCAAGAAGTCGACTTGATGCAGGTTCAGTCTACATCTTGGCTTCCTTTGCGTCCTGGTACTCAGCTTCAGGAGTCTGGTCTCCACCGCTGCTGCTGCCTCCACTGCCTGCGCCTCCGCCACCACCTTGCTGCATGTGCTCTCCAATCTTTGACACTGCCTTGATACGCAAGTGCTGTCAGATTGCACGCTGCTTCAGAATTTGATCCAGCCGGTTACAGCTTGGCAAAACCACTGCTCTTTGGTCAAGAAGCTGAAGAACCTAAAGTTCAGGCTGGAGAAAGCTCCATGGGACAAAAGACAAAGGAAACAACAAATGCGTGCCACAGTGCTGAACTAACTGAAGGGCTCTGAATTTCCAGTCCATTATAATGGGATCGAGCTGCTGCAAGTTTGGTCATCAGAGTGGGCCATTTGATGCTTGCGCAGTTAAACTGGCATGGAATTCTACCCACGGCACTGAAGCAACGGGCGTAGACGCGTAGTGAAAGGGCAATGCAGTTTTTCCACCATATGAGCTCTTTCTGATTATGTGAATGAGCAGTTGAGCACAGCTCTTTAGTGCGCTCTGCTTGTGCTAGGCAAAGCTGCAGCGGCCAAGCGGCTGCAGTTTTGTTTCTGGAGCATGCTCGTCAAGCTGCAGCTAGTAGTTCTGTCTCTGGCTAGTGGCTACAGGGCGGGCAGCACAAAGTCGTTGGCCTTGCTGTGCAGATGGTGTGGGATCCTTCGCCTGCCTACAGCTGCTTCAGATTTTGATCCTGCCAGTTACAGCTTGGCAAAACCACTGCTCTTTGGTCAAGAAACTGAACAATGGAGGAACCTAAACTTCAGGCTGGAGAAAGCTCCATGGGACAAAAGACAAACAACAAATGCATGCAATAGTGCTGAACTAACTGAACCATATGACCATTAAATATGTTAGACATGCCTGAATCTCACAAATAATTTTTAAGTTTTGAATTGGACAGTACATGTCCTGTGAAGCTTGAAACTTGTTTACCCCTTGCTGCTAGCTGTCATAGGGAACATTTCATATTTCTTATATGTAAATGTAGATAAATTTAACTGTTGAATTGCACGGTACATGTTCTGTGAAGCTTGAAATTTGTTTACCCCTTGCTGTGGCAGGGAACCGATATTTCTATATGTAAATGTAGTTTCTTGATTTGATTTTCCAAGGGTATATTGCACCCTCTTCACTATGCAAAGGTTTTTGTGTGATTCTGTGATTTTGGTTCTCGTATGACAGTTTTCTGGTTAGCTTCTACCCAGATTTTGGTTTTAATTTTGATGCTTTTGTCCATGATGGTATCGTTATATTATATGAAATGATGCCAAACGTGGTACTGTTTCCTTTCTCCCAGGGATTTACTTGTAGCAAGTAAAAACTCTTTCGGTCATTCTCAAAATAAATTTTAACTTAAAATCTTGGTGGACTGTAAGCATTTCTGTGCTGATGAACACACTGCAGTGTAATGTTAAATTCCAAAAAGCTACTAGTCTGTGTACTGCTGCCCTTTTGTTTATCTGGTGTTACTGTTCACAAACAGATTTTCATACTCTGTCAAAACTTAAAAATCAACTGTATTTATTTGGCGTGCAAAAAATCGTTGACATTTCACTGAACTGTGTGTGTTTAATATGGGATTGTAGGAATACTTATTTAGATTTATGTAGCTGCTAATAGATGCCATCTTTTGCTGTGATATTGCTGCTGAATACGTGCAGCATTGCACACCACCTGAATCTAATGTCGCTTTCAATTGCGCAAAATTGGTACTTGATCCGAAGGAAAGATATAGGAAACATGTGATCATGTGATTGAGTGGTCCGGACTAGCTTACTCTTGGCCATTGGAAGTAGTTGCAGTTGAGCTCAGCTCTTTTAGTGCGCTGTGCT
Source organism: Echinochloa crus-galli (assembly GCA_900205405.1). Classification (NCBI taxonomy): domain Eukaryota; kingdom Viridiplantae; phylum Streptophyta; class Magnoliopsida; order Poales; family Poaceae; genus Echinochloa; species Echinochloa crus-galli. The sequence continues at coordinate 1,066,703 of OAMR01000400.1, read as the reverse complement.
TGTGCTAGGTTCATGCTCAGTACTGGACACAGTTAGAAGAAGTGCAGCGGCCAAGCGCTGCAGTTTTGTTTCTGGAAGCACGCTCATCAAAGCTGCAACCTGCAGGCTGCAGCTAGTGGTTCTGGGCCTCTTTTGGCTAGTGGCTACAGAGCGGGCAGCACAAAGTCGTTGCCCTCGCGGGCCTTGCGTTGCAGATGGCCTCGAGTCGCCCAAGCCATCTTGAACCCCATCTTGATCTTTGCCTTCGCCTACAGCGAGCACGCAAGTGCTGTCAGATTGCACGCTGCTTCAGAATTCGATCCAGCCAGTGACAGACTTACAGCTTAGCAAAACCACTGCTCTTTGGTCAAGAAGCTGAAGAACGGAAGAACCTAAACTTCAGGCTGGAGAAAGCTCCATGGGACAAAAGACAAAGGAAACAACAAATGCGTGCCACAGTGCTGAACTAACTGAAGGGCTCTGAATTTCCAGTCCATTATAATGGGATCGAGCTGCTGCAAGTTTGGTCATCAGAGTGGGCCATTTGATGCTTGCGCAGTTAAACTGGCATGGAATTCTACCCACGGCACTGAAGCAACGGGCGTAGACGCGTAGTGAAAGGGCAATGCAGTTTTTCCACCATATGAGCTCTTTCTGATGAGGACTTGCCTATAATCAAGATAGGATTAACTGAATGGAGCGAAGTCCACTCACACTATGACCACGGGCTGTAAAAAGTGAGACAGATTCCTGTGGCAAAGTCAGAGCTGAAAGCCCAGCCCCAGAGCCGCGCCAGCTCTTGGAGCTTAGCTCGCCACCTTTTCAGTGCCCTTCAATGTCAAAGCTCAGAAAGCTTGTGGGTGGGGTTTGATCAAGGCCTCGCCTGTCACTGTGCCCTCCCGCCACTTTCTCTCGCCACTGTTCTCCACCGCGTGTAATGGCCAGTTCACGAAGCATGGCAATGATGCTGAATTGTTGATGGCTTGATGCTGGAGGAGTTGAAGGGGGGCCGCAGCAGCAGCAGCCTGTGCTCGATGGCTTCTGCTTCGCCCCCGTCGTCGTCCTCTTTCTGCGGCGCACGCAGCATGCCAGGCAACTGCCCAGCTCATCATGGTAATAGTTCGTACTACTCGGGCAGGAAAGATTGACAATTTTCACACCTTTTCTTGGAGATTTTCTTGCTTTAACAAAATCTCATCTTTAGGGCCTGTTTGTTTGAGCTTCTGTATAGCTTCTCATCCTGAAAAGCCAGAAACTCAAACAAACAACGAAATTCTCGTGCAGCTTCCGGAAAGTCAAAATCTCTAAAAAAAAACTCAGTTTTGTGAGTTTTTCGTAGCTTCATGAGCTCAGAAAGCTAAAAACATCACGTGAAAGCCAGTATTGTTTTTTCAGAACCAAAAGCATGCGTCAGCTTTTCAAAAAAGCTCTAAAAGCTGCAGCTCAAACAAACCGACCCTTGATATACTGTAAAGCTTCATGGGATTTGCTTTTACAAAATTTCATCTTTATTTTGCAAAGCTTTATGAGATTCCTATGCAGGACTACAAAATGCTGGTGCAAGAGGTCAATTTTTGCACTCTTTTGACCAGGAAACAAGTGGTCCACATGACAGAGAGGCTTGTCCCTTTTGGAGCCCCTTCCCCACTACTCATACTGCACACGCGCGGTTGCTCAGAGTCACGCAGTTGGCGCTCGATGAGGTACTAACATGTCTTGACCGCTTCGTCCTCAGTCATGCTCCTGGAGCTAGGTGCTCTCTCCTCTGAACTTGCAAGAAACTTTCAGAGACCCCAAAAAAATGTTCTCCTGAAGCATCCTATGGCGAATATGTGTGTTACCATCGCTCTAGCCCCTATTGCTTCGGCATGTTTTCTCCTAGGAGTTATCATGGCATTTCAGATGGAGACCTGCTTGCACGGGAGCATGCTGGATGCTCTGTCTGTACCTCACCGAGGAGGCGAGGAGGCTCTCCAGCGAAGCGAGCACAGCAATTGTGGCATACTGGCATCCAAAAGGCATTACCTAGGCTACATATTCTTTGGATGCTCTGAACTTAAGCGAGGGAGAAATTCAGTAGCGATATTTGGGAAAAGAGAATCTCCTCAGTTCAGGCTATATTCTTTGCAGCTGAAGGAGCTGTCGATATCAGCAGTAGCACGTATATAGAAGCAACATTATGAACAGCAGAACTCTACCAGTCCTCCTACATTGCTTTTTCTGACTTCTACTCCATGGAATGGAATAAAAAGGGCACACTCTTTTTAGTTTGTAGACATTGTTGGCTCAACATGATCTCACAAAAGCTTGATGTATGTTGCCAATTTCTTGATCCCTACCCCTAGAAAGTCATCTTTGACATGATCAAACAAAAGGGAGGCAAAGGAAAAGATGGTTGGGGCAAGAATCTCGCCTTTTCCTGTTCTTTGGTGCTCAAGCCTGAAGCTGAAAGCAACAGTACGACAATGGTACTCTCAATCTGAAAGGAGCCCGGTGACTTTGCCACTTCTACATACAAGCTAGAAGTAACATGCTATGATTCTAACATCATGGTCCTACTACCAACTCGGCATTAGCTGCTACTAACTTTCTATCATGGCCATGATGCCAGGAACATCCAAAAGAAACGCCGGGCGATCACCAAAGCGGCAGCCGGTCGATCGATGTACAAAATCCAGAACTGGAGCAGCGTGATTGTGATCTAAGATCCACACATTGACAGGGAGAGCTCCAAGCTTAAACTCGGGCTGACAAAGCGGTCTGAATGGCCGGAGCAGTCACTGGAGCTCCTCCTTGCCGGCGAGGCCGTGAGGATGCAGCTGCTCTCGCTCGGCGAGGCTGCGGCCATGGCACGGGTGCAGTTTGGGTCCAGATCCAGACCAAGAGACAGTGACAAGGAGCACTGCCCAGGTGGCTCGTCCTTTGCCGCAATGCTGAAGCTGCTGAAGACGGAGCATCCATTTCCATCCTCTAGGGAGCCCTGCTGCTGATTCAGCGCAAGACCAAGACGGTTTGCTTCCGGTCTGGTTATCTGCTAAAGCCCAACCAAATCACAGTTAGAAAGAGTGATTTGCTAAACTGATAAGTACTTCTGCAAGAACTACAATGTCAAATTTTACACAATTGGAGCTCATTTTCTCTCCAAGGATCACCAGGATCAGCGTAACGGGGTACAGCAGCTACACTATTCATGTATAGAAGCAAAAGGACGTGCAGTTTTCAGAATTCAGTCAGAGCAAGCCAGTAGATGGGCTATAATGAGTAAATTCTATCTGCACTGGCATCATCATGACAACTACTGGGTACAATGCAAGACATGGATCTGAACGCTGCAGAAGCCACAGCAGCATGCCCCCTACTGCAAGGTGATAAGTAAATGCCTGAACCGATGCTATCATTTCTATCTAAAACCACAGACAAATTTCAAGAACATATTTTGCCAGTGTTCTTGCCATGCCAGTGTGCTTGTATATCCTGATGAAGATACGGGCCTATTGGCTTCTGTACACGTAGCCAGATACCGAGGTTACCTGCACTGTACCAACAATCCTATAAATGTTGTGTACTCCGTATCAACATGTGCTAGAGATACGGCAGTCATGTTCCTGCAGCAGGATCTGGGATGGGCTGCACTGGTCGATCAAGGTTAAGGTCTGAACTCTGAACCCCCAGCCGGCCAGCCCCCCCACTACTACTAACATCAATACGTGTGTTAGAGATGTGTGCAGATTACTTGGTCAGCATAATAGCATCAGGTTCGCTGGTTGACTAACACTCAAGGATGAGAAGTGGGTCCCTCAGGTAAGCAACTTTTGTGCACAAATTCTACCACTAAATAAAAAAATAAAATGCACAAATTCACCAATGTGAAGATGAGGATCGGAGTGTGAAGGCGAGCAGTTAAGACAAGGAGAGATCCATCTTCTTTTGATAAACCTTTTGACAATATCATCATCTCTTTTTCTACTGTCTTTAACTTTTTAGCTGATTGTACCTTAAAGGAGTCAGATTCTTGCACCAAACATCCCACGGCTTGGAGGTTGGAAGCCGCCGCGGCAGCAGCAGCATCCCTCCTCTGCCATCTCAGGCCCTCCTCCTTTATTCTCCTGCGCATCGCCATGGCTTGCATGTAATCATCGATGCAGTACAGGCTCCCAGCAGCGTCAGTCCTCGCCTCACTGATTCCGTGGCTTCCCTGAATGCTCTCGTATGCGGCTCCCGTCCCCATCCTGGTCCTGTTCATCAATCCAAAGACGACGCCCATGTTAAAAGAGCAAATGGACAGAAACCATGGGAAAAGGCGCTTTAGTTTCTTGCGTCAAGATTAGGCCATGGAAAAGCTTGTCTTTAACTTGAACACGTTGCAAAGATGGTGGAAAAGGTGTTGCAGGGCAAACCTTTTCAGAAGGGGGCACAGCGACTCCGCCTTGGGGCCTTGCTCATCACCAGCGCATGAGTGCCTCCTTTGCAGCTCTGCTTGCATCCCTGATGGAGTGATGGTGCCATGAAAGAAAGGTGTTTGGCTTTCCATTAGCAAAATCTCTAGAAAGTGTGAGATTATTTTTTGAAAAAAAAATGTGCCTAGCTTTCCAAAGTGTTTGCTTTGCATGATGAAGGTAGTCATGACACATGCGAAGGGAATCTGTGGGGTTGCTGGGAGTAGTTGGCAAGTGCAGTGAGCATGTGGAGAAGAGAGTCACTCAAACCACAAGGCAATGGGATACTAAAAGACTGTATATAAAATAATTTGGAATATTCAGTTTACTGTTGTAGACGTGTGGTTTGCTCCTGAATATTGAATAAACAATGCAGCTAAGCTACACAGCGTTGACATGTACAGCAATTAAATATACGACCAGGAGAGAGAAAAAAAAAGAAAGAAATGACTTGGGAACTGGGAGGGATTAGGGATGGAGGAGCACTAGGGCCTTGTTTAGTTTCGAAATTTGGGAGTGCAAATTTGGGACTTTGATGTCTCTTCGTAATCATTGCGCCACTGTAGCATTTCGTTTGTATGCACAAACAAATATATTTGCTAAGTAAATACTGTAAAAATTGAATTAGGAAACTAGCTAAGGACTAAAGATGTCTTGGTTTACTACCATGTTTGTGTGCTTCTCCATGCATGTTATGATATTTTGATGTGATGGAGAATCTTCTTTTTGCATAGTGAATTTGGGAGTAACTTTTTGGATCTAAACAAGGCTAGGTATTAGGGAAAGAAGCAAATTAGACGAGGGTTCGTTTCATCTCTCACCTCTTCTTGCTGCGCCAAGCCTCGCAGCTCTGTACATCTGTTCATCAGAAGAGCAAAGAATGGAGGAATATCAAAGCTTTGCATTTGCATATATATACGGCACGGCCTACAGGCGTGAAGGGATGAAGAAGAGAAATAATTCACTAACCTGGAGATGGCTCTTGACATGAGATATGGTAAGCCCCTTGGCGCCCATGAACTGGAGAATGAGCTTCGGCGTAGCCTCTGCGATTTACATCAGGAAAACGGCAATTAGGCTGTTGAAAACACAACCTAGAACAGCAGAAAGAAAGGCACCGGAACACAGCCAGCATTAGAACACAAAGACAAGAAAGAAACTCATGGCGCCAAGAAAATTCTTCTGAATATTTCAGGAACAAGATTACTACATGAGCATGCATCAAACAACCGAGGGCTGGTGAAGAAGAATGAACGGCGGCAAGTCCTAGGATCAACGAAGGCGGTGTGTGGTGTGTGTGAGATGATCTGCAGCTAGCACCATCGATCATCTCAGTGGAGAATGAGGCCGGCCAGCAAGGTGAAAAAAACACACACATGAAGGATGAAGCAAACTCGACAAGGGGAGAGATCGAGGCCATCGAACACGACCATATATATCAAGCGCCTTGACACCATGAACAAAACATGATATGGGAGGGGCAGAAAAGGAGGGGAAGAAGCGGATGGGAAGGGAAGACGAACGCACTGTCGTGGCCGCCGAGGCACTCTATGGCTCGCACGAAGCTGCGGTGGAGGTCGGCGGTCCACCTCATCCTGGGCTCCTTGGACCGGATGTACTCCCTCACCGCGCCGTTCCTGCCGCCGCCGCCGCCGCCCATCTCGATCTTGGATCGCCAGCACAAGGCCCGGCCGCCGCCGCCGCCGCCGCCGCCGCAGGTGCTAGCTAGCTAGAGGAAGAACCAAACTTGCGCTTTTGCTCCCTCCTCCTCGAATCCCGGCACCTCTCCCCTCTCCCGGCCTCTCACTGGCTTATGCTAGCTGCAAGCCCGGGCAGAGCTGCTGCACCGGCAGCTAGCAGCAAGCAGGAGAAGAGAACACGCTCCCAGCTCTCCTCGCGGTGGGCTAAACGGTGTCTCTTCCTCGCTCTCTCTTTCTCCGTCTCCGGTCTCCGCCCTCAAAAGGCGAGAGGGCGTAGGTTTATAAGGGGAGTAGGAGTTGCCGTGCTGTGTTGCTTGTATGGCCTCATGGCTGCTTCCTGTCTGCGCGCTACGTACTGTCGGTACTGATGGTACACGGAGAGAGGCTGTGTAAACCTCATCTCGTTGGGGCCGGCTGTCGCGGATTAGAGGATCGGAGCACGGACGCCGGCCGATCTATCCATGCGCCCTGTTCGTCGTTCGTTTGATTGTTTCCAGCGAGTCAACAGTATTTTTTTTCTCAGCAAAAACCAGTGCCAGCCATCAACCAGCCAGCAGTATTTTTCTCTCAGTAAAATTCAGCGCCAGCCACCAGCCAAATAAAGTAAAGTGTTTTACTAATAAATTAGGAGTTCCTGCGAACGCAAAGCTTCAGCTCCTTTACGAGTGAAAAGACGGCAGGTAATGGCCTGCCTGCTACGCGTATCGTATCTCGCAGCGCGTCAGAAGCTATGGTGCCTCGGGGTCAATCCATCCTAGCAGCCATGCATCCCCCCCTCCCTGCTTCAATTCCACTGATTTCTCTGCATTATCCACACCTTAATGCCGCCCGCTCGCTTTTTATTATTATGGATTTATGGCTGTGTTTAGTCACTATCACATCACCAAAATTCTTAAAATTCTCTCTCCAAACATCACTATCCATCTATCACATCAAATCTCTCTCCTCATACATGGAATACTAAACATGGATAAATAAAAAAAACTAATTGCATGGTTTTGATGTACACGACGAGACGAATCTTTTGAGCCTAGTTAGGTAATGATAGGACAATGTTTATCACAAACAAACGAAAAATGCTACAGTACACTACAGTGTCCGATATGACATTTTCTCTAAACTTTCTCCTACACTTTTTAGAACTAAACCCACAGCGTAGTCATACTACATACATACTCCGTACTCCGTATATTGCTGAATGAAAGTCTAACAGCTAATAATGAATCGGATCGACTCCGCTATCCAAACAGGAGGATTGAGCAGAGTGGTATAGGAGCACTCGGACTGGAAGTGGAATGCCGGGATTCAAAAGGAAAGCAACAGTGGCGCGGTGGCAAGTGAACAAATGGAAGGGGACAAAAAGGATGCACTGGTCCAGCCATCGCAGAGGTCCAAAGCCGAGAGCCACAGACCCACAGTGAACTGAGAAAACAAACACCCCCTACCCGCCATTTGAACACCTGAGAACAAAACCCATCCACCCTCCGGCCAAACATGCCATGCACGTCCTTTTGCGCTGCCCAAATCGCTCTGCCAAATACTCCTACTCACTCAGCTCAGCTAGCCCTCTACCCGGCCAGCCACGGCCCACGGCCAGCGCCAGGTACCCGGCTCACTGCTCAGCCATGCCATGCCATGCCAACCTAGCCTTTGACTCCATCACCGTCGACAACGACATGGATGGACGGACGATAGCTCTACGTAGCTGCTTCCGTTTTTTCTTTAAAAAAACAGGGATGCTGACTGCTAGAGTGCTACGGAGTACACGTCTTCAGCTGAGAGGGATGCGTATGTGTACGCGCAAAGAGACGGCCACAGAATCTCTGGGCGCCGGATTTCTCTTCCTGTCACTCCGCTTCAGCTCAGCCCTAGGCCGCCGAGGCCTGCTGAGCGAGCCTAGTGTAGCTTCGTTCTGGCGCTTGCTACTGCTGCTGCGAGAGCCTGCTGGGACTACTCGACTAGTCCATCCACAATCCACATCCGCTACAATTATTTCAAAAAAAAAACATCCGCTGCTGCAGCTGCTGCTCTACTACCCAACGTACGCCGGTCACCTTGATGCCCTGCTCGCTCGGCACCTACCTACGCCTACACGGCTACACCTCCTTTATCCTTGTTTGGCCACGCACATTGCACAGGCACAGCCTTAAGCCTCCGCGCCACTGGCCAGTAGATCCGCATGCAATGCAAGCATGCATGCACATGCCACCGCTCTCCTCTGTTTCCAATTCTCCATGCGATGTGCATGCATGCATGCCTGGTGCTCTGTGTGCGGCACCGGCACGTAGCGCGCGAGTCAGAAGGTACTCCGTCTGATCACGTAGATTCGTGCACGTACAGTCATCAGTTATTGAAAATACAACCGTATTTACGTATACCGTACGAGGTTTGTGCACGTACGTACGGCCGGATACAGCGTCTGAAGAGAACTGACCAATCCCTGTTGGCCAACGATAGGCGTATATACTGAGGCGCTGAGCAGTACACGTACGGCGCTCGTACAATACGACGTATAACGTGGCTGCGTGCTCCAACAGCTATATCACGTGATGGACTGTGTAGGCCTGTACTGTAGCGTACATCATACGTGCCTGCATTCGCCGTCGGTAGGTGTTTACCAGCGTGAGACAGGTACTAGCGTACTACACGTGGCCTACGGCTACAAACAGCTGCAGGTATTTGGATCTGACAAGAATCCGTTCATCAACGGTAAATGAAGGCAAGTTATTGCAACTGTGATATACGGAGTACTCCGTACGTGTACAAGCACATGCACATCGCTCCATCAACCAGTGCTCTGGCTTGGAGGGAGTTTTACAGATACGAAAACTCAAGAAACAAAAAAAAAAGATAAGCGCAATTGCAGTGGGGCTGCTATCTCGATCTGTTGGATTCATGTACGGAGATCAGACTCCTCGCTCCGAGAACAACCCAATTGTTTGTTGATTGGATTCCTTTAAACATAAATGTATTTATTGCCATCAATATACACCAACACATGAGGATATTCACACCCAAGTAGTTTTGAGCGGCTTTATTTTAAGAGAATTTATTGGTAAATATTGGATATATATATATATAGCTAATTAATTTGATTATGTTCAAGCGCGTGTACATCATAAAAGTCGATAATTTGGTAATGATAGGACAATGTTTATCACAAACAAACGAAAAATGCTACAGTACACTACAGTGTC
>OAMR01000400.1:1028104-1042191 GCA_900205405.1 Echinochloa crus-galli | reverse complement strand
TACAAAGTCATTGCTAGTAAAAGAGCATCTATATCTGAGTATATGCAAACACACACGCATATGTGTAAGAAATCAAGCCACATTTGAAATGTCAATAACATTCAACTCATTCCTCAATTTACAAAACCGAGATTCATCCAATGGTTTTGTGAAGATGTCCGCCAATTGATCATCCGTGCCAACACCTTCAATTTTGATATCACCTTTGCTCACATGATCTCTAAGAAAATGATGCCGAATATCAATATGTTTGGTTCTAGAATGTTGAACCGGATTATTTGCAATTTTGATAGCACTCTCATTATCACATAAAAGAGGAATTCCATTAAAATTCACACCATAATCAAGAAGTGTTTGATTCATCCATAACAATTGAGCACAACAATTTCCCGCCGAGATATATTCCGCTTCGGCGGTTGAGAGAGCAACCGAATTTTGCTTCTTTGAACACCAAGATACTAGCGAACAACCAAGAAGTTGACATCCACCGGATGTGCTCTTCCTATCAACCTTGCAACCGGCATAATCCGAATCCGAATATCCAACCAATTCAAATTGAGCACCTTTTGGATACCAAAGACCAATATTTGGAGTGAACTTCAAATACCTCAATATTCTCTTTACAGCGGTTAAGTGACATTCTTTTGGTGCGGCTTGAAATCTAGCACACATGCACACACCAAACATGATATCGGGCCTAGATGCGGTAAGGTAAAGCAAACTACCAATCATAGACCTATAGAGCTTAGTGTCAACCGGTTTACCTCCCTCATCAAGATCAAGATGCCCATTTGTTGCCATGGGGGGTCTTGATGGGCTTGGCATCCTCCATGCCAAATTTCTTCAAGATGTCCTTCACATATTTAGATTGGCAAACGAATGTGCCTTCCCTCATTTGTTTGATTTGGAGACCAATTACTGTGAATCAAAAGTGGGTCAAGCAGACTAAAGGTGCTTATGACGGTCCCGTCGGGGCCGGTCCCACGTGCGCCCGACCCCCGCGGACGGTCCGCCAGGTCATCGCGGACCGTTCGACCCTCTGGAACGAAAGGTCCAAAAGTTCCTGAGTGATTCCGGAGAAATTACGGACGGTCCGCGGACCACTGGCGGACGGTCCGCGCTACCACTGCGGACGGTCCGCGGTCCATTGGCGGACGGTCCGTGCTGCCAAATTTTCTCAGCCCGAAAAGCCAACTTTTGATACTTGTTGTGATGGATCCATAGGGTTCATTGCTTGACAAATGATGCATATTTTCAGAAGAATAATAAGATAGGCATTTTAACAAGTAACTTATGACATATGAATGCAAAACATGAGTATATGCAAACACACACGCATATGTGTAAGAAATCAAGCCACATTTGAAATGTCAATAACATTCAACTCATTCCTCAATTTACAAAACCGAGATTCATCCAATGGTTTTGTGAAGATGTCCGCCAATTGATCATCCGTACCTAATGCAACCTCAAAGCAAGTGAGTGAGAGAGAGGAGAACAAGGGCTCTAGAATGTATTATCAGCTTTTTCAAAGTGCCAAGAGACCCTCATGCCCGTGGGGGGTGAGTATATATAGCCCTCTCCTCAAAACTAGCCGTTGGGGAAAAACCCGTTCAGAAACGTGCACGGCGGACCGTCCGCCAGGTCCACGCGGACCGTCTGCGTTCAAATTACAACTGCTACAACGCGCAGTCAAACGTGTGTCAGAAGTGACCGTTGAGGTCCGGCGGACCGTCCGCCAAGACCGCGCGGACCGTCCGCGAGCACCACGGACCGTCCGCCAGGCAAGGCCGGACGGTCTTCCCTTCTGGAACCCCGGAAAACGTCTCTGTGTGATTTAATTCGGACCGTCCGCGAAGAGGACGCGGACCGTCCGCCAAGCCTTGCCGCTCAGCACACCAAGTCAGCGCACGTGGCCCCACATGTCAGCACCTTGCGGACCGTCCGCGACGAGGCCGCGGACCGTCCGCGGTCCGTTCGGACCAGTCCGTTCGGATTTTTCACAGGATTTATCTTTTTCTTTTTAACACGAATTTCGCGGACCGTCCGCCAAGACCCCGCGGACCGTCCGCCCAGCCACGACTTGGCTGATTACCAGAAGATTTGCAAAGAGCCCATACCCAAGTTAGTCACCACATATTCTAAATGCACTACATGCAATTCAAAGACCATTGTGACACTAATATTTCATTGAACCAACACGATTGATCCCTCTTGATAGTACGGCTATCTAGCCTATCAACCCGGTCATATTTCATCCCTATCAATCCGGTCATATTTCATCCTCTAATCACCTCATGACCGGTCAAAAATAAAAGCCCTATCATATACCTTTGCCTTGAGCTTCCCATGGTCCATAGCACACATGCTATCCACACATCAATATTTGAAGCTCGTTGCAACTCTTGGGACTAACCTATTCTCATATTCTCACATAAAGTTGTTAGTGCACAAGTGTTGTCATTAATTACCAAAATACAATAGGGGCCTAGATGCCTTCAGCCGGCCCGGGCCCGTCTGACATCGTGCCGGGCCGTGCCGGGACCGGGCCAAAATTCCGTGTCATGGGCCGGCCCATGGGCCGCGGGCCAAACGGCCATCTATATTTGAGGGGTGGTAGGGCTAGCTGGCTAATTTGGATCCGTGGATGTGGTATCACATTTGATTTTTGTGTATCACATTTGACCATCCGTCTTATTCAAATTTTTTTGTGAATATATTATTTATTTTGTTCTAACTTGTTTTATCATTAGATATACTTCATGTGTGACTTATTTATTTTATATTTTTATAAAATCTTTTAAATAAGACGGATGGTCAAATGTGATGTCTAAAAATCAATAGATGCTTATATTTCGAAACGGAGGAAGCAGCTTGAGCTTGTGGCCAGTGAAGAGTGATGACCGGCATCCATTCGCAGCTGGGATAACTACAGCTACTCCTAAACAAGGCTACGGAGTAGGTTCCTAGGTCCGGTCGAGCTGACGAGTGACGAGCTCAAACCGGCCGTAACAGCTCAAGCCGGCTCGCGCAGACGATTAGACGTGGCTTCATGGATGCATGGAGACGTCGATCATACTCACACGTCAAATCAAAAGTCCACCGGTTACCGGTAGTAAAAATCTCACCTCATCAGAGGTGAAAAAAAACCGTGTCCAGCGTGTCCCCGTTTCACCCAGCAGGACAGGAACAGGAGTCAGGGACTCGCAAGGGAACAAACGGGGTTTAATTCTCTGCAGGCCTGGACCGTTGCGCTTTGCCTGCATTCCGGCGGAGTTTTCGTTCCTCTCGTGCAAAAATCTACTGAGATCCGAACAAAAGGCTCTCAATTTTGTGCTGTCCCCTTTTGCGCAATGCGTTAAGAACGTGGAGACGAGTTCTTCCCAGGTAAAGTCACGGGAAAATGTACAGGAGCTAGAGCTTTTGTTGGTTTGTCATAACTGGGAGGAACAAGTACTTAGGCGACTTTGCCCGGAGAATTTTTTTTAAAAAAAAAAGAAACAGAGACAGAGAGAGAGATCCGATCCTTTTGAACGAACTGCGGAGAGATCCACAAGGTCTGTGCAGGAAGATTTTGTGCCTCTGGAAATTCCTCGCACCATGCATTAGCTTCCATGCATGCATGAATGGAGTCATCACTTATCAGTCATGGAGACGGAGGTACAGTAGCTGGCGGCCTAGCAGACAGGCCTAGAATTTCAATGAGCCGGGCAGGCAGCTGAAGGCCTCTCGAGGAATGCAGCGGTATGAACTGGAAGAGGGTGATCCGTGATCGAGCTGGCCGGACTGCTGCCTGCTGGGCGAGCAGCTGAGGACTGAGCGAAGCCTACGGAGCCATCCTCGCCTACCTGCGCTCTCTCTGTTCTTCCATCCTTCCCTTTGCTTTGCCTACTTGTAGAAGCAAAGTTGCCATAAAAGTTGCGTAGAAACCGAAGTTTTGGCTGCGGCAGGAGGGAGCTCATGGTGTCATGGATATGTGCGAAAGGACAAAGGAGAGCCATGGGACAACTGCGGAGAAGGGGAGCCTGGGGCTGGCGAACGACTGCCCGCCGGATAACGAGAAATTCCCTTCCTCTCCTTCGCTCCTTTTTTCTAAAGAAAAATCTTATCGCCAGGACCAGGATGGTACCAACATTGATTGGTTAGGTACCAATTAAATCTTTAATTTTTTTAAGACATGAGTTACAACCGTGATTATCTTAATAAGCTATGGTATCTAATAAAAACTGTATAAAAATCATGATTTTTTTTGAAAAATAGGTTATGATGTTTACTATCACCTCACAAAATTTGACTTAAAACTCAACTTATTCATGGAGAAACAAAACAAATAAATTTTATAAAGACTTAGATTAATTAGACCAATCAACATAGTTAGAGAAGTTAACTAAACTAAGAAATTACTTAGGTGATTATCTAGACTTTGGATATACTTGAAAGGGAGTAATTTGGACTTTTCTCTCTTTTTCATAATATGACATAGATATGTAGTTTAGAATAAATTATTAGGGGTACTTTTCAATAACATTTTTACGTAATTCCAAAGGAATGCAATGTAAAGTATGTTTATTGAAAATTTAGAGATTTAATTTTTCACTAACGGGTCTCATACCTGATTCGGTTGAAACAGAAACCTTTTATGTGCCATGAGAGGAATTCCGTCTTTAGATTAAAGCAGTTTCTGCACAGATCTGAGACCAGCCCCGCCGAAAACATGTGAATCTCCCAATTTATAACTAGCGGGCCAGATCGTGCAGCCATAAAAATAAAAATCATCCTAGGACAACCCCCACATACACATCCATCAGAGCAGTAGCGCAGACACGATCAATCGAGCAAGTACAGTGCATTAGACGCCGTGGATGGAAATGTTGTGGCTTCCAAAAAGTGTATGGGAAAATTTGGGGAAAAAGTCACATCGGACACTATAGCGTACTGTAACACTTTTCGTGGTAAACATTGTCCTATCATGACCTAACTAGGCTCAAAAGATTCGTCTTATCGTGTACATCAAAACCATGTAATTAGTTTTTTTATTTATATATGTTTGATGCTCCATGCATGAGGAGAGAGATTTGATGTGATTTGATGTGATAGGTGAATAGTGAAGTTTAGAGAGAGAACTTTTGGGAAGTTTGGGGAACTAAACACAGCCACATGAAGCGAGTTTTCAAAAAGGGCGCGTTTAGTTCTCACGAAAAGTTGGTAGAAAAGTCACATCAGACACTGTAGCGAACTGTATCACTTTTCGTCTGTTTATGATAACTGTTGTCCTACCATGACCTAACTAGGCTCAAAAGATTCGTCTCATCGTGTATATCAAAACTATGCAATTAGTTTTTTTACTTATCTACATTTAATACTACATGTATTCGTCATTTATTATATTTATTTAATGTTTCGATGTTAGTCATGGATGAAAAGTTTAAAAAATTAGAGAACTAAACACACCCAAAAAAAAAAAGCAAAGCGAGGACAGAAAAGTAGACGTCTCCGTCTCTGGGCAGATGCCGGCCGTAGCCGGACAGCCTCGCTCCCAGCCAGAGAGGCCTCTGCCGCCGCCCGACGACGCAGCAAGGGCACGTCGCCTGACAAGCGTATCTCCCCAACCCTCCTGTGTACTCGAGGGCGCCGGATCCGCCGTCGCTGCCCTGAGTAAACTCTCCTGTTCTTTGGGCGGGCGTTTACAGGTCGTGCCAAGCCGGCAAAGGTGCAATGCCCGGAGCAGGCGAGCAGCTGCTCGTCGTGCTCCGTGCGACGCCCGGCCGCTGCTAGCTGCTGCTGCCGCTGCCGCTGCCCCTGCCCACGCTACGTACCCACTTGGATTGGATCTCCTGCTGCGTCTTGCAGGCCGCCGGGGCACCCCGGAGGCCCAGACGCAGGCATAGGCGTATGCGTATTGAAGTGTGGAGGCAGCGTAATATAGATCAAGTCTTTTCGGGTGAGATACGGGAGCGTACAGTGCACGCCGAGCACAGGTAGCCTGCGACTGCGATTACTCCTTTCCTTGTGCAACAGGCGCGACGTCGGATACTCTACTCGGATGCGCAGAGCTTACTTGCCTTGTTATTGTTACAGTAGATAGGCATGAATTGAAGTAGAGTAACCCATGATCTCAAAAAAAAAAAAGTAGAGTAACCCATGTAGCAGGCGCGGCCGGCGACGTCAGTGCATGGATCCTTACCATCGGCGCCTGCCGTCCTGGCCTTCCGCGCCGGCATGGCGGCATAGGTAGCGGATAGCAACATGTACATGCTCGACGCCGTTGGGTCTCAAGGGAATTTTGCAGCGTCTAGATCTGGGCTTCCGTATGTAGCAGAAGAATAAGAGCTGAGGCTTGTGCATAGCGTAAATGATGCATACCTACCCACCAAGGATCAAACATCTTTGTCGTAGAACATTAATATGATTATTTCTTTTAGTGGGCGATGAGTGATGATGCATGCAGAGTTGCAGACAGTAAGATGGTTGTAGTGATTTTATTAATCTTAAGATATTACAATTCAGTCACTCATCCCTCAATATTCTGTCTTTGTAACACTATCACCATGCCCACTTGATGTTTGTTCCACTTCCTGTCCTTAAGCAATACCCAGCGTATACAAAAAGAGTTAAATGCACACGGAATTTTCGAATTTTCAAGTAGTCTCACCTAGGTCCACAAATTTACAGAAGTGATTGCCTAGATCCTTAAACTTTGCAAATGGTTCACTCTAGGTTCACTCAAAATCCATTTATGAACCTAGATTGTCTTTTGGAACGAACCACTTAATTTTTCATCTTATTTTAATCTCACCCAAAATCCACAAGCAAACAAATGATCTTAGTATCTTACAATCTTGTTTTCGAAGCATATTATAGTCCATTTGAATTCTCATTTGCCAAATGACACGACAGACTACAAGTCTACGGCCAAGCTAATACTATCCTTTTTGTAGGGTGTATTTAGGACAACGGTTTCACTAATAGTTATACTATTACCATCATATTTATAAAAGTATGCCTATAACAAAGAATTTTCTTAATACAAATATACTGCAATTGAACTTTCTATCACAAAAGTTATGTACTGATGATAGAGTAACTGTTGGACGAAGAACTGTCCTAAATTTTTGTTTACCCTGTGGTAATTAACTAACTATCCATCTAAGGCCCGTTATACTCCACAGTCCACACATATTGGGCGATCGCAAAAAAAGAAATCCACGCATATTGGACTGAATCACAACTAAAGAACAAATTATAAATAGATTTGTATTCGGAAAACATACCGTGAAGTCGTGAACACAGCGGTATGTGCACCCACGGCTCCTACGCGGCACGGGTCCAGCGATAATCTGTTGGTTTTGTTAGGCCCCTTTGAACTTGGGTGGTGTTTAGTTCATGTAAAAAGAGAAAAAGTGAAGTGAAAATGTCACGTCGGACACTGTAACATTTTTTGTTTGTTTGTGGTAAACATTGTCCTACCATGATCTAACTAGGCTTAAAAGATTCGTCTCGTCGTGTACATCAAAACCATCCAACTAGTTTTTTTATTTATCCACGTTTAGTACTCCATGCATGAGAAGAGAGATTTGATGTGATAGGTGAACAGTGAAGTTTAAAGAGAGAATTTTTAGAAATTTAGTGATGGAATGGGGAACTAAACAGGGCCGGATATGTTACTGCCAATAGCTCGCTGTGAATGGATATCACCTTTTGCGGAGGGGTTGCATATGCAGAACCATGCAATGAGGGCACCGTCGGATCAGACAAATTTGGAGTGGGAATCTTGACGCACGCGCTCACTGTTTAAGGCACTGTATATTTGACCTGTGGCACCATTTCGTTTGCTACTGCTCTTTTGGCAGGTTGACTGCATAAAGGCTGAAGACAAACGCTGAGGGGCACCATACGCTGAGAGGTAGAGAGAAGTAGTCCATCTTCTTTATAATTATCACACACAAGACTGATGCGCCAACGCATCAACGTTTCTGAATAACATGGCAGAGTGTTCTCTATGGCCGTATTTAGACCCTGTTTGGATATCCATGACTTTTTTAAGGCGACTTCTAGGTACTAAATTTTAGTTAGTTGTCCTGTTTGGTTGTAGGGACTTAAAATGACTAAATATAACTAGTTGGCTTGCATAAAGACCATACTACCCCTCAAGCCTTGCCCCTCCCTCTCTCCCACGCCGCGTCGCCCCTCTGCGGAGGACGCGGAGGCGCTGGTGGCCTCGGTGGACGCGGATGGCGACGGGCTGCTGGACGATGACGAGTTCGGGCGGCTCGTGGTGCACGCCGACGGCGCCGCCGGGGAGGAGTGCCACCGGGGGATCCGGGAGGCCTTCGGGCTGTACGAGATGGAGGGCGACGGCCGGATCTCGGCGTCAGAGCTGCGGCAGCGGCCGGAGCACGGCGGCGGCGCAGCGACGGGGTCGGGCCGGGGGAGGGGCTGCGCGTCGGGTGCGGACGGGTGGGGCCGGCGGATAAGGGTAGGGGAGGAAAAAGTCAGTAGAAGTCACAAGAAGTCACCTCAAAGGGACTTGTGGACTTATAGATTAGGGACTAAAGTTTAGTCCCATTTAGTCACCCTATTTGGCATTTTGAGATTAAAAGTGACTAAAGTTTAGGTGACTAAAAAAAGTCAGGGGTATCCTAACATGGCCTTTGTTCCCGAATGGGGTGGTGCCGATTCGGGGCTGACATACACTGTGCACAATAAATGCGCACTGTAGCATTTCGTTTGTATGTGCCAAAAATTATCCAAAAATTGATTAATTAGGTTCAAAATATTCGTCTCGTAGAGTAAAACAGAACTGTGAAATTAGTTTTTAATTTCATCTGTATTTAGTACTCCATGTATGTTATGATATTTTAATGTGATGGATAATCTTCTTTTTTATAGTGAATTTGGGAGTTACTTATCTATAACAACTATATAATTGGTACCCACTAACTATCCATGGCTGATTTCTCTCAACTCTCAGCTATGCCACGTCATCCTTGCATCATCCCACTCACCCCCTCCGCCTCCCTGCCTTCTCCCATGCCTCGAAGGCCGCCGAATCCCGCCGCTGCCTCCTCACCTCCTGCCGCCGTCCCCTCACCTCCACGCCCGCTGCACCTTCTCTGTCCCCTCGCCTCCACACCTCCTCTCCTTCCCACCGCCGCCACTCACACGTCCCCATAAAACTGACCCCTGCGATCGACAAATCCAACCACGGCTCATCATCCACCTCCCCCGTCGCCTCTCCTTGCCCCTGCGCAGTGCAGCCGGCCGCCGCCGCCGCCGCGACAGATCGCATTGCGCTGCTGCCGAGCTCTGTCGTCACCTCCTCCCCCACTCCTGCCACGCCGGCCCCTCCCCTCCCTCCAGCGGCAGCGCGCGGGCGGCGAGCGCCGGAGGCAGCCCGGTGGCGAGCGAGATCCACCGCCTCCGCCAATCCACCGCCTCGAACCCGCGCTCGAACCCGTGGCCAATCCACCGCCTCTCCTTGCCCCGGCGAAGTGCATCCGGCCGCCGCCGCGGGACATGCCAAGCCCCGGGCGCCGTGCACCGCCCCGACCGCCGCGCAGGGAAGCTCCGCGGGCCGCCGCGCGGGGAGGGGGCGAGGCAACAGAGGAGGAGGAGGAGGAGGAGCTCCCACTGGCGACGGCGACGGTCTCCGCCGCGACGGCGGGGAGAGCGAGGCGGCCATGGCGGAGGCCCGAGAGGAGCGAGCGAAGCAGGCCGCCGCGCGGGGTGGGGGCGAGGTAGCAGACGAGAGGAGCGAGCGAAGCAGAGGAGAGTGGGAAGCGGGGGAGGGGAGGCGCTGCACGCACGGGAAGGAGTGGGTGGTTTTACTACCATGCTCATGGACCGTCGGATCCTCACGAACGGCTGCAATTGCCTCGCATTAGGGTTTTCGCGGGGCAGGCCGGGCCGCGCCGTAGCTGGGCCATCAGTGGGTCGCGGAGCAAGCCGCATGAGCGCTGCGCATGTGGGTTGGGCTGGGCCGTTAGCAGGCCACCTTTACTCCATACTTTTAAGTTTTTACCCAGTGTTTTGATAAGTATTTGATTTTTATTAGTCTGTAATCCCTCCGTTTATCAATTAAACACTGTATCATGATCATACTCAATATTAATTATAGAATAAAATATAATTTATCTTCGTATAAAAAGTCTAAATCTTCACTCACCTTTTCAAGTGCATCAAATAATTATAACCCTAAGTTTTTCAAGTTCATCAAATAATCATAGAAAAAATTAGCAAAATATCCCGCAGCAACGCGCGGGGAATTTACCTAGTTGAAACTATGAACAGGCCCATGTTCAATTCCTTTCTGAGATACTCGTACTCGACTGTTTCACACCAAGTGATCTGTTTTTGCACTGACCAATTGCTACGAAACGGATGGAATTAACTACACTCCCCCCGATGACTTGCGTGTCTGGACAGGGCCGGGTCCGGAATCCATGATCCGCAACACTATCTGGAGTCTGGGACATCCGTGAGATCTCAACGTCGCCGTGTTTTCCAGGCGCAGCCCTCCGATCGATTCCATCCAGCCGCCGCAACGGCCTCGCCGCCTCGGTGACGACGCTCAAGTACTCCGTATGTGCTGTTATAGTTGTACAGAAGGAAAAATTGAAATCACTACAATTGAGGTCATGCTATGCTATTCTTTTTTACAACCGCGCGTTTATTTCCGGGCCATACCCAACAGAAATAGAAGATGTCAACCAAGGACGGAAAAACACTGCATTTACAGTGTCGATGGGCCACGATGCAGATGCCGTCCCACAATGAGTCAGTCATACTCTATAGTAGCACACTGCTACGTGCCTGCACGGGGTCCGGATCGGAGTCCATGATCCGCATGCAACACTATCTGGAGCCTGGACATCCGTGAGATCTCAACGCCGCCGTGTTTTCCAGGCGCAGCCCTCCGATCGATTCGATCCATCCGCCGCAACGGCCTCGGTGACGACGCTCAGGATCACGGGCACCGCCCCTGCCACTGCCACTGTTGTCTCCAACCACTAGTGCATTCACGTCATTTCGGAGTGAGATCAGATACGATCGAGCGCGCACAGGCCCCGTAGCCCGCGTAGCCGCGTACACGCGTCGCTTGACGTACAGCCAGCATGCGGCAGGTGCTGCGGCTACTGTGTGCTGATGCCGGGATACCACCAGGCGCAGAGCTCACCTGTCTTGTAAGGCCCAGTGCGGCGGCGCATGCAGGCAGCTCGAGCCTCGAGCGCGGCGGCGGTGCGGTACTACGGGCAGCGACGCCTTCATGCGTTCCCCTCACGGCTCTCGCCTACCGTCCTGGCCGGGCTTGTGCGCCGGCGCCGGCGCAACGCGACGGGTACGTACACGGCTGAGAGTCCTAGCTGCGCCCGATGATTCCGGTTTCCGGCAATGCCTGGCCTGCGTGCTCGTCAGGAGTCCGGAGAGGATTTCGCAGCGTCTAGAATCTGGATGGCTTCCACTTTTAGGGTTCCTTTGGCAGCTCTTCCCCCGCCGGGGATCCCGGCTCCTTTCCGGGGAATCGCTCCCGACCAAGACAGGTCGGGCGGCTTTCTCTGGGAAGCCTGCCACGGGAGTGCTGCTCCCAAACCAGCCCTTAGCAAGAAGATCGAGGCCGGGATGCGGGGCGCGCGCAAACGATCGAACCGCATCGCGCTTGCCTGCGCAAGCAGTGCTGCAATGAACATGAGCGTTACTTCCGCTGGGTACTGGATCGCGTTGTTGTTAGCACGGATCTGAGAAACACACACTGCGCTACTCCGATCCTGCATCATCCGTAGATCGATCGATCTATCTGATCCGCCCATTCGTCAAAGAAACGCCTACAAGATCTCGATCAGTTGTCAGCGCAGTACGTACGTGTATCCGTAGTAGTATGCGCCCCTGTGTCAACGTCACACGCACGTACTCCCTCTGTCGTATGTCGCTATTGGTTTTCGTGCCACGATTTAGATTCGATTCGTAGAAAATACGTGCAACATTTTAATCTCCAAAAAAATTTATTAAAAAACTAGACTCAAATATCTATCTAATGATAGTCTGTAATCCCTCCGTTTATCAATTAAACACTGTATCATGATCATACTCAATATTAATTATAGAATAAAATATAATTTATCTTCGTATAAAAAGTCTAAATCTTCACTCACCTTTTCAAGTGCATCAAATAATTATAACCCTAAAGTTTTTCAAGTTCATCAAATAATCATAGAAAAAATTAGCAAAATATCCCACAGCAACGCGCGGGGAATTTACCTAGTAGTATGTTATGATTCTGAAACATTTTTCTAGACACATAAACATTTGTATTTTATTACACATATCTGATGACATTGTAAATGTCAAAATGATAGATAGCGCAAAGCGCGCTCAGTGCTGTGGGGAGCTCATTCGTGCCTGACTGCTCCTCTTTCAGGTACGCTATCTGCCTCTGTAATTTTGTATGGTCTTGAAAAGAGATAATTGATGTGCTCATGGATGATAGTTAATAGAAGCTATTATAGATGTTTGGTCAGCAAAGAAAGTAGGGATCCATTGGCTCGATTAAATTTGTACTGTAACTGACAATGTCTGCTACTGCAAATGCTCCATCTTTTGATGTTTTATGGTTTATTGAACAAATATTAATAATCAGTTTGACCTAATGGAAAAAATAAATTTATTAGTTGGACTGCTTTGGGTGGTGTTGCTGGCTTTGAATGTACATGGAGAGTTAGCATTTTGGTCTTTTTGGCAATTACAATACAATGTGATATAGGATCTATCTGAAACTGGTTCTTCAGTTTAGAGGTAGCTAAAGTTCTTCAGTTTCTTCAGTCCATCCTCTGCAAAGTTCTGCCTACAATACTTACCTGTGACCCTGCTGTCTTGGAAATGAAAGAGAACACCTCCAGCACATTTGATTTGACGACAAGGATTTGAAAATATAAAGTGATGTACTTCCATGACATAAGTTAACACACTATTGAGATTTTATCTAAGAGAGTAGTAATTGAGTAACAAACTAGAGGAACTACTGTCTGACACACACTTAATGGAACCTTTTGATGTTACTATAACGACACATAATAAGTGTTGCTGAAAATATACTTATCAGGCTACTTCTACCTTGGCATCTGGCTCCTTACTGTTTTGTGCTATTCTGTTGCTTTCAGGATTTAAGATGGGAGGTCCAAGAAATATGTCTGTCTTCTTCTGCTTTGCCTGCTCGAAGACTAATTATTATCCTAGCATTAAGATAGAGGAGGATTGCTAGCTAGCTTACAATTCTGATGGTTCTCGACGAAGTAGGAGTGGAGTTTAGCTTTGCTGGCTGTCTCTTCAGATTGTTTAGCTAGCTGAATGCACTTGCGTGTAGGAACAATTCAGGTCACATGGTATTGTGGTGATGGATGGCTATGCTGCAAAGGATTAGAGTGCCATGGTGGCTTTTATTCTTCAATATTCCAATTACTATTTACTGCTATGCAATGCATTAATACACCTGATGTTATAAAATGTTGATTGGATAATAGGTATCTTACATTTGCAATTTCATATGATATATTAATGCTATAGTTATTTTTCTCCTTGGATATGGTCATGATAGAGCGCGCAAAGCGCGCGTAATGTTCTAGTATGGTGAATGCTACTGAAAGATGTAGCTACATCGATTGATCCGGCGCGCCGAGCCGAGCTGGCGTGGGTGACGCAGGAGGGCTGCGCGGCCAGGCCAGTGTCCAGCGAGGCAGCGATGTCACTTGTGTCACAAATCACAGGATCCCCACCTGCTAGGTGGAGTAGGATCTGGTCATCTGTAGGCTTAGAGCGAACGGGAACACAGTTCATCTTGCAAACTATAGCGCCCACGTGTTCAGTAATCAGAACGCCAGGGATCCAGGCCCAACTGTGCCGAGCCATAGAGCTGCCGACCTGCCCCCATTCAAAAATCTTCAGCTACTCAGCTAGCACATCTCGAGGATGATCTACAGAACATGATGTGACCAAAGATTGCTGAGCAGCCTCCACGTCTAGGCCCCTTGATCTTCGCAAATTAACTGGCCCTACTTGCCTGCAACGCACCATATAAACAAAGCCAATGGTTAGGT
>OAMR01000400.1:1011562-1025181 GCA_900205405.1 Echinochloa crus-galli | reverse complement strand
CGCGAGCGGGTGGCGTGCGGCGGCGCGCAACGCTTGGGCGCGGAGCGACGAGAGCACGCGTGGGAGAACAGAAAGATGGAAAGGGGATTGAGAAAAATTGGATGGTGATTGAGAAAAGAAAGGGGAGAGAGAGGAGGATAAAGGGGATTGAGAAAAAATATAGGGAAAGGGGATTGTGAAAGGGGATCTGTTGGAGCTGTGTTTTTTTCTTTCAATCCCCTTTAGCTAATAATATAGGGAAAAGGGATTCCTATTGGGGATCTGTTGGAGTTGCTCTTATTAGTACCAGACTTTTACTAAGGATGTTACAAATGTATCTAAGGCACAGATCGGAAGAGCGGCGACCCGTCGCGCTAAATGCAGACTGCGATAAAACCTGTGCATTACATTTTTAGAAAACTCTTGATACTAATTTTGTATTTTTTTTGACTTAAAATAAATTACTTATGAATTTTTTAGTTTAAATTTGAATATTTTTAATTTTAACAAAATGAAAAAATCACCTTCAAAACCATCTAAAGGACTAAATTCGTACGATTTTGACAGTTGGATAGTCTTTGTTATCCGGTTTTATAATTTAAAATTGAAAATCGGACTTTTGTGATAGTTGGAGGGTGTAAAACGGACGTTTTTTCTTATTACTATTACCTGGTTTTGAAGCTCACCGTGGGTGTCTAATTGCATATTTTTTTAGATAATAGATAGAATCTAGCTTTGACTAAGATCATAGTGATTTCGCACTATTGGTCCTATTAGTTCCCCATCCCATCACCAAACTTTCAAAAATTCTCTCTCCAAACTTCACTATTCATCTATCACATAAAATCTCTCTCCTCATGCATGGAGTACTAAACGTGGATAAATAAAAAAACTAGTTGGATGGTTTTGATGTACACGACGAGACGAATCTTTTAAGCCTAGTTAGATCATGGTAGGACAATGTTTACCACAAACAAACAAAAAGTGCTACAGTGTTCGATGCGAAGTCACTTCACTTTTCACCTTTTCTCACGAACTAAACACCCCAAATAAACCCCGCAGAACACTTTGACCCTAGACGCAAAATCCAACCCAAGCCCAATAACCTATGCAGGCGGGGACAGGGCAGGGCAGGGGTTGCACGCTCGCTCCTCGGACCTCGATCCACGCACGAAAAAGAGCAAACCTCCAAAACTTGCAACCGCGTTCGCCACCTCGCTGAAAATTCTCTCTTCAAACTTCACTATTCACCTATCACATCAAATCGCTTTCCTCATGCATGGAGTACTAAACGTGGATAAATAAAAAACTAGTTGGATGGTTTTGATGTACACGACGAGACGAATCTTTTAAGCCTAGTTAGGTCATGGTAGGACAATGTTTACCACAAACAAACGAAAAATGCTACAGTGTGCGATATGACATTTTCACTTCACTTTTTCTGTTTTCACGTGAACTAAACACCGCCATTTTTCGGTTTCGGTGGCTTCACTGTAGGCACAGGACTCCGCAATCAAGAGTCACCTGCAACACCAGGCCGCTGCCATCCGTCCGCTGCAACGGCCTGGCGACGAGGACGCTCAAGATTTGCGCCCCCATCACGGGCAGCACTCTGCTGCCATTGTTGTCTCCGATATGATCCGCTCTCCGGCCATCAGTGTACGTACGTGTATCACGTCGTTTCCGGTGAGATATACGGTCTCGTACGCCGTATACCAATATTTGTACGCGCGGCGGCCACTGTGGCTATTTGCTCGCAACAGGCGCGTTATTTCGTATCGCGTGAAAGAAATGCATTCGGGCTGTGTTGGCGCCGCCGGCTATCTGGGAAAGAAATAATGCCCCGGTCGGCACTCGTATCGCGTACGAGATTTCAGCGCAGCGATCGATACACCTCACACGGAGTGTGTATCCGTGCGCAGCAGTGCGCAAATTGTTGTGTGTTGACGTCACCACACGTACAAGGCGCCATTCTGTATTATAAACATACACGCGCACTGTTGACAGAATTAATTACAGTGCACACGACCCCTGTTCATGGATATCAATTACGTAGTACAGTACACTATTTGATATTGTGTCAACGCGATTCCGTTCTGCCCCTGGATAATCTGGATTACGCAGAGCCAGCCGAAGGTTCCCGTGCATGGGCGGGCGTACGTACAGTCGAGAAGCGCGGTTCCGAGGTACAGTCAGTCCCCACCCTCCACCTACTACTGCTATTTTGTTACCTGGCACTATATATAGTTTGGATTAGAAAATGATTGTGCCTCCACGAAAGATAAAAATAAATATGATTGATAGATAAAACACATGATGGATGTATCAAGGACTCACACTAAGAATACAGTTTCTAAGGTAATATCTTTCTAATATCGGACTATAAATATTACACATGGACATTATAGGTTGGGACTGCTCTAGCTGTTGCACGTGAACTTTCAGGCCTCAGGATTTGCGATCTCGTCCCCCCTGGGCAGAATTTGATAATTAGTAATTGTTGAGTTAAAAGAGACACATGCAGCAACATTCAGGAGATGAACCGTGCAAGCAACACGCCGGCGAGCCATGGATGCGCGGCCGGGTTCTTCAATGGTGTCTGGCGTGTGGTGGTACGTTTGCCTAATCCCTATTTTTTAAAAAAAATATAATCAAAATATTTCATCGTTTAGAGGGTGTTTGGATCGCCTATTCCATCCAAACAACTAACTTTTTTTTAAAGACCAATACAGATGCAGACGCATCACTCACAACGCACGCACACTCAACCCTATAAATATATGCAAACAAACCCTGCCCTTATAAGCACCTCTGAAAGACTAAAACTAGCAGATGTAGAGATTGATGAAATCATGTAGAGATTGATGAAATCACCACTGGCATCTCGTTGACACTACTAGAGATTTAAGTAGCAATGATGGTTGGTTATCGTCACTAAAAACACACTAGTTTCCTCTTAGAAAGAAACTGTATAATCCAACTACCTAGATTTTTATACTTCCACTATCCCCACCACCTAGCTATTCTGATATTATAGACACAACTAACCATCTAATCACCTTAAACTCTAGGGATATCCAATAACACCCATCTACCTATGATTTATAATTTAAATTTTATAATCTGCAGCTACTATTCAGATTTTAACGGTTTATATCACATTCAAATAGGATGTGATTTTGGCAAGGTTGGACTGCCATGATAAAAACACTCTATATATCACACAAATACACGTTCTGATATGTCCAACAGGGCAGTGTTTAGCAGGACATGTTTAAAAAAATTTATAGACACCGATTATTTATTCGGTGTACGTGCCCTAAGCCATCCAAGCGTTATTCTTGAGATTCTACGCACCCTTCGGTTAGAATGGCTAAATGTATGAGTAACCAAGAACAACCTTGATGACTAACACACACCACTAAAGTGCCAAATGCTCAGACCAATCTAAGATGCTTCGCTAATTCTATCCTATAATAAGAAGAAACGTAACAAAACCGATGTATGTTTCACTCTTTAATTTGTTCCTTACACTGGGACTGTTTCATTGTACCGCTAAATATTACATATGTCCTATCTAAAATATAGGTCGTGACCTTAATCTATAATTGATGGATGAAGTAATTTTTATCTCGTGTCAACTATTTATTTAGTCAAATATCCTTCGCCGTGACCGCACTTACCTCCATCCATCGGGTGAACAGAGCCTCATGCAGTCATGCGGCACGCGAGCACAACGTGCATGCATTTTCTAACCGTCCTCGGTGAAACTTGAAAACATCAGAGGCAGAGGCAACGGGAGTGCAGAGAGATGGGATTGGTATAATGGAATGATTGATTGTATTGCATTGAGGCCTCGGCCGGTATATATAGAGTACATAGACTTGTCCATGGATACAACTAGCAGTACGGGATTATCTAACATATACTCTAACATCCTCCCGCAGTCACAACGGGAGCACCGCAGACGGTGAGACTGAGTCGATGCCGAAGTCGACGCAGACACGCCATCGGGCGACACACCCCCGGTTTGCCAGACCCGTGAATGCATCGGGGACGATGGCACGCATCGGTGTTGCCAATACCGGACGTGCGAGGGAGAGTGCACCACCAAGACGCCGTTGTCTGAGTAGATGAAGTAGAAGAACGATCGCAGGCGCAGAAGAACGGCGAGGTAGAAGATGCCAATACAACCCGCAGTTGTCGGAGTAGACGGCGACGCTGGCGACGAAGTGATGCTGGACGCCGGACGATCGGGCGCAAGGCCAGATGATCCGGAGGACACGGCGGCGGAGCTCGAAGAAGGCGACGAAGAACTCGAACAGCTCGGTGAAGACCATGTGTGCGAGCAAGCACGCACTGACGTAGTCGATGACGATGTCGGAGACGCGGTCGAAGAGGCCGGCGTGGACGAAGTCGAGGACGCAGTCGGCGGCAGTGAAGATACAACGACAAGGACCAGGGAGGGCGGCACTGCAGCCTGAAGAGGCGATGCAGCCGCAACACTCGTGTCGGTGGAGGTGCAAATGCTGAGGACATCCGTCCCAAATCCACACATGTCGCACCAATCGGTTGACCAGACCGAGGGCGCACGGAGACGACGGACGACGATGCCGCACGGATCGGAGGAGTGGCGGCGATGTCGGGGACGACCGGCGTAGAGACCATATTGCGGAGGGGCCTGGCGGCGCTGCGGGTGGTGCACCAGCGCGCACCGCACGCCAGCCCGGGCGACATGGTGTTGAAGAAGAACAGCCGGTGACGATGTCGAGGTAGGTGCACGGGATCGACGGGCGGTGGGCGACTCAATCTCGAGCAGTGCTCGAGTTAAAATCAGAGAAACACCAAAAAGATAAACAGCAGTAGTTCGTGTAGCACCTCTGGTGTGCACGTAGCAGAGACCTCTCAATCTCCTCTTAGCTTCTTCTCTCGTCATGGACTCACGGTCAACGACCGCAGAGCAGAGAGGAGAGAGAAAAAAAAGGTGAGAGAGAGGGACGACCGCATGCGGTGGTGATGAGGACGGGCGAATGGCTCTCTGCCGGGCTCCGCCTGGGGCGCCGGAGATCCTGTCGGGGCGGGCGGCCTCCCGCGGGAGCAGCGGCGGGCGGCTCCCCGCCGGGAGCGGCGGCGCGACGAAGGGGGCGGCGGAGCGACGGACGGGACGGGGCGGGGCGGAGCGGAGGTGCGTCTATGGAGGCCGCCGCCGACGAGATGGACGCGCCGCGCAGGGACCCCTGCTACTGCCACGGCAGCAAGGGGATGAGCACGAACGCCGGAGACTGCGGCTGCCACCACGGCAGCGCAGATCGGGGTCGTCGACGACAGCTTTCACGACGGCGATGGCGAGGTACGTGTCGATCTGCTGCTGCTAGACGCGATGACGAAGAAGACGGCGGAAGAGGGAGGCCGCCGCAGGGGTGGTAGGGGTGCGCGGCCCCCGGCGGAGGTCATGGAGAACCTCCCCGGGGGCGCGCTAGGAGGCCGTCGAGGGGGCGCCCTGGATGGGAGCCGTGGGCGATGGCCGGCGGCACGCAGGAGGCAGGAGGAGCGCCGACGGCGCTAGGGTTAGGACAATCGGCCGGTATATATAGAGTACAGAGACTTGTCCGTGGATACAACTAGCCGTACGGGATTATCTGACATATACTCTAACAGGGAGCACGTACGCAGCAAGCAAGAACGGTAGCTCTCCCGAAAAATAGTGCGGACATGATCGATGTGGCAGTGGCATTGATCGCCTTGTGCGTGCATGCTGCATGTGCCGCGCCGTCGTTCGCGCTCGCATGCAGACGAGATAGATGTGCCGAGCGCCAACTTCCAAGGCATGCATGGAGCAATTTAATGGAAAACTACTACTGTAGGCATGTTTGGGTTGACCGCAGCATAGTGCCATGCGTGACCTTTTGCGGACAGGCAGATAGAATGAATAGCTGGAACACTATTTTGACAGAAAATAGATCACTCTGCCCTTGCCATTTACGTATCACCAACATCCACGCTCACACGTCCCCTTTCTCGTTTACATTCCCTGTTACTCGTGTATATAGAAGTAAATGATGAAGTGGTGATATGTATTGTTTTTATATTCAGACAAATAAAAAAATTGAAGTGGTGGAAGAAGGCCAAGTAGCGGTAGAAAATCGTGTTAAAACAAAGTACTACCTCCGTTTCAAATTACTATTCGTTGTTAACTTTTTTTATGATCTTTAACCATTCTTCTTAATTCAAAAAATTATCAAAAATATAAACTAATAGATTATATTTAAGGTATATACGATGATAAAGCGAGTCCTATACAAAATAAATGATACTTGTGAAATTTTTTGAATAAGACGAATGGTCAAACATTAAATAAAAAAGTCAATAACGAATAATAATTTAGAATGGAGGTAGTACATGCTAGTAACGTCAACAAAAAAAAGGATGATTTTCAGAGGAGAAGCAGTGCACGATGCCAAATTAACGTGTTTTGCGTGGATATAGTCTGGGCAATGCAATCACTTCACTTGCACTCTTGCAGTGATGGCACGGCCGACGGCAGAGCACGCGCTGGATGCCGCTGCATTGCCAACATTATTATTGGGCAGCACTCTGCCGTGCACCTCTTACAAAATAGCAATGGCTAGTAGCAGTACCCCAGATCCAATATTCTGAACTAGCAGATCCTCATCATTTTCTGCAGGCCAACGAAAGATCACATTGAGGCTGTGTTTAGTTGATGAAAAGAGGGGGGAAAAGTTGGTAGCAGGCTGTGTTTAGTTCCCGTCCCATCACTAAAATTCCCAAAATTCTCTCTCCAAACATCACTATCCACCTATCACATCAAATCTCTCTCCTCATGCATGGAACACTAAACGTGGGTAAATAAAAAAAACTAGTTGCATGGTTTTGATGTACACGACGAGGTGAATTTTTGAGCCTAGTTAGGTCATGATAGGACAATGTTTACCACAAACAAACGAAAGGTGCTACAGTACGCTACAGTGTCCGATGTGATATTTTTTCCCAAATTTTCTCCTATACTTTTTGGAACTGAACACAGCCACAGGCCAGGAGGCTACCATATATTTCACCTTGCAGGTGAAAGTGAAAAACACACATTTCGTGTGCACGTTGGATTGGCCTGTCATTGCTGCAAGCCTACATAGGGAGGAGTCGATGAGAGAAATCATCCACACATCAAAAGAGCACGGCGCTGGGTATATATGCGTATACGAAACGGTGAATTATTATAAGCATTGTGCTTGAATATTTTTCTTTTTAATGTGGCTTGCAAACTTGGGTTTACTCATTTACTGTGTGTTAGCCAATGCTGTAATATAAATGTAATGGACAACTTTATGCAATGCAATGGTTCACATAGTGACATAGTGTGATCCTTTCTACTAAAGAAACGGTGAAGTAGAGTTCGCTTTAACTTACGGGTTCACTAAGAAAAAAAAAAGAGTTTGCTTGAGGCTTGAGCGGAGAACCATGCATGTATTTCAAACGAAGAAAGAGAGCATTGAGACGGTGTACGTCAGTACAGAGTAGCGGAACTATTGATGCAGTCCCGTTCTGTGGGATCAGGTGTATAAATGCAATCTGGTCTCACATACGGCGGCAGGCCGGACAAACAGGACTAGGCCGGGCAGGCAATGCAAGTAACAAGGGTTTTTTGTCCGTGGGACACTCCCAAAACATGGTTTGGTTCAGAGCACACTCCGATCTTTGATTTTGTCTGATGGACATCGTGTTTTGGTGGATTTGTCTACCGCACACTACACCAAATAAAATAATCATTTGAAAGATAAAGGGTGACAAAAAAGACTCTGTTGCCCCTGACTTTCTTCTTCCTCTAAGCCGGGACAGATATACATGCAATGCTATATATAGTTTTGGTCCCTTTTGCGCAGACCCTCTGTTGCTCAGCTTGGCTACTGAGAATTGCTCAGGATGACCGAGGGTGAACCCTGGTGGCGTGTCCCTTCTCTGAGGAAACAACAGCACCGATCCACCATGGCACCATTCACGGGATTAAGTAGCTACGCCTCCCGCCTGCACGCCGTCGAGAACACCAGCACCCGGGACGACGCAGTGAGGACAGCGAGAGCGGCAACGATGCACGGCCAGAGTTGTGGAGAGGAGCTGCAGGAATGGCGTGTGCTCTGTGTAGCGGCGTAGATGGGTGTTGAGGCGATACAGCGATAGCCCACGGAAGGATGACCAGATGATGGACACCGGTGTGAAAGAGAGTTAGTTAGTTTATTCACTAACGATGATGCAACGAAATGAAACACAGAGGATAATGTGGTCTTTTCATCCTTTATCTCTGTTGGAAATCGTTAGTTTATTCACTGTGGTGTGGTGTGAACAAAAGTGCTTATTCATGATGTGATACAGACAAAATCGTCGAGTGCAGTGTGATATACACAAAACCACGATTATAGAGTGTGCTGGGGACAAATTTCCCAAGTAACAACACTCAAAGCAAAGTGTAGTAAGTAGATTGAAACAAGCCTCTTTCCAAATTAAATCGGAGCCCAGTACGTTGTTGCTCCTGACTCCTGCCCGCCGTGTCCTGAACTGTTCATGCAAAGTACTACAGCGAAGCCCTCCACGACGTATCACACACACACGCGGCCGGGCGCAGACTGCACGTACAGGACAAGGTGCAAGTAAATGTTCGGGCCATGCGTGCACGTACACTGACGGGTCCGAGCAGCGCACGGCTACCGCACCAATGGCATCTCTACCGGTCTACCCAGAGAGATCGATTGGTTGGTCATTGGCCGAGGATTTTTTTTTTAAAAAAAAAGGCGAAGGGAAACGCTAGGGCTGGAGACTATAGGCCGGCCGCACGACGCGCCATCATTGCGCGTCCGTCGCCGCGTGGCCCAGCAGCACAGCAGCGCGCGGGAGGCCCGGCCGCGTCCATTCGGTTCGTTCGCGTGGGCCAGCAGCGGCAGCAGGCAGGCTAAAGGCTGGCCCGCCACCACGCCGTGCGGCCCGCTCGAGTGCCCGTACGTACGTGCGGTGCCGGTGGGCAACCAACCGGCCGGGGATGGGCGGCATCATTTCATTCGCCGAGCAGGCAGCGAGCAGCCGGGAAAACACACGGGCAAAATGCAAGCGAGGCCGCGAGAAAGAGTGGGCAGTGTGTGGTGTGGCGGTCACTTCCTCCCAGCATGCATCCCCATGCAAGCAAATGCGATGCGAGCGCAGTGCGCTAGCTGCACGGGCCACTGATCGCCATCGCTTCGCTATCATTATGTCCCCGTGTCTTCCTAGTTCCTCCAACACCCTTTGCCTGCCGGGCTTGAGGTCAGGTCGGAGCAAAATAAACTCAGAAAGGGTGGCGCCTTTGGAGTTGAAATTCTAGCACCACCTGCAGCTGCAGTCCTCGCGTCGTGCCGTGCCATCGTTTGTCTAGCTGTGTCTGACTCCTGGGCTATGTCTCTGCATTCGTCGAACTAGAGCGTCGAGTTTTCCATCGCATGAATTACGGGGATAGCAACCTGATAGGTGATAGCACATCTGGAAATCGACAGATAACAAAGTTCGTGCATGGAATATATGGTCGTGCTTAGCTTTATACTCCCTCCATTCTATAAAACTTGACGTTTAAGACAGCGACACGGTCTCCAAAACACAACTTTGACCTCTTATTATTATATATATATTTATCGAAAAGTGATATATGTATACTTTTATGAAAGTATTTTTCAAAACAAATCTATTCATATAGTTTTCACATTTGCAAACTCAATAATTTTAAAATTATTGATGATTTATATTCCCAATGTTTGATCCAAACCTTTTTATGGAATGGAGGGAGTACGTCCTGATACGGTGCACGCGGAGATCGAGCGCCGTAGAGGGACAGAAAGAATCATGTCACTTCGGAAACCTCGGCAAACTATTGGCCGGCGGCGTGGTGACTGTCAAATGATTTGTACGGCGACATGATCATCGTCGATGTGAACCAAAGGTTCATTAAAAGACTAAACACAGTCGAGTTTAATTCCTCCGGAGGCCAGCGTAGGTGTCTCTGGCTGGGGCTAGCTTTGGCTGGCAACCCGGCACAAGCTGCATCATCAGGCCGGATCAATCGAAAGGGTGAAAGTACGTGATCGACCGTCCTATTCGAGGATAGGCCGGTGGTACAAAAAAAATGTGCACCTCAAATGCGGTTGCATATTTGATGGAAATGGTAAACTTACAGGTAAAGATGAAAAACTTTTATAGATTTTCAAATTGGGGGCGAATAGGCCTTCGCCAGCCCAATTATGGCCCTGCATGTTTGTAGAAAAAGCCCACTTGTGCCCACGTCTCGATACCGCCTCACTACGTCCGGAAAACGATACGGCCCACCCAGACTGAAGCCGCGACGCAACCGCAGCCAAGCTCTCGCCTCGCGATCTCCTCCCCACCACCGCCGCACCCCCAAGCCCTAGCGCACGCGCCGAGCGGGAGAGAGCCATGGCGGCGGCGGTGGCGACGACGCAGCAGCACAAGTTGCGGTGGGGCGAGCTCGAGGACGACGGCGGCGGCGACCTTGGCCTCCTCCTCCCGCCGCGGGTCGTGGTCGGGCCCGACGCGGGCGGCCTCCTGAAGGTGATCGAGTACCGCTTCGACGACGACGGCAACAAGGTCAAGGTCACCACCACCACCCGCACCCGCAGCCTCGAGCGCGCGCGCCTCTCCAAGAGCGCCGTCGAGCGCCGCTCGTGGACCAAGTTCCGCGACGCCGTCGAGGGGGACGACGCCGGCTCGCGCCTCACCATGGTCTCCACCGAAGAGGTCCTCCTCGAGCGCCCACGAGCCCCAGGTAGCGGCTCTCCTGTCGTCCCCCAACTATTTTTTTTCCACCCTAGATCCGCTCCGCATTGATCGATTCATCTGTTAAACCATAATAATGTGTGTAGACCATGTACGGTTCCCCCCATCGCTGTGCTAATCGTATTGTTGTTAGTTAGTTAAGTTATGGACGTATGGTGCGTAGCGAATTATACTTTTTTATATTCTTGTACCATGGAAGGAACGTAGCTTCATTCTCGTTCAATTGCTTCTCATGATAGTGTTTCTAAACACCCAAAATTGAATTCTGTATTTTCCTGTGACTCTTCAATTCCCTGAATAATTTATTATTGGAGTCTGGATAATAATGCTATCTGCTGTTAAATGCTAATTTTAATATGTTAAGGAACATGGGCAACTCCACCCTTGAATCTGTAGGCACTTTGTCCTGTTTCATCACAAAGACTAGAATTCCATGGACCAGTGTCGGAGATTTGCTGCGGTTGGTATGTTACAGTTGTAGTGCCAACTGCAGGTGATTTCATTCCACAATAGGATTGTATTCTCTGAATGCAAGGGATGACAAGAATCTGGCACGGTTACTTTGCTTAATACCCATTTGCTTGGCTGGATTAGTGTTCTGCTTCCATACATTCAAAATGACAGTTACTTTTGATCAAAACCTTGTGGATATAGAAACCTATCATTCATCCATTGTTAGCATTCTTATGATACTATGGCATTTATCTTCTTACATCGGCTGAGTCGAGTTTCTATTTCTTGTTTATAACACATACAGAGTTCTGAAGCCTTAAAACTTGGTGGTTCTGCTGTAATCCTGTTATCCTTTTGCCTTTGTTTGCTAACAGTTCATTCAATTGCAGGGAAAGAAGCAGAGGAGCCAACTACTTCTGGTGATCCACTGGCTATGGCAAGTGCTAGAGGTGCAGGTGCCCTTCTCATGCTTTGCAGAATCTGTGGGAAGAAGGGTGACCACTGGACCTCAAAGTGCCCCTACAAGGACCTTGCTCAACAGACAGAAGGTTTTGCCGACAAGCCTCCTACTGCTGACGGCCCTGTAGCTCCAGGTGGTAGCGGTGGGCGAGCTTATGTTCCTCCAAACAAGAAAGAAGGTGCTGATACAGGTGGAGCAAGTATGATGAGGAGAAGGAATGATGAGAACTCCATTCGGGTGAACAATCTGTCAGAGGAAACCCATGAGGCTGATCTCCTCGAACTGTTCCGCACGATTGGCCCTGTTATCCGTGTCTTCATCGCGAGGGATAAGTGGACTCGGAAGAGCAGGGGGTTTGGCTTTGTCAACTTCGTTCACAGAGAGGATGGTGAGAAGGCTATCAGCAAGCTCCATGGGTATGGGTATGATAACCTTATCCTCCGCGTCGAGTGGTCAGAAAGGCAGTACTAGTTCTTGTTACTACCTCTGCTAGCATGGCATATATTCACCCTGGTGCTTATCATTATGGTTGTTGGAGATAGTACTTGGTTTTAATACGCATATCATGCGTCCTAAACATGTGCTAGTTACTTTCCTTGGACAAGACGAATGCACTAGCTGCTGTTTTTGTTGTCCATCAGTCTTTCAAATGTGAATCTTGGAGGATGGAATGGTTTCGTATGTCGGAACTGACAAATTTATGTGACAGCTTTGCTATGTTACCAGTTTGATTAGTTTTATTTGCGGCTCTGTGCTTGCTATATATACCAGTTTGGTTCGCAACCGTGTTTGCTATATTTACCTGTTTGGTTTGCAACCGTGTTTGCTATATACCTGTTTGGTTTGCAACTCTGTGCCAGCTTCTGAGCATTCAAAATGGCCCTTTGCAGCTACCATGTATGATCTCTGTGATGTATGATCAGCAAAGCATGTCATGTACCGGAAATCTTATGGTGACATTATCAACATCCATGAGTCATTTAACAGCTTGAACTTCGAAGAACTATATCCAAGGCCACGCTAAGTTGATCTATCAGGGCTCTTATTTAATTTAATCATTATAACATTGCATTACCCCATGTATATGATCACAGAGGCACAAACACAAGCCCAGATAGTTCCCTACTGTTCGGAACTCCCTACATCACACACATAGTAGTAGAGGAGGTATGTGTAGCTAGGCGCATCGCCCACACATAGCAGTATACTTGTATTGTCGAAGGAGGTAGGAGAGCCTCATTTAACATACGCGATCCTGACGCCACCGACAGTGACCATGTCCCCGGCGCACCTCGGCACGAGCGACACGACGATGGTCTTGTCCCCGTCGGCGCCGATGTCCTCCAGCAGGTCGCAGATGCCGAACCTCGCCGCGGTCTTCACGGAGCCCTCGCCCTTCCCTGGCCGGACCACGTGCGGCGTCAGCGCCACGCTCCCCGCGCACTGCGCCGCCGCCGCGCCGCTGTCCCCCCCGCCCCGCGACGCGTTCACGAACACGTCGAACTTGACGAACCTGCTGGAGCGGTCGGCGACCTCGATCCCCTCGACGACAAGCACCTCCTCCTCCGCCTCCTTCTCGGCGCGGCTCCTCGACGTCCTGGGCCGCGCCACGGCCACCCTCACCGTCTGGCTCAGCGCCGCCGGGAGCTTCCCCGCGGCGGGCGCCGGGGACCCGGCCTCCGCGGGCGGCCTGGCGTCCGCCACGGGAGGCCCACGTCCTGGTAGCGTAGCGCAGGGCGGCGGCGGTGTCGAGGCAGTCGCGGACGCGGACGCGCACCAGGCGGGCCTCCTCGTCGTAGAAGAGGAAGCTGGCGTCGAGCCAGTCGGGGTCGGAGAAGCCGGCGGCGGTGTCGCCGCCGGGCCGGGGGCGGAGGCCGCCCAGACGGCCCACATGCGGTCGACG
>OAMR01000400.1:993170-1011238 GCA_900205405.1 Echinochloa crus-galli | reverse complement strand
ATCAAGCCCGTGGATCCGTGCGTGCATGCATGTGCCTACCTGTGCCATGGGAAGAAGAGCCAGCAGTTGTGTATCTGGATCTCCAGGTCCGGGAACCCGACCTGGTCGTACGCGCCGTCGCAGTAGGCGCAGTGCACGCGCCACTGCTGCTCGAACCCGCGCGGGTCGTCGTCCGGCAGCGCCTTCATCAGCGCCACGGCCCTCTCGTACTTGGCCAGGTACTCCTCGTCCACCAGGTGCGCGGCCGGGCGCACGCGGAGCGGCGTGGAGCAGGCCGGCGGCGGCTCGAAGTCCACGATCCCGGGGTACGCCACCATGCAGCAGTTGACGTCCGGCGGCGCCGTGGCGGGGAGGTCCGGCGGGTGGCAGTTCCGGAGGTCCGGCGCCTGGATGGGCGCCGCGTGCGCGCCGTGCGCGAGCAGGCCGCCGGCCGCCCCGCCGAGGCCGAGGAGCACGTCGCGGCGGTCGACGCCACGGCCGCCGTCACCGCCGGTAGCCTTGCACAAGAGGTGCGGTGGTGGTCTCCTCGCTGCGCTCTTGGCGCAGGATGGCAGGCGAGGCGTGGCGATCCCTCGTGGCATGGTGGCGGCGGCGCTCGAGGGGTACGGTGGTGAACTTGTGTGCTGTGATCGGCACAGCGTTCCATGGTTTAGTGGGGTAGTATATAGAGAGAGAGCGTGTGGGCTGATCGAAGGGTCGATGGGCTCGCGTGGCTGGATGTTTGGTCTGACTGTTTGTTACGTGCCATGTGTCGTGTCGAGGCTTAATTAATTACTACCTCCATTCATCTTTGTATGACGTTTCGGACACGAAAATTGCAACATTACCCTTTTCCTGAAAATGTGGCGGTAGCTACCGAACGGAGGAAGAACAAATGGTAAGGGAGGTTTCTAGTCTCTACTATCTTTAGCAGCTATCTTACCTTTGCATTGCGCGCGCATCCTTGACGTAAACAGTCAAGTTGAAGATATATCGAGCATTTCCAGCAGAGGGTAAAGGTAAAGCAAAAGGGATACGACGGTGTCGAACCAGATCGATCAACGGCTACCTGCTCCGATCGGCTGCCGATCCTTTAGACTGGTGGTTGCATGCATTGATCTCATATGCTGGGCCATCTGCCGTGTACGTGTTTGCCCGCACGCTTTCGTCTTATCTTACCCTGAAGTGAACCGGTTGATGTGTGAACCACCCCAGGTTCCACACGGATCTCGATCTCTCGCCAGTGGCTCGCCTTGGACATCGCTCTGGTTCTTGCCACGGATGGCACAGATCCAGACCTTGTGGCTTTCGAGTGCAGGCGGCCTTGGCCTTCGTTTACTACATTTGGGTGCTCGACAGCGAGATGACTGGCAAAGGGCAGCACTACGACCAATGTTGTATGCGTAGTCCAATTGAGATTCAACCACTACGACCGATGTAGCTTATGTAGTTTTATCCTTTCCCAGCCCAGAATTCGGATCCTAAGTCATGTATAGTCCAATTGAGATACAATGCAACCACTACGACCAATGTAGCATGTGTGAAATTGTGATCATGCTACTTGCATATATGCCTATAGGTACACAAGTGCTACACTTGAGAGGTTTCCATCGCCTAAATGAACACTGCGTTAATTGCAGGTTCAAGGAATGATAACTTGTGTTTTCCAGACTGGATGAACACGAATTTCACTGCTGAGTATATAGCAACGAAATTACAAAGATTTTGTCCCCGTGAAACGTTCTCCACCTCACTTGTTTCAGTTCCAGACTCAGCACCGCATTACTACCGATCGCTCTAAGCATCAAGGGCTCCCTAGACGGCCAGACCCACCAAAGTCTTGCAGCTTTTAAGAACAACAATACAATTGATAATATGTGTCGAACCATGCTTTATTACTATACTCTTCTTCACTTAGATTATGTTTGCGCTTGATGGAGAATAAAACAAAAGCGCCTGCGGCGGGTGTACAGACAGAGCCTGCTATGGTAGAGCTACTGAATTTCATGAGCTGGGCCGGCCCATTTCAAACATAACTGCATCTGTAGGACCACGAGGGCCGTGAACTGGTTCGCATAGTTCCCCGTAGCAGGCCGTGAACTGGTTCAGAGTTCCTCATAGCGGGCCGTGAACTGCTTCAGAAGAGTTTTCTCGTAGCGGCCTTTTGAAGCCTCAAATCTTTACGTGCCTCCTTTATATTTCATCTTTTTTCAAATTTTATTACGGGCATTCCTCTAACAAAATTCATTATGGGCTCGCGCCAATAATAAAATTTGAGAACAGCGCCTCAACCCCGAGATGTTCTTATTTGCTACAATAATAAGATTTTGCACAACGATGCGAGCCCTCCACCCAAATATGTTTTGCCCATTTATATAGGGGTATATTCCCCGGAACATTCCTCTCTGACAATTCAACTATATACCAGGGGGCAAAAAGGTGATAGGGACTTGGAAGAAAGAAAGAAAAAACCACCATGTTCCTGCAATTGCAAAGCATGCAATGCAAGACAGCCTTTTGCTTCAAAGAGATGCCAAATTTGCAAACTTTTCATAAAAAAAGCTCAACCACCATACGTATACAATGCTCTTCGTTGGGATGTCAGGCAATATCGAGGGATTGATGGCGACGAAGCGGATGAGCTTCCAGGCCATAGAAAACCAGGGCTTGTCCCTTTCCAACAGGTCATCCCGCTGCAACTCGCGCGGATACTAAATTGCGCGGCACAACTTTAGGTGAACGGTTGCCTACATGTCACCTTCGGAGATAACCATCGCACGTCGGATTACTCAAATGCCGAGTAGATCTCAACTTAAGCCAACAACGAACTGAACGATCTGACCACATAAGAAAGAATCTATAATAATACCGAGTAGTGCTGTGTTGTTTCTCCGGAACTAGTCGCTCCCATCTCGCTAAACAATATACATGCTGGGCAATTATTCCATTGATTTCGATGCTCCATAGTTGGTAACTCGGATCGCCTGATCTAGCAAAGGTTTCCCCTTTGACCGGCCACGCCTTTTCGTTTTGTAATGATAATAATACAAGAATGGAGAATCTGATCGGTGGTAGTGGCATGTGGGCGGCGAGCCATTCCGAGAGCGAGCGGAAGAAGGGGGCCCTCCGTCCAACGGAGGCTGGCTTAAAGCTCGCACGCCGACGAGCTAATGGCGAATGGCTAACCCGCACCATTACCCAAACGAGCAGTGCTTGCTCGCGGCTCGATGGCAGCGGGAACGGAAGGGCACGGCACCACACACCGCCCGCGGCCCCGCGCAACATTTTTTCCCCGGCGACAACAGCAATAATTGGCCATATCTTGGCGCATACATCACCGATATCTTTTGCTTACGACGAGGCCAAGGCCAGCCAGTGAGGCCGAGCCGAGCCGAGCCCCACCCACCACCTCCTCCTTCCCATCGCTAGCTAGCGCCGCCAATAAGACCCTGGCATCTCTCCCCAGCGCGCTCGTGATCCATCCACCTCCCCATCCCAGCCAGCCCAGCCATATCACACGACACACCCAGCCACACCCTCTTTTTCCTCGGCAGGCAAGGCAACGACGTACGAAGTGGCCGCGATCCGGCTGCCGGCTCGCGCGTCGCGCCCCCGCGGCGTGAATGATTTGTGACCTTGACATGGCGATGCGGGTGGAGAACGGGCGCCCCCATCAAGGTACGCCCGTGTGTTTGTGTGCCCCTCCTTTCTTTCCCTTCCTTCCCCGTCTCGCTTCGGCGACGCCTTTTTACTCTGCCTGCGCCGCTTCCGGTTTTTGCCTTTTCCTCGCCTCCGCCGGCAGGGCTCCCCTGCCCGTGCCGTCCCGTCAGACCACACAGCCCCGCGCGCGTGAATGATTGTGCCGCCGCTACCGCTAGGGAGGAGGGGTCGGGGTCGGGGTCGGGGGCTCTTTTGACCGCGCCCCGGCGCAATCGCGCTCGGGCACGTCGTCGTTCGCTTCCTGTTCTTGGCGAGCCGAGCTGTCTGCCTGTCGGTCTGTCCAGGGCGCTGTTCGATCCCATGCCATGCCGGCCGATTGGGCTCGCATTTACAGTACGTACTGGTTTTCTTTCTACAGCGATTTGGCTAGGGCCCTCCGGGAACAGTTCATCGGATCGTCGTAGCTTGCGTGCAGATTAGAACGAGGGGGAGCTGCGGTGAGTGCAGCGACCTAGTCATGCCACCTGCCGAGCATCCTGGTAGCTAGGACCGGTAGAAAGAAAGAAACAAGCCAGCAGCAGCCTAAAACAGCTATGGAGTCAGTCAAACAGAGGCATAATGTCACTAGCTGCCTCCCTCACAGGACCAAAATGCCATTGCTAGAACAGCTACGTGCCAAGCCTTTAACAGCGCTGTTTTACTCGTGTCCACGGATCATCTTTTTCGCACTGGGATGCCTGGATTGGATCATTGGATAGAGGCGCATGCGGACCAGAGCTGGCCACGGCAGTGTTGTTCATGCATGACGCTGGGCCCGACTCCGGTACAAACTGATCAGGCATGGGGCATGTATACAGTATAGAATAATAGGGGGACATACGTACTTATACCAATATACCATCACACGAAGACTTTTACCATTCACTGATTCACTCTAGCGCCCTGGTATACATTGTTCCATTTGACAATGTGCACACGCGAACAAGCTGATCCTTATCCCCCAAAAATACACAGGAGAGCTGTGTACTAAACGAGCTCATCTTAAATAGAGCCTACCTCAGTACCTCATATCTTGGTTTGTAGCCACTTTGTATAGATGTTTCTTTCCTTTTCATTTTGAAAAACGACTGTAGCAGGCGATTGGGTTGTGCGGCACGCTCTCGATGGTGCCCGCGCCCGGGTCCGGCTGGTCACCCTGGTGGTAGGGCTGCCCTAGGAAGAGCTCCTTCTTCTTGGCACTGGAGATCATCTGATGCACAAACATATATCCATTCATGTATGGATTTGCGTGAAAATAGTGTCATGTATGGAGATCAATAGTGGGAAAAATGTATTCATGTATGGATTTGCGTGATGTTGTCACGTACTAGTTGTACTGACCTGACGGTACATGATCCTGAGGTTCTGATCGATCTGCTGATCCCTTGGGATGGTCTGATCGGTCCCGTTGTAGTCGAGGTCCAGCGTGAATGGTGGCTGGTGAGCAGTATTGCGCCTTTCGTCGTACAGCGGCGAGGACTTGTTGGCGTAGATCGACGGCAGCGTCATGCCGTCGGGCGCGTCCCAGTTCCAGAACGGCAGCGCGAACGTGTCGTCGCCGATGAGCTTGCCCAGAATCCTCTCGTGGAAGTACAGGTAGAACCTGCAGCAGCATCGTCCAATTTGCAAGCAGTGCAACGTTCGTTCACTACTGTTAGCACACGCCCAGGAAAAGGTGCACGTTTGATCAAACTGATCACTAAACACAAGAACACGTATACCTGTGCCATGGGAAGAAGAACCAGCAGTTGTGTATCTGGATCTCCAGGTCCGGGAAGCCGACCTGGTCGTACGCGCCGTCGCAGTAGGCGCAGTGCACGCGCCACTGCTGCTCGAACCCGCGCGGGTCGTCGTCCGGCAGCGCCTTCATCAGCGCCACGGCCCTCTCGTACTTGGCCAGGTACTCCTCGTCCACCAGGTGCGCCGCCGGGCGCACGCGGAGCGGCGCGGAGGCCGGCGGCGGCTTGAAGTCGGCGATCGCCGTGCCCGGGCGGTACGGGGGGCAGCAGCCGACGCCGGACGCCGTGTTGGGGAGCTCGGGCGGGCGGCAGTTCCGGAGGTCCGGCGCCTGGATCGGCGCCGCGAGCGCGCCGCCGCCGTGCGACGTCGCGAGGCCGGCCGCCGCCGCCGCGGCCCCGCCGAGGCCGAGCAGCACGTCGCGGCGGTCGACGCGGCCGCCGCCGGCAGCCCTGCAGGAGAGGCGCCGTGGCTTACTCGCGTCCTTGCTGGGGAGGCGAAGGAGGTAGTGGTGGTGGTGGCTGCACCGGAGCGTCTGGAGGCTGGACGGCATGCGTGGTGGGCTGACACCTCGTCGCGGTGGCATGGTGGCGCTCTCCATGGCTACGTACGCAGGCGAACGTGGTCGTGATGTGTGAACTTGTGATGATGGCCTTCAGGAGTTCAGGGGGTACATATACCGTAGGCGTAGTGGCTTTGGCTGCTTTGTTTGACTGTTAATTTGTTACGTCATACGCGTGATATCTAGGTATAGTTGTGCCGCAAGCAGTAAAAGATGAGTAACCAAGAGAAAGTAATTAATGTGGTGCACGGTAAACCTAACGTAACCAAGTAGCTAACGAGTTAGCTTCTTTAGCTAGGAGAACTAACCATTCTGCTGTGTGGTTAGGACAATCACCTGAGAGTGGACCTAAGCACAAATGATTGTACCAACTTTTCTTCTAGTTAAATAATTAATTAAATCGCTCTTGCTTAACTCGTAAAAAAATTACAATAAACCTAAGAAAAAAGATGGTAACGAGAAAGGGGGTCCATCGTTACATGCTGGTAGAGTAGCAAAATCGTAAGACGTCAAAGTTCACCAAATTATTTTCTCAATCAAATAAATCTCTCTGGCAGCATTGGTACATCGCACGCACGCGCGCGCATGCATGATGTCAAATTAAAGTGCTAATATATAGACCCTAAAATGGAGCTGAGATGGCAATTCACATCCGATTTGGTTCATTGCTGAGTAGCTGTAAAATCAAGTAATCACAATGACGTTTTCATAAAAAAGCTCAGCCACCATACATATACAATGCCCTTCATTGGGATGTCAGGCAATATCGAGGGATTGATGGCGACGAAGCGGATGAGCTTCCAGGCCATAGAAAACCAGGCCTGTCCCTTTCCAACAGGTCATTCGCAGCAACTCGCGCGGATACTAAAATTGCGCGGCACAACTTTAGGTGAACGGTTGCCTACATGTCACCTTCAGGGATAACCATCGCACGTCGGATTACTCAAATGCCGACTAGATCTCAACTTAGCCAACGAACTGAACGATCTGACCGCATAAAAATAATCTATAAAACCTCTGCTAGTGCTGTCTTGTTTCTCTGGATCGAACTAATCACTCCCATCTCGGTAAACAATACATGCCGGGCCATCTC
The DNA here is from genome assembly GCA_900205405.1 of Echinochloa crus-galli. NCBI lineage: Eukaryota > Viridiplantae > Streptophyta > Magnoliopsida > Poales > Poaceae > Echinochloa > Echinochloa crus-galli. The sequence continues at coordinate 1,004,168 of OAMR01000400.1, read as the reverse complement.
ATTGATTTCGATGCGCCATAGTTGGTAACTCGGATCGCCTGATCTAGCAAAGGTTTCCCCTTTGACCGGCCACGCCTTATCGTTTTGTAGTGATACAAAAATGGAGAATCTGATCGGTGGTAGTGGCATGTGGGCGGCGAGCCATTCCGAGAGCGAGCGGAAGAAGGGGGCCCTCCGTCCAACGGAGGCTGGCTTAAAGCTCGCACGCCGACGAGCTAATGGCGAATGGCTAACCCGCACCATTACCCAAATGAGCAGTGCTCGCGGCTCGATCGCAGCGGAAACGGAAGGCACGGCACCACACACCACCGCCCGCGGCCCCGCGCAACATCTTTTCCCCGGCGCCAACGGGCAATAATTGGGCATATCTTCGCGCATACATCACCGATATCTTTTGCTTACGACGAGGCCAAGGCCAGCCAGTGAGGCCGAGCCGAGCCGAGCCCCACCCACCACCTCCTCCTTCTCCTCCCTCCCCTCCCCCTAGCCATCGCTAGCGCAGGAGCGCCGCCAATAAGACCCCGGCATCTCTCCCCAGCGCGCTCGTGATCCATCTAGCTCCCCATCCCAACCAGCCAGCCAGCCATATCACACGACACACCCTTTCCCTCGGCAGCGCAAGGCAACGACGTACGAAGTGGCCGCGATCCGGCTGCCGGCTCGCGCCCCCGGCGTGAATGATTTGTGACCTTGACATGGCGATGCGGGTGGAGAACGGGCGCCCCCATCAAGGTACGCCCGTGTGCCCCTCCCTCCTTTCTTTCCCTTCCCCGTCTCGCTTCGGCGACGCCTTTTTACTCTGCCTGCGCCGCTTCCGGTTTTTGCCTTTTCCTCGCCTCCGCCGGCAGGAAGCAGGCTCCCCTGCCCGTGCCGTCCCGTCCCGTCAGATCACACAGCCCCGTCCCCGCGTGAATGATTGTGCGGCCGCTACCGCTAGCAGGAGGGGCCGTGGTCGGGGGCTCTTTTGACCGTGGACAGGCGCAATCGCGCTCCGGCACGTCGTCGTTCGCTTCCTGTTCTTGGCGAGCCGAGCTGTCTCCCTGTCCGTCTGTCTGTCCAGGGCGCTGTTCGATCGCATGGTCGCGTCGCGCGCGCCCATGCCGGCCGATTGGGCTCGCATTTACAGTACTCGTTTTCTTTCTACAGCGATTTGTCTAGGGCCCTCCGGGAACAGTTCATCGGATCGCCGTAGCTTGCGTGCAGATTAGAACGAGGGGTGAGCTGCGGTGAGTGCAGTGACCTAGTCATGCCACCTGCTGCCGAGCATCATCCTGGTAGCTAGGACCGGGAGAAAGAAAGAAACAAGCCAGGGGCAGCGCGCCTAGCCTAAACAACTGTGGAGTCAGTCAAACAGGGGCATAATGTCACTAGCTGCCTCACAGGACCAAAATGCCATTGCTAGAACAGCTACGTGACAAGCCTTTAACAGCGCTGTTTTACTCGTGTCCACGGATCGTCTTTTTTCGCACTGGGATGCCTGGATTGGGTCGATGGATAGACGCGCGTGCGTACCAGAAGCTGGCCACGGCAGTATTGTTCATGCATGATGCCGGGCCCGAATCTGGTACAGACTTATAGGGCATGGGAGCATGCATACATTACAGAATAATAGGAGTACATACTTATACGATCAAAGGAAAACTTCTACCATCCACTGATTCACTGTAGCGCCCTGGTATACATTGATCCAATCGAGTGATCGACAATGTGCACACGTGAACAAGAATCCTTATCCCCCATAAAATACACAGGAGAATTGTGTACTAAACGAGCTCGTCTTTAATAGAGCCTATCTCATATCTTGGTCTGTTTCCACTGAATTTGTATAGATCAGTGCCGGTCGCCCCAAAAAAATTTCTTATACCATTCAATAAACTATTTACAATTTGATAAAATTATATTATAATTTAATAAAATAACATTAGATCTTAATATAAATTATTCAAATAAAATACAAATACTCCTTTTTTACATAGAAGATATATATGTTGTATGTATGACGGACGGCCATAGGGTGGTATAGATGTGTTTCTTTCTTTCTTTTTTGCCAAACGACTATAGCAGGTTGTGATTCGAGCGAGTTTGTGTTTTTCTGCAAAAGACAACACACAACAGCTACATCCAAAACGCACACGCGCGCACTTATCACAACAGTAACAAATCTGGCCTACAATAAAAAGAAGAGAGGCAGCCATTTGGCACTTGCGTCGCACGGTGCGGAATAGTACCGTGCCCATTGTGTTTATCCAAGAGGCGCGTTGGATCCTTCGCATCGGGCCGCCACGGGACGGGCCCATCCGTCCGTCCATGGCGGCGAGCGCTACAAGGCCCGTGCGAGCCACTGGGGCTGGGCCCGCGAGGGCCGTGCGTGGTAGCGTAGGTAGCATCCAAAAACCACGCGCGGACTGGAGTGCGCGCCGCACAGCCGCGGCGGGCCCACGGCATTATGGGCGGGAGGGCCCAGCAAGCAGTACAGCGGCTGCGCGCGCGCGCACAGCACCAGCCACGACCACCAGACTACCAGAGGTGCGTGCGCCCGTACCACGCCGTCGTGCAGGTGGGCCCACCGGCTGCGGGTGGGACACGTTTCGAGCTCTGAGAGGCCTGACAGGGGATAGAGAGGCCCGGGGTACCGCGCGCCGTGCCGGCCGACAGACACGTCGGCGACGACTGCCCTTGCGCTGGCCCCACCCGGCAGGTTCACGGGTCTTTTTGGACGCGGTCCGGTCTAAAAGCAGGAGGCCGGGCCCGCCTGGCAGTGGGGAACTAGTGATCGGCTCCCGGCGCGCCGTGGGCCCCCGTGGGCCGTGGGCGCTTACAGGCGAACAGTCACGTCGCGCGCCGTGGAGACTGCGTGGGTCGGCCCACTTGTACTGTCTGTCGCCTTATCATCTCGTTGAGCAACGGCACAGCATTTTGCAAACCATATTGCGATTACCATGCACTAGAATATTCGTATTCTGCAATTGCATAGTAATATCAGCTGGGCGGTCGAGACCAGCTAGGAAACTATTGGGACCATTTCCTTTTCTTCACTCTATAGGACGATGTCAAAATGTGTAGCGGGATTTTCACTACATGCTATTTTTTTCGAAAATTTGGTTCACTACATGCTATGCTAACTTAGGTTCTCAGCATAGCATCCTTTTTTTTTTGAGCGATCAGCAGGAGCACTGCTCTGTCATTCAGCATAGCATCCTGTTGCTTATGATCAGCTCGTGTTGGTTCATGCTTAGGCTTTCGTCGCTTTTATTGCAATCCAGAATGGTCCCTTTGGTCTACAATAGACGGCATTGCACATATACAGTAGTCCTCGCTTTTCATTTTCCTTTGTTTTATCCGCCCATCATATAAGGCTCAATCTTTCATTGTGTAGACCACAAGTGGCGCTTTTATTTTGTTACACCTTAACTTCTCTATAGGCGGTGTTCACTTCCTAAAAAGTGAAAGCGAAGTTTGGTGAAAATGTCGCATCGAACACTGTAGCGCGCTGTAGTACTTTTCGTTTGTTTGTGGTAATCATTGTCCTATCATGACCTAACTAGGTTTAAAAGATTCGTCTCATCGTGTACATAACATGTACTTAGTTTTTTTATTTACCCACGTTTAGTGTTCCATGCATGAGGAGAGATATTTGATATGATAGGTGAATAGTAAAGTTTGGAGATATAATTTTTGTGTTTTGAAGGGAATGGGCCTAGTCCCACCGAGGTACTGTCTACTGACAGATGAGTGTGGATGTCCACTGTCACTATTTCACACAGTTGTTGTCGTTGAGAGTAAGGAGTTTACTCTTTATTTAAACTGCATTTATACCAAAGAAAACACGTGGAGTCTTTTTCAAAAATATACCACATTTTTTATCACAGATTGTAAAATCTATTTTCGAAAATAGACCACATATTTTATCACAGATTTTAAAATCTATATTCGGAAAAGCTGGAACCAGGTATACTTGATCTTTCTTTTTTTCTTTCTTTCTTTTTTGCAAAAAAGCATTGTTTAGAAACAAATAAAAATTCGTCTATTATAACAAGGATGAAAAATAAAAGCGCTATGGCAGGGATACAGACTGTCGTTTACAACAATGAGGGATACGAATTCGTTGTTTACAACAAAAGATTGTGGTGAATAGCAACTGAGGTCCGTTAAACATTAGGACCGAGGGATCCTGTACACTGGTGACCCAGCAAATCTCTTCACTGTGCGCTCCCTGATGGAGTGATGGCGAAAGTCTGGAGATCGGGAGCCGGAGAAGGTGAACTGTCTGGACACCGAGACCGTGGCCGTACGGCCGACGGTGATGCCCACTGTACAATACATACGCCTGTACAGTACCGAGATAGCGACACTGGCACCACTACGGTAACGAGCACGTTCACGATACGATCCCTGCCTGCCGCGCAAGTCTGCAGGTCTCAGCTCTGCATCGAACCGATAGGTACGCAGGTACACTGTGAGGCTTGAGAAGGCCGGCGGGTGCGCCATTTCTCTGGGTGAGGCCCGAGGCAGCCCACTGGGCAACTGGCCTACTAGCCTGGTCGCGAGCGAGAGGCGCGAAAGCGAAAGGGCCCCCACCCCCACCACCACCACTGCCCCGTACCGCGGCTCCACTGCCCCGTCCGTCCCTGTCATCGGGCCGCGGGCCCAGCAGAGCAACGGCTGGCCGCGCGCCCGGTACGGGCCCTCGCAGCGGAGGCCCCCCACCTATCCATCCGGCGCGCAACTTGTGCGGTACGGGCGGTCACGGCCCCCCGTCTCGCTGCGTGCTGGGCCCGGGCGGCCAGTGGGCTCGTCGTGTCATCGCGCGTGGGGAGCGGCCGGCCTCGTGGGCGAGTGGCGTGAACAGTTTGGTGCGCCCCACCCGCACTGGCGCGTGCGCCCCGTGCGAGGAACCGAGCCGGGCGGCCGGGCCATCGCTCAGCTAGCGGGGTTGGCCGGAGTAGGTCTGTGCCCCGCCCATTGGGTGCGATAGCAAATGCTGCTGTGGCCTGTGGCTGGCTGGCTGGTGCAGCATGGAGCGGCGCCCGTTTGACCTATTCCTTTACCTTTTACGGGCCTGAACGGCTTAGCCGAAACGGGACGCCAGCGACAGCGACCCGCCACCGGCGAACCACCCTGCCCGTGCCCATTACACACACACAACACAGTCTCGGGTTGGCACCTCACACGCCCATTGATGATGGATGAGGGTCGGCGTAACTCCTCCTCAGCCGTGCTCGCCGAGCCGAGCCCTCCTTCACGCCGTACGCACACGACTATTGACAGCGCTGGTGCCGAGTTCATTACCGGTGTGTGTGATGCCCTCGTCTCGCATGATCGCGTAGCGCGCACGGGGACACGAAAGCGCGGCGACCCAATCACCAGCCGAAACGTCCTTGGGCCCCGGGGGGAGCAACAGGGCGCGATTATCCACTCCTGACACCCGGGCCCCCCTGTCGTTTACGACTAAAATCTTTGATTAGCCCCACTAAACCCACCGGCGGCGCAGCGCCCGAGGGCCCCCCGGCCAATCGCGTCCCCGGAGCCCGCCTCGGCCCCACGATGTCATCGGCACGCGCCCCACGTCCTCCACTAATCCCACCCCGAACAAACGGGTCTACCGGGTCCACGGCGACGCGACCCGCGCCGCGACCTGACCCTGACCGGCCTGCCCCTGACACGGGCACGCAGCCACCCAGCCCTGCTGCGCGCCCCTGCCTGCCCTCGCTCGCTTCGGCGCTTTCCCCAGTGAGCCGCACTGCCGCTGCCGCTAATTAACCACAAGCGGCCGTCGCCTTCCCCCTCCCCTCCCTCAAAAAAGGCGGAGAGGTGGTGGTGGTGGACACGCAGGGGAGAGCACCCAGCGAGCAGCACCAGCGCGCGCTGCGTGCAGTAGAGAGGGGCGCCGGTAGTGGGCTGGGAGCTCAGCACTCCCGCTCCGTCCTCATCCCGCTCCGCCGTTCGCCGAGGTTGCTTAGGTATCGCTCCCTCCAGTCCTCTGCTAGATCTGTTGCTTCTCGCTTGCCGATTCCGTGGCGGCGCGTTTTAGCGTAGCGTTCGATCGTTTCGGGGGCGGGTTACTGCGCTGCGGCGGTGTTGGTGCATGGACAGACGACTTGGAGAGGGCGCTGGCGGTTTTGGTGGGTACTGTTGGTCGATTTGATGGTTTGGGGAGCTGATCCGATGGGGGCTTACGATTTGCGCTTGTTTTTGTGGTCGTCTTCGATTGTTTAAGCTAAGAGCGTAATGTGGAAATGGGAGGCTTGGTTGCTTTGCGAGATATATAAGGAACCTATGTTCTTTCAGGTATCAAGTGCTTAACTATTTGGGCGAACTGCTTGCCAAGTCTCAACATATTTTTTTTTCTTCCCTCTGCTGCTCGCCTGCTCTGTTTGCGTGATTTTTTACCTCTATGTTAAGGTCAAAACCCCTCTCTGTTTTTGTGTGTGTTTTAAACTGCTCTACCTTGTATGAGTGTGGTTAGTCGGGGTTTATGGGAGACTATTTTGTTGCTGTCTTTGTCTTTGGATAGCAAACAAGTGTTGGTTTTAGCATATCACAATGTGTTGAGTTGACTTGCAGCCTGCACCAACAATGTGGATGCATTCAAGACATCAGTTTGTGCCTAGCCTTTGATGTTATTACTCAGGGTGAAGCGTGAACTCTCAAACTCGATAATAAGTGCAAGCGCAAAATATATAATGTTCTGCACTCAAGGATGCAATGCACATTTGCACCATTGCAATAAAAGCTGTTGTTGTGTTGTTCCTGATCGAAGTGTTAAGGGTAACATCCAAAATGTTTGGTCTGATCTCAACTCATTCTATTGAACAGCTATAGCTAGAAAACGACCTTCCTGAAACCAACTCTAAAAACATTAAATAAGGAAGTCTTTAGTAGGATTCCACACATTTTGGGTGTACTTGTAGTGCGATTCTAACAACTTCATTGCCACTGCTGCATATTTCTCATCCGTACGATTCTTCTGGTACTCTGGTATTTTTGTACATCCCTGAAGATTATATCATGTACATTGTCTATTTTGAATGAAAGTATAATTCTTTCATACTACTATAGAAAGAGCTACTGATTATTTTATTTGTTTCTTATCTGTATAACTGTTTTAGGATCTTATTTTTGAATGAATGAATAATTTTTGGTATCTAGAGGATACCTACATGGCCCTGCTTTGTATGTTGTGCACTTTCTCACATTTTCCTAACCTTCTACCTGCCACTTTAGTTTTAAATAGAAGCTTGCAGTCAACCAAAGAATCAGTGAAATAATTAAAAAGGAGATACAGTAAAGCAAATAGAAATGCAATCAGTTACTTAAGTCTAGTACTCACTTTCTTCTGTGCTTACATAGTTTCTTGTTTTCACTGTGTTCCAGTAACTTCGTCTATTTAACATGGGGACAAGTTTCAATGATGTTGTAATTCTGATGTTTTCTATTTGTTATGTTACAATTCCTGTATTCACCAAAAAATAATCGCTAGCAATTCCTGGATGTAGCTTGGTAACCGCTGTTCTTCTATTTGTGTTACATTCTTTACATTTTCTTACTGTCGCTATTCTCCTTAGCATAATACCTTCTGTTGTTATTTTCTTTTTCGCAAATACACGGTCAAGCAGTTTTCGTTATTATGTTAAGTCTTGATAAATTAGTTTTTCATAATCTCAGTCTTGATGTATTTCTGTCATGCCAGTGCCCATCATGGTGAGGAAGAAGAGAACTGGCACTGGTGGTTCTGGAGAAACTTCTGGAGAGTCTTCAGGGGCTCCTGGACAAGGTTCCTCACAGCGACCTGAGCGGACTCAGCAACATGGTGGTGGACGCGGCTGGGTGCCGCAACAGGGTGGCCGTGGTGGCGGGCAACACCAGGGCCGTGGTGGACATTATCAGGGCCGTGGAGGGCCAGGGCCACATTACCCGGGCGGTGGGGCACCTGAGTATCACCCGCGTGAGTACCAGGGACGTGGCGGTGAGTACCAAGGACGTGGCGGTGAGTACCAAGGACGTGGCGGTGATTACCAGGGACGTGGTGGTCCCCGCCCCAGAGGAGGTGGAATGCCACAGCCATACTATGGCGGGCATAGGGGAGGTAGTGTTGGACGAAATGTTCCTCCAGGTCCATCCAGAACAGTTCCCGAGCTGCACCAAGCCCCATATGTCCAGTATCAAGCCCCGATGGTTTCCCCATCCCCATCAGGACCTGGCTCATCCGCACAGCCTGTGGCAGAGGTGAGCTCTGGACATATCCAGCAACAGTTTCAGCAACTTGCTATTCATGGTCAGACTTCCACAAGCCATGAAATTCAAGTGGCCCCAGCATCGAGCAAATCGGTTCGATTCCCGTTGCGCCCTGGCAAGGGCACTTATGGGGACAGGTGCATTGTGAAGGCAAACCATTTCTTTGCTGAGCTTCCTGACAAAGATCTTCACCAATACGATGTAAGCACCTGCCAAGAAGTAATTTCATGTCAGTTTTTACTGTGATTTCTGTTCATCAATCTATTTTCTTCAGGTATCTATAACACCTGAAGTTACCTCACGTGGTGTCAATCGTGCTGTCATGGGAGAGCTTGTAACGCTGCATAGACAATCCCAGTTGGGTGGGCGTCTACCTGCGTACGATGGAAGGAAGAGCCTTTATACAGCTGGACCATTGCCATTTACTTCCAGGACATTTGAAATTACCTTGCAAGATGAGGAAGATAGTCTTGGTGGTGGCCAAGGCGGTCAAAGGTATGGTATTGCTGCTGTGTCTACAGTTGGGACATGCAAAAATTTGTGCTAATTCTGCCATCCTTTCTGATCCAGGCGCGAGAGAGTATTTAGAGTGGTGATCAAATTTGCTGCCCGTGCTGATCTCCACCATCTGGCTATGTTCCTAGCTGGAAGGCAAGCAGATGCTCCTCAAGAAGCTCTTCAAGTGCTTGACATTGTACTACGTGAATTGCCTACGGCGAGGTGATATTTGAGCTAGCTGTATTTTCTGTACCTATTTTTTCTATGGCAAAGTCTTCATTGTAGTTGCATTTTTCTCCTGTAGGTATTCTCCTGTTGGTAGGTCATTTTATTCTCCCAACTTAGGGAGACGTCAGCAACTTGGTGAGGGTTTGGAAAGTTGGCGTGGTTTTTACCAAAGCATAAGGCCGACACAGATGGGCCTTTCACTGAACATTGGTTAGATATTGCCTCTTCAACCTTTTTATTCCGTTGTTTTTCTTTTAGTTGTCGCACATGATCCATAGCAGTATTATGCTACATTCTACATTCTAATTTACATGGACTTGGTGTAATTTATGGAATCATTATTGGTCTTGTCTTAGCCTGTGATTTGTGCTCCTGCAGATATGTCGTCTACTGCGTTTATTGAGCCTCTCCCTGTGATTGATTTTGTTGCTCAGCTTCTTAACAGAGATATCTCAGTTAGACCATTGTCTGATTCTGATCGTGTGAAGGTTTGGATAATTACCGTACCTTTTAATATTAACTTTGGTTCATGCTTAGTTGGTGCTAATTTACTGTCATTTTCCCCTCTGCAGATCAAAAAAGCCCTGAGAGGTGTGAAGGTTGAGGTCACACACCGAGGAAACATGCACAGAAAATATCGCATTTCTGGCCTCACTTCACAAGCCACAAGAGAGCTATCGTATGTGTCTTCCCTTGTTGGTATGAGCTAATAACTTAAAGGATAATGCTCTGACATGGTTTTATTTCTTCTCCTTGATAGATTCCCTGTTGATGATCGTGGTACTGTGAAGACTGTGGTACAATACTTCATGGAGACTTATGGTTTTAGTATTCAGCACACCACTTTACCTTGCTTGCAAGTGGGCAATCAGCAAAGACCAAATTATCTGCCTATGGAAGTAAGTGTCTTCAACTCTCTATGGAAATTGTTTTGCTATATTATGCTTGTTATTCAAATGGTTTCTTAAGCATCCAGCTTTAGCATATTATCATAAGGTTGCTTATGGCTTTCAAATGTGAAATATCAGGTCTGTAAGATAGTTGAAGGACAGCGGTACTCAAAGCGACTCAATGAGAAACAAATCACTGCTCTACTGAAAGTGACCTGTCAGCGCCCTCAAGAGCGTGAGCTGGACATCTTACAGGTGACTGCTGATCATATGTTTTTCTGCAAGTTATTTGATCAGTGTTGTGATCCACATCTCATGAATTCAGGTGTTTAACCGTGCTGCAATTATAGCCTGTGTAGCAGTTTTTTAGCTTTTTTACATTGGAAGCCCTCTTACTCATATGCTTTTATTTTTTGGGGTTTAGAGGCACTACAAAGTTATTTCCACTTGCCTCTGGATTGGTGGTAGGGTATCTACAACAGTTGTTTGATTATTAAAATGTTATGTGAGTTGTAGTTATCTGATCAAGACTGAAGAGTGACCTGTTTTATCAGAATTGTTGCTGTATAATTATTAAATACAGTACAACACAGGTTTTATTGCTTTAGTATTCACCAGGGTCGATCAGCTAAGTTGATGATTCTGACTTCCTTATTTTGCCTTTCCTCTTTTTAACAGACTGTGCATCACAATGCATACTATGAAGACCCCTATGCACAGGAATTTGGTATAAGGATTGATGAACGCCTTGCAGCAGTTGAAGCTCGTGTTCTTCCACCACCAAGGGTAAGTTAATTTTCTTATGTCTAGGTGTCTAACAGCATCACCACCTTTTTGTTTTCCATATTTGTGCTTGTGCAAATGTTGTGCACGGTTGTTGACGTTGAATCTATCTTTTGTGTAATTAGCTTAAATACCATGATAGTGGCCGAGAGAAGGATGTCCTGCCAAGAGTTGGCCAATGGAACATGATGAATAAGGTATGCTTGGTTAAATATGTCCTAAGAAATCGATAAGATCACTCTTCCTGTATTTCTTCAAATGTAATTAAATTTGCCCTTATGGTAATATCAGGTGGAAACCATACCAAAATTAAACAAGTAGTATATTTTTGCCAAAATGAAAAATAAAATACCAGCAACATGTG
>OAMR01000400.1:900589-975040 GCA_900205405.1 Echinochloa crus-galli | reverse complement strand
GTACGTACCGGGAGAAGAGCGTGCCGCAGTCGCATCGGTACTCGCGTGTGCCGCAGACCTTGGAGTGCGCCTTCCAGTCGGACTGCACGGCGTAGCGCTTGGAGCACTTGTCGCACTTCCACTTCTTCTCGCCGTGCTTCCGGCAGAAGTGCTTCTTGATCCCCGTCAGGTCGCCGAGGGCGCGGGACGGGTCGTGGTGCACGCACGTCGGCTCCGGGCACAGGTACACGCGGCGGCGCTGCGCCTGCAGCGGGTTCTTCTGCTTCAGCTTCCACGGCAGGTTGTGCCCGCGGCGGTGGAGCTGCAGGTTCTGCTCCCGCTGGAAGCCCTTGTTGCACACCTCGCACACGAAGCGGTTCGTCGCCAGCAGCGTCTTGGGCGACAGCGCGATCACCTCGGCGTCGGGGTCTGCATATGCATTATTGCAAACAAAAGGAGATGTTTGAGTACTGTATTTGATCGAGCTGATGATATGCATACATGATGATATGGAGTACACACAGATGAAGGGTAAATACACTTACTGATTCAAATTTGAACTCGATCGATGGACTGTAAAAATGTGGATGCATGGGCGGTAACTAATAAGGATGTTCAGCACTTGAGTGGATTAGCTAGGAGGATACAACAAAGAACAACATGATGTTTATATATTGATTGGGTCTTATTTATTATTTCGATGGAATTATTGTTCTATGTGGGAGCGAGTTACTAATATTTTGCTTGTAAGTTAGGCATGCATGATTAAGAAAATGATGGTGGGAGCTAGTACTGATGATATAGTAATTTGGGGGGAAAGATATTTGTTTTTTTGTCTTCCCTACCTCTCGGGTGTGATGAGCTGTGGCACGGTAGAGACAAAACTAGGACGTGGAGGGGGAATATTTGCAAGAGATTTTGGGGGTAGAACAAGTTTGCAGGAAGAGGTATAGAGAACAAAGGAATCGACATGGATTGTGCCATGGCTCCTATTTGCTTCTCATAATTGGGGAAGAACGGAGTAACAGCTCATGCATGCACATGGAATCTTGGGAGATAAACTGATTTTGTTTTTTTCCCTTGAGAAACATATTGGTTTTTAATTTCTTTATAAGAATACAGCTGGTAGAAGAGTTTGAATTCCTCAACCGGTTAGCCTGATTAAAACGTGAGATTTGTCAAGAACACACTAAAGAAAACATTTTTGTAAGAAAAAAAAGGAGTCTAGGGGCACCCTGAATGAAGTCTACTCCTACTTTCCATTCTCCACCTGAATTAATTCTCACTTTCAGGTGGGAGGGCAGAGCTTTAAATGAAGTATTGATTGAAAGGTGCAAACTGAAGCCCAAACTCTTCAAGGCTGCTCCTTGCTTTGCAGCGAAGGTATATGGTAGGGAGGGGATCCATTCAACTAGGCAGGCAAAGGCAAGAGAGAGAAACCAAGAACTCGAGAATTATTATTTTGTAAAATTCAGTTTCCAGCAAAAACAGGCTGTAGCTAGCGTACACACATCTGTGCTAGAAAACCAGGCAACAATTCTCTGGACTACTCACGTAGTAGTGCAGATAGAGCTGTAATCGAATCAAGAACTAACCAGAGAAATTAACCACTGGCCGAGAAATGGAACGAGAAACCGTGTGCATGCGCATGTGAGACAAGCAAGAAGATGCTCCTACTGCCAGCATCCAAATCATAAAACTCCAACCGATCCAGACGAGATCTCGCAGTAGGCATGTATGTATGCAGTGATGTGCATGCACGGCCGGAATCCGAAAAGAGGAGGTACTGGAGTGAGTAAATCACCTGGCAAAGTCCTCTTCTTCTTGGGCGGTGGCTGCGCCGCCGCCGCCGGCGCGCCTTGGCCGGACCCCAGAGCGCAGCAGCAGCAGCAGCAGCGAGTATCGCCAAGAAACAAGACACACACACGGCATGAGAGCAGCGACGACCATGGGAGAAAGGCAAGCAAGAAGGAAAGATTTTGCTGTTTTCTCCGGAGACAAATCGAGGATCGGAGGAGCCGCGCCCGACAGAACCAAGGAGAAAGAGCGAAAGGAGAGACCCCAAAATTCCTGAGGGAGTGATATGGCTCTACCTCACTCATATGTATGCGCTTGGAATTGATCTGAAACAAGAAACAAATCGACAAGGAGCCGAGAAAAACTCCAAGGCATCGGCCGCTTAGGACTCTTCCGAGATTAACAAAAGAACAAAGTGGACAGGGAAATCCAAACGAACAGTTGCATTCAAAACAAGTAAAAAAGCAAAACAACAAAAGCTCGCGAACACCCACACCCACAAACTCGTATATGACACAAACATACAGGGAGATAGATATGTTTAACAAAAAAAAAATTGGGCGAGTTTGTTTCTTCTCTATACCTCACTCTCCCTAGTACTGCTTGCTCCTCTCGCTTGCTCTTGCTACCGAGGAGGAGAGAGCAGTGGAGGAGAGAGGATGGAGGAAGGAGGCTAAGAAGGTTGTTGTCTCATTTCTTTCTTCATTTCCTTGTCATACTTTTCCTTCTCTCTCTTCTCTCCCTCTCTCGCTGCTTTCCTCTCCCACACTCTTATATGCCCCACTATAAATCAATTTCTGAAATTTTCCCTGTGCCCTTTCCAAGGCCTATGCACACCAGGAAAATACACAGGAGAGGCCGGGAGGGAGTATTTTTATATACAACTCAGAGCAGGAGAGAGGAGAGAGAAAGGGTACACCGGATGTGAGCAGGGAGGCAAGCTCACGCAGGCAAGCGGTGTCGTGAAGCGTCTGAGGATTGGGTCCACCGACTGCGTGGGGCTTACCTCTCAGCATCACTCACACGCGCACACGCACAAACTTTTCCCCGGGGTTGTTTTGGCTTTTTAGATGCTTATGGGCTGCGAGCGTGCATTTACGTGCGTGTTTTGTTCCTTGCTAATGCATCGGAGGCGTACTTATAAACAGTGCTACCTAATTTCTGTTAGATCCAGAGCCTTTTTTGTTAGTATTTGTTTGCACGTATATGCTCTCGTGTACATGACTCAAAATGATTACTACAGAAATAATACGTATACTACGTTACATACGTGTTATTGCTGATGAGATTTGTCTTGGTAGAAACAGACGTAGCAACAAAGTAACTCTATTTAGCATGGTCACCAACTAGTATGCCTTATATAAAACAAAATATGTTCTAACAATCCGAGTCGTCAGTTTCTGTGACACACGTGTAAAGCTACTCTGCTTATATGACAATGATTAGAATCTACCCAACTTTGATTCTATCCAACCAATTCATGTATAGTGTGCAACTTCTTACGTAATCATATAACAACTTAGAGATAAGCCCCTTAAATTCATTAATTTTCTATTTTAAATTATGTTATATTTTTTCTAAATTAAAATTTGTTTTGGCTTTGATAGATACACACAGCTCTTGGTATGTATTTGGACATACATTATGTCTAGTTACGTAACAAAAGTAATATATTTAGAAAAAAAACAAAAAAATGAATTGAAGAGGTAGATTCTATACTATATAATGTACAAACTTTCTATTATTGTTGGTGATTCCAAACTAATTATTTCTTTACGCTGATCATATACACTATCACTGTTAACACAATTGTGCATAAATGATGCCCTGTTAATAGGGCTACCAAAAGATATGAGAGCCCCGTGGGTACAGGAAGAATGCAGTAAATAGGAAACAACGTAGATCAACCGTGCCGTATCCATTCTGTTGTTTCTTAATTAAGTAAATTTTCGCATGGTCATGTCAGTCTAAGTAATCAAACAACTACTCAAAAACTAATTGAATAACTAGTACTGCTGGCTTGGTGGACACACATGAACCAACTGCGTTCCACAGCAGTACATGCATGTATATACTTCCAGGCATGTGCGTACAAACCCTTTTCTTTTTCTGTTGGCTTTTCACGGGATCGATCAAGGACATTCTCCATCTAAAGTGACCATCTCTGATAGCAACTGGCAAAGTAAACAACGAAGTCAGTTTGCTTACTAACTTTTCAGCATGGGTATTATATTATTACTTCTATCCTCCTTCAACCCAAATTTTACCGCACATCTCTCGTGTAAATACATTATTAAAGAAACATAGGATCTCTCAAAAAAAATTTGGGAAACCATGATGTGCGTAAGAGCTGGAACAATCAATGTACAGGCTAGGCAGTTTCCACTAGTTAGTGAGCCCTGGAGACGGAGAAACTGGTTGAAAATGTCCAAAAGAGCATGCATAGCCATCGAGGCCAAACGTTCGCGAGGACTGCACCGTGACACTGGTGCCGGGGAAAGGTCCGAGAAAGAGGACGTAAGCTCAGTGCTTGTTGCTGCGCGTCTCTCGGATCTAGCGAGCTATGGTGCCGTCATGGCCTTCAACACACGCTTTGAAAAAAATTCGCTGGTGTAGCGACGACGTACGTCAAGATAAGCGTCTGCTTGCACGTAGACATCTTAGGTTGTTGACACATGGGTATATGTACATGTGCAAAGAAAAACAATAACAGAAAAAGGAAAGGGAGAAATAAAAACTAGCTTTGCTTTCCTGGCGCCAGGGCATGGCGGTTCGACGTGTCAATGAGGTGGCATGGTGCTAGTAGAGCTAGCCTGGATGAGAATGTGTGCACGTGTTGTGCGTAGGGGTGGTAAAGGGCCCTCACTTTTGTACTAGAAATTTTAAGGATCGTGCCGGATTAGGACCGGGCATAAATAATACAAGTTTTTGAGCTAAATTTTATTAGGGCCAAGTTAGATTGTGAAGGAACAAACGGGCCATGATCCGTTACCACCTCTAGTTGTGCGCAAGTGACACATGTCAATTGCAAATATATACGTTAGTGTAGGGCCATGGTTTTCCATTTTTCTGAAAGAGTGTGGCACACACAGCTGGGTTTAGGCTTTTGAGGAACCGATCAGTTCATGTTTCATATCGATAACCAAAACTCAAAAAACCGATTAGTTTGGTTTGGTCTAACTGAATAACGTGCCTTATCAGAAATAGGGTCGTGCGGTAGCCGATCACCAACATGGTGTACGGCAAGA
Source organism: Echinochloa crus-galli (assembly GCA_900205405.1). Lineage (NCBI taxonomy): Eukaryota > Viridiplantae > Streptophyta > Magnoliopsida > Poales > Poaceae > Echinochloa > Echinochloa crus-galli. The sequence goes on along the minus strand of OAMR01000400.1, from coordinate 970,016 downwards.
GACGGTAACCGACCACTGATATAATATATGGCAAGAGACGGCTGAAGAGAAAACTACTCGTCACATGATATACGCCATGAGGGCTTGCGGCATGTTGCCGTATTAACTTTTTCCAACAACTAACGTATATTATGGCATTTTTGGCAATGAACTGAACTATTTTTCACTTTGAGCGACACCTTCCCGTATGGGTTTTTGTCTCCGGAAAGTAAAGAAACGTGTTGTCTAGGACACGTTGCGCTCGATATCATTGAACTTTTTTACATTGCAAAAACATGGCTTTCTCCGCAAAAAATTGCCCATTTAAAATGTATTTTTATGCTTGTCAGGAATGACGTGGGGGAGGGGGGACGAACTAGCTTGGTTGACTCAAGCTAGGTTCACTTGGGGCCGACCTCCTAATGTCGTATCACATTAGCTCCTCACCCACTCAAATCTTACCTTGAATTTCGGTGTTTGTTCTCCACCCGCCGCCACCTAGCATTGAAGGTTTCTCCCTTCCCCTTCTAGCCGAACCGCAACAAGTTTGTGTCTAGTCATGTTGCACTGAGGTCATGGACTTGACATCATCAAGAGTGAAGGCGTTTGGATTTGGAAAATCCAAATGCCTTCTGTCATGGGTTCCTTGGGTAAGCTTGAAACCCTTCCAACATTAACGCATCAAGGATAGGAATATGTATTGGCACCCGCTCTCTCTCCTCCAAGACAAGAAAAAAGACCTTTTTAATGTGGGTGGTGTGTTAAGGACCTACCAGTCCCTAGATTTTGTAGAGAGTCCAATGTGCTTTAATTTGGACAAAATCACATTTGTTCAATGTCTCAGAGGCAAAAAAACTTCAAGGTTTGGTATATAGCAATCAAATGTCAGTCAAAACTAATAGTTGGCACAAAGAAAAAATATAAATACATATAAGGTAGGCGGATATCCATCTCAATTGGAAACCATGAGAATACTTTTGGACAAGAAAGCCAAGAAAAACAATTTAGAAACAAATGCCCTCCATTTTCATAACATTCGTAGTACCCTAGGCGCCGCAAATGCATGGTCTCGTGAAGAACTAGGCGTAGCATATGAAGTAGCACAACTAGCAAAGTAAACCCAACACTCTAACCTGAGTTTGGCCTTGTATAACTCAACATGTGACGAGCAAATAATTGCTAAGAATATAGTTTTGGTTGTGAGTTATAAATAAAGCTCTCTTTTCCTTGAATAAAAGGTAATACAAGATTACTCGCAAAAAAAAGGTAATACAAGATGTGCAATGTGTAAAATAGATATTATGACATCTTTTATACGGAGTAACTAGGAATTCATCACACTCAGACGAAAAATATAAACATGATGATAAATGTGTGGACATGCATATATGATACAGATTCTTAAGGGGTGGTCACTGCTCATTGGACATCCGCAGGTTTCTCTGCTAGGTCCCATCATTGTTCATCCATGCGCCATCAGCCATCGAAAAATCAAAACCAAAATTTCCCTCAAATAATGATAGCAAACTCTTTTTTAATTGAAATCCTATATTTTTTTATAATTTAAACTACAAATAAATAAAGGAATCATTTTTTACTAAGACAGCATGAGAGTGCGCCAATTTCATTGATTAGAAATCCTAGTTTTTTTGCCAAAAATAAACTTAGATTTTCTAAACCCTACCTAAATGGTTCACATTTCAGATTTATGAGGCACAAGGCGGCGTCCGCGCGCTAATAGTGGACACTGAAGAGAAACATCTTGCATATGTACGTGGCTAAAATACGTGTGAACGGTAGATATTGATTTAGATAGAATAATCCCAAATTAAATTGTTTAGCCTTTTCATTTTTCTAGCTTAATGTCTCATCCTATTTGCACATTTGCTTAATGTCTCATCCTATTTGCACATTTGCTAGGCTATAACAAATTAGCCAGCTAGGTTTGCCAAACAACGCGTCAAATCACAAGGAATGTATTTGTTAAGCCGCCCGGCCTATACACTACACTACACACCGATGATATGATATATATGCATGTACAAGGTCAATCATCCGGCCGGAGGCAAGTAATAGGATGCACTAATCTAGTCAAACAAGTCAAACTGTGGCCGTCACGGAAACCTATTTAATCTTGGCTGTCCTGAACAATATAAAAACCTCACCTGCTGCGCAGCTCCTTCTCCAGGGGCACCAAATCTAGAGAGAAGAGACCCCTCAAGTTATGCCCGCTGCCCCGGCAGCGAGACAGCCTATCTCTCTAGGGCTAGGGCTAGGCGAGGACGAGAAAGAGAAATTATCTGGGCGCATTAGGTGAGGGAATTCCGTGCGAGGTGGCGACTGGCGTCATGCGGTTGTTCGCCGACAGGAGTCTCATAACTCGCGGCCCCGCTTCTGCTTAAACCTAAAAAAAACATCCGCTGCTCGGGGAATCAGGCCGGGCTTCGTCAGGCCTGCTGCTGATGGCGCGCTCACCAAATCATGTACATCAAATCACACACACCTTCCCAGTCCCGCGAGCATTAGTTTAAGCGAGCAACATGGCCTGTTCCAAGGACATAAATTCCAGCATGATACGATGGTTTTGTTCCGATTTGGGGAAGAGAGAGAGAGGTAGAGGAGGGGTACGGTGTTAACCTGTCTCTGATTATTGCCTGCATATGTGTGCTGATTAGCGGATACGGGATACATGATGATGATGCTTACAGTAATTGCAATGGTAGCGCCGAGTGTACATGTGTCGTGTGCTCGTGCCCGCGGCCGCGCTACGTGCTTGGCGTGTTGCTTGTAGGATAGCAAGGCAGTGGTTGCAAAGGAATATGGGTTCACTGTTTATGTGCTGTGACCCTGGGGGCCCACCGCCCCCCTGAGATTCTTCCCGTTCCTGGTGTGGAGGCGTGAGATGAAGACGAGACTAGATAGCCCTAGGTAGCCTTGAGAGTATAGACACTACTCGATCTACTTACTGTATATCTATCAGTTTTCCAGCAGTAAAATCTCCGAAATACCAACGTTCGGAGCAGATGGTAAGTTGGTAACTGGTGAAAGTCCAGTGGCTGTATTATACTGGATGGCACTTGATGAGCATCAACTTGGAGGAATATAATTGACTTATCTGGTTTCAGACGTACTTCTCTTGCAAGGATTGGCTGCAATTTGAACCTGATTATTCCAGGGGGGTATCCTAGGGGAAAGGTTAGTGGAACAAAACACCACAGGTCTTTTACATGTGTTACTTCTTTTAACGTAACACATGTAAAAGATTCTGTGTTTCAGTTGTCTTGGCTGTATGTAATATATATAGTCATACAGTAAGTGTTGTAGTTTTTTTTAAAAAAAGAGCAATGTGTCAAGAAAGGAGAAAATATACAAGTTGCCGTTCTCTGTAGCGTGTAAACTAGTCCGGCCGGCCGGCCGGCTGCGGGCTGCGTAAGAAGTACACGCTGGCTGATTAAAATTCAGAGAGAGAAAGAGGGATGTAGAGAGAGAGAGAGAGAGAGAGAGAGAGAGAGAGAGAGACCCTATTGTAGTCTTGTAGACTTGTGACCTCAGTACTGTACACGCCATGGTCCCGTCTCTGTCTCTCTCCGTTCTCTCTCTGTGTGTGAGATGTCAGGCTCATCGCCACCAGCTTATCCTGGAGTTATTCTCGGGCATTCTCGGTTTGAGAGAGCGCGAGGACTGGAAACGGGAGGAAGGAATAACCAGCGAATAGGAACCTTTGTTTCCTCTTTTAGAGAGAGCTTGTAGACGAAGGCATGCACGCAGACGCGGAGCTGCACAGCTGCGTCGCAAGCTTGCAAAGCTTCTCCATGGACGCATCACGCACGTCACCCTGCTCAGCTCATGACGGCCAGAGCCAGACGCGACAATGATACCAGAATATTAAATTGGTCAGGCCAGTATGATTCCTTATTTTGTTCCTTTCTTCAAGCATTGCTCTATGGCAGTGGCAGAGTACACGTAGGTTAGAGAGTACACTGCGTACTGATGCGAAGGGTTTCGAAGCGTTTCTTTCAGCACGTCGAGTCGTGGAGGGTGGATGAGACATTGTTCCTTTCTTGAAGCATTGCTCTTTCAGCATGTTAAGGTACAGAAGGTAGTACAGTAGGCCTGAAAAAATAGAAAGTTTCTGAATCCCTTCTTCTCCATTTATAATAGAGGGCTTGGAGAGGCTTTGTTTTATATCAGGATCTGTTTGGTTGATAATAACTGAGCTTGTCACATCTAAGCTTGGCAACATATATAAGAAATTGTGCCAAGTTGCAGTCATGGCACTATGGACAATTTGGTCATAATCAGAGAAATTGTGTCAATCTGTAGCTATGGCACAAACCAAACACATATATGAAAAATCTGGCACGAACCAAAAATGCATGTCTAGAAAATCTCAGCACCCGTGTGAGTGTGACATGGTACTATTTGGCTGCAAACCATACATGCACTTAGTCGATCAAGATCAATTTAACTTTGCCAGTGTGCACCGTGTTTGATAAAAACTATTCCAAGAATGGGTGCGATGGTGTAATTTATGTGATTTCAATAGTCCAAGAATGTAAGATATGTCTATTATTAAAATTGATGGTTGAAACCCAGGCCAATTAATTGTTTAAAAACAAAGTTGAAAATCAGATCGACCCGAACTCACGTAGTTGAAGAGGGTGTGAATGAACTTTACCGGCCTATAATCGGAATTGCTACAGTAGCATAGCCTCCTAGTTGTGTATATATATATATATATATATATATATACACACAGTTGTCAGTGAAAGCTCTGCGGTAAAAAGGTGTGTGCTCTCGCGTTTTATACGCCCTGTCGCTAGATGTGACATGACATGTATATATACCGTCGTTAGGTCTCCGTATCGACCCACACAGAACGAAGAGGTCCTGACGCATGCATTTTACCTTCATATATAAAAGAGGGCAGAGATCGATCGAGCAAAACCTGAAAGATACGGCACACGCATGTTTTCTTGTAAACGAATGAACTGATCATCGAGTTCTTCTTTGGATTACATTAAGAGTACATATATGCCTGTCAAAATCTCGACAATGCAAGTCCATCAGTTAATTTCTTCTCCTCGCGATCTGCGTATGTACGTATATGCGTACAAATCGTTCGATGGAAACGTCAGTTAACGTCATGTCAAGACGGACTTGTCGTGGAGGCAACAAATAAACGGCCGGAGAGAGGCTCGCTGAGACCCGTGTCTGACGAGTCCACGACAGATTTATATTTATATATACACATATATCTACCATGTGCTCGTACACGGAGAATGCGATCTACTTGCTGTGGAATCGGTTAAATTTTCCCTCTGAAAACGACCTGAATTTCGTACAGATGAGGCCGGCGCGGCGTCGCCGTGGGCTCGACGTCCCATCACTGGAGCAGCGTGCACAAGCTAGGACGTGGTCCACGGCGGGCGGGGGCATGATTTAGATAGATAGATATATGATGGTTAGATCGATTATTGGCCTCGATCTGGCTTGTTTATTCATTCCATCTCCGTGGAATGAAGTGGTTGGCGTCGGGTTTCTTTTCAGTTAAGAAAGACGCGCGCTAGCTGCTAGCAGCTAGCTGCTTGCTACAGCCGGAGCAGTAAGTACGTGCCGGGAGAGACAATTAAATCGATCGGCAAAGTGCAAGCATACGACACGATCCATCCGTGACAGTACGTGCATAAAATGGAATTTGTATATGGTGGTGAATATATGTATACGTGTATATGGTCGCTCTCTCGAAAGGAACCGGCCGTACCCGAACCGATGATGGAGATGTGCGCGTGGCACGCCAACGTAGGTTCAACACGTACAGCGGAAAAGCACGTCCAGCTCGTTCATTGTTTTCATATGAAAGGTGTGAGCACAGGTACCATATTAATGAGTTTTGCGTCGACGGAATGACCTGCGCAAAGACAAAAAAAAACTGTATCCTTAATTAGATAGCACACGTAGCGCATATATTGGTTGCATTTTGTTTCAGCCGCTCGATCCGAAATTGATTAGAACGATGTGGCTGTCACTCTACAGGCCACATGCCCACATATATGTATATAAATATTTGTATGAAACAATATAGTCCTGTTCCGAGAAGCAGGAGATGAGGCAATACAGTGCGGTACTGCACCACTAGCTGCAAATCGGAGGGCAACATGCACAGTGTCACTACAGTCGTCACATGCATCGTCAACAACTGGGCCGGGGGTACAATCTTTCAGGACCCCCGACCGGATCCCATGTCCACAGTACATTTAACGCGAGCAGGACAAGTCTATCCAGGACCCGTCCGTCGATCCATCGTCCCAATCCCTGAATCCCACCATGCACCCGATCCATCGATCGAAAGCATGCATCACGCAGATCCGGCAGGCGGGCGGGCGGGACACAGCATCCTCTCCTCTGGCACGGCAAGTCACATGTATACTACCCTAGCTATGAGCACTCGATCATATCGCCGGCCCGGCCGTGTCGTCGTAGCTCCAACCTGCCGTGCGCGATGCGTCGTCGATCGCGTGGGCCGTGGGCGTGGTGGTAGCCCCCTCGCGCGTGGACCATGCGTCATCCGCCGCGGGCACCGTACCATGCAGGCAGGCGGCAGGCAAGCCACGCAGCGCGCCGCAGGAGGCCGGCGCGGCGCGGGCAGGCTTGCATGCGGCGGCAGGCAGCGTCGCGTCGCGTTGCGGCGGCCGGCGCGCCCTCCCAAGGCCAAGGCCAAGGCCGGCCCACGGGCACGGCGCTGCCTGGCCGGCCATGGCCGTTCGCCCGGCCGCCGGGCCGGGGGACCCCCGCGTGCATGCGCGGGCGCGCTGCGGCGCTAGCTAGCGGCTGGCCGTCGTGATTGTTCCCTTCCGCCCTCGCGCGGACTCGCTCACAGGCGCGATGACCCCCCGTGTCGGTCCCCGTCCGATCCCGTACGTTACGTACGTGCTTGGCCAACACCGGCTCGCCTTCGCCCCGACGTAAAACGTGCGGGGCGCGTGTTGCCGATGGTGCGAACGGGCCGGGCCGGCGGGGGTGGGGGGCACGTACGGTTGGGGTTGGGGTTGGGTTGGGGACGAGCCGCGCGCACCTGATGGGGTACCTGAACAGTGCGCCGGGGAGGGTACACTTACACGTACGTACAGGTCCTGGTGTCCTGCTACTACGTACCACGGACTTAGTTGACTAGCTTAGTCGCGCTTGTGAGCGCGCCGGCGCCCGGCCACCGGCGGCACGGCACCACGCCGGGTCTGGGCTGGGGCGCCGTGCATGGCCGGCCGTGAATGTCCGGTCCGTTCCGGTCAGCAGAGCTGCATGCAAGTACGTACTTGCTGGGCCGCCGCTGTGCCGTGGGGAGCCGGCGCCCGAGAACAAACAGTTTCGACAGATTTGCATGATCAGATGTTGGATCCAAATCTTACGCTTATCTGGACCAGGATCCGCGCGCTACTATATATCTGTTAATGCTAGATCAAAGAACTGATTGATGCGGATCGAGAAGCAAATCTTTTGCCAGTGCTCACGTGGCGGAGCGTTATTTCATTAATCCAGCTATCTTCGATCGCCAGATCCTGATGATTGCATTCTGAAGGCGTGCAAACAAGACAGCTCGCGTAACCCACTCTGAAACCTGGACCTCCGTACGCAGTGCTACATGATCTCGTGAGCTAAGGGCACCGAGAGACGATAGATCGATATGATATGATCTACAGAGTGGTGGTATGAGCCAAAAGCAAGGACGGATAATGCACAAGGCGCGCGGCGGCAGTCGTGGATGCCACGATGATCCGTCAAGGGAAGCGGAGACTAGAGGCATGCATGCATGGACACAGGACCAACGCATGGCAATGGCGTCGAGCACGGCGGCCTTCTCGTCTCAGCAATACCCCCGGCCTCCTGTGTCCTGTGATCCTGTCTCCTGGTTAACGGAAGCGGTTGTTCTTGTTCCATCACTTGGCCCCTGTTGCCTTGTGATCGATTTCGTGAGCAGCAGGCTTGCAGCCATGCACTGATGGCGTCGTCTCTGGTCACCAGCTCCATATGATTTTGCCTCTTCGCTCGGCACAGCTAGCGTTCACGTACGTATGGGCCGGGATGCCCATGATAGCGCCGCGTGCAGGCAGTCCGATTGTTCAGAGCAATCGTGCTGCCGTGTCTCTGAATCGATCTGGGGGTGTTTTGACTTGCTCAAAGGCTGGCTGGCAGTTAAAAGACGACACGCCTGACACTAGCCAAAGCTTGCAGAGGAAAATGAATAATCATAGTCTTTGCAAAGGTATCTTATACTAGTATATGGTGAAGGTATCTTTGCAAAGGGAAAGGGGACTCGGAAAACCTGACTCGTCGGATTCGTCGTCCTCTCGTTTTCCGTCCCGTGACCGGCCGGGTTGCAATGGTGTGGTCCTCCCCGTCAACCCCTCCGTCCCTTTCGATCTCTCTCCGAATCCATGTCTGTTTCCCGGAGTGCCCATCCACGGCGCGGACATCGATGTCCCGGCCCGGGGGAGAGAAGGGCTGCGTTGGCGCTGGCCGCTGGCGCTGCTAGAGTAGCAGCTGCAAGCCTGCAGCAACCCGGCTGCGGCGCCATGACTCGTGTCGGTGTGGGCAAGGCCATGGCCACCACGGAAGGATCAACGGAAAGGGAGGGGATGATGGCCGGAGACATCCATCCAAAGGCTGCCGGCGCTGCTTCTGCTTCGTGCTTTTGCCAGGCCTGCATGCATGTTGCATCGGCTTTGTGCCGTCATGTGCCCCGGCGCCTCGGCGCTCATTCCGAGACCAGAGCGCGCGGCAGCTCAAAAGCATACGCCTGGCGTTTTATTGCTGCAGCCCGCGCCCGCGCCGGTGCCACTGTGCCAGGCCGGCAGGCCGCCGCAAGCAAGCTGCAGCTCCGTCGAGGCCTTACCTGCTTGTCCATACCCGCTTGGCGCCACTCTCTTGCACGTATGCACGCTCCGATCCACGTCCACTCCACGGTGTCATGTGTAGAAGCACTTTTAAAAAATAGTCGTGTGTAAGGTTATGTGTGTGCTGATACATACCTTTTATGTATGCTGTATGCAGATACCTTTTATGTAGATATACCTTGCATGTGCCTAGCCAAATGGGACACGTACATGCGTGTGCAGATACCTTTTATGTGCACTGTAGCACCAGCCAGCTGCATAGAGATAGGCAGAGATGCCTGATTGCTGTTTCTTCGATTTGTGCGTGAACTGTGATGCATCACGAGCTGCAGATACATCATATTGTGTGTAGAGATCCGGCCATGCACCGGAATTTCGCGGTAGAAAAGAGGCTTGCAGAGTAATTAACAGCGTTTTGTTGCAAATTTTTAGCTTTAATTTTGTGTGCCGCGCATGTATGCATGCGCGACTATGCCGCCCAGAACAAAAGCTCTATGATCATATGCACCAGGCAGATTGGATTGGCAAGCTTATCAATGTCAAGATGATTTGGCCTTCTAAACTTTCGTTGGAGTTTTTCGTATATAAATATGAGTATGTGCGCGCGCGTGAAGGCATGCGTTTGCTGATTGTTATTTTTTACTATTTTCCTACAAAAAAAAGAACATTTGGATTCTGTCTACATCTAGGCGACTGAACAACCTATAAGCTTTACACAAAAATAATACTGGTGGAGTTTTCAAGTCAAAAACTTCATAATAATGCTGTCCTGAGCTTTACAAATATATATAAGTAAACCTAAAATCTGTACGTTTACTAAATTAATTTGCGTCAATGTCCAAAAGTCCATATTCTCATTGTGGCACATATTGATGTCTCCACCAAAATTCCAAAAGTCCAAGCTTTGAGCTTCATCCTTCATTCGTGCTCCTCCTGGCCTCAGGTGTCCCAATCAAACACGTACGTTTTCAACTTCCCTTGCCTGCAGGGTAGACGCAGCAGACCGTGAGAATATCCACAAAAAAGGTCATATTTTTTGCCACCTAGGGCCCGTGGTAGGAAACAAAGCATTCAAGATGTGATCGATGGGGGAAGGAAGAAAATTCCCCCTAGCTATATATCCCTCTCATACAGTCATACCCATGTGAAAGCTACGTGTGAATGTCTACTAGCTGGCTTTGATTTCTTTTGGAACTGTGCTGTCATAACAAAATCCTGTATATTATTTTGTTCCCAAAATTTAGAATGGTTTGGATCTCGATCAGCTATTGCTCGGATGATATATGTACGGTTTGCATACAAAAGTGTTTCTTCTGCTATACAGAAATGAACCTTATATTACGCCATATCAAAATCAGCAGGCAGCATACATGATCCAAGATGAGATTAAATGTAGAATCAAATACTCTTTAATTAGTAGCATCATTAGTGTCAGCGAACTAATTAAGAGAACCCATTATCTTGCATGTAATCCTGTGCCGACGTCTATGAAAACGTTGCTACGATGTAACGTGTCGTTATTGATTAGCAACAGCTTATCATGCATGATAGAGTACATGCGATGTTAACACTGGCCGTTACGAAAAACCGGTGCCACACCGTTGTCATCTCCCCCTGGACCACACTCCCCAAATGCATGCCCCCACACAACACAGGGCCACCGCGACCACAGCCCGGTAGATTCCCTCTCAGCCCTGCTGCACTTCGGTGACGTGACACCGGACCCGTACCCCTAACTGTTAGCTTACGGGATGCCAGTCCGGCGGTGTCCGGCCGGCCGGCCGGCCCCATCTGCGGCCGCGCGCCGGGCTCTCGCAGGGATGGTCGGGCCGGCCGGCCGCAGCCGCCCGGGGCCGCCGCTATAGGCTATACCTTCCGGCATGTCTGCATCACTGCATGTGGCGCAAACTGAAGCGCCCCCCCTTGCGCGCAAGTCCTTCTCCTTCACGCGCACACAGGTGACGAGATCGCGAGAGCTCTCCGGTCGTCCGGTTAATTTGGGCGCGCGCCGTCGCCTAATTTTAGTTGCTCGTTCCACGCGACGACCCGGCGTCCGGCGGCAGCGTGCGTGGCTCTGCGTACATTTGTCCATGCCGCCGGCCGGCCGGCCGGCTGCTTCGGTGTGCCGGTGGGGATAGAATTTTGCTTGGATCAAATAAGCGTTGGATGGATGGCTAGCCAGGCGCGCCATGCTTGCCTGCTGCGGCTGAAGCGCCGCACACCGTACCTGACTGAACTGACATGCCGTGATGGCACGCGCTAGATATCAAGCGGGCATATACGTGCTATAATAAATAAATCTCATGGCTAGTGTCACACTAGCTAGAGTCAGCAAGAAGATAACATCCGACAACTAGGATGTCAAAGACTCGTCCTGTATCTTCGAGCATATATGGGGTAATAGTCCAAGGCTGCATTGATTCGCGATTACAACTTTCTGAATTGACAAGATCTATCTGCAGGGAAACGAGCTGAGAAATGGCAGGAGGCGGAGAATGAAGCAAAGGTGAAGATGGACACAGCTCGGCCGGGCCTGGAACAGCGACGTGCAGTTGTACGTGTGTGTGCATTTGTGCGCCGTTTTCTTTCCATCTTTTCTCACTTCTTCCTGTTCCAGGACATCACTAATTCTTCGCAGTCGATTGTTCGATCCAAGAACTACAGTATCGCTGTATCAGGGATGGGACATGACATCACTTACGTACAAAAGGCAAATGGAACTTGCTATGAAAAATGTTGGACATGTATGCATATAGTATATAGATAGTATGGTGTAAGTAGGCCGGAGTGGTGTGTATGCCGTGTGCCACATCTATAGTGTACTAACTATTCTCTTTTTTTTTGGCATGGAGTACTGACACTATTCGACTAGGGACGAACGATAGGCGACCCCGAGAAAATTTACATGTGATCCGAAGCTTCATAATATCTAACACTAGTCAATCTCCGCCGCCAAGACAATCATTGTTATTAAGGATAATTTGTTATTAAGGACAGAACAATTTAACTTAAAATGAGGCCCAAATAAACTCAAATGACCTCTCGATCTAAGTAGTTATAGCAAGAAATTATTATTTAAAGTGTAATAGGTTTAACTATTATAATTTCACACTAGTCATCTAATTAAGAATTAGGTAACCTTACGGCCTGTCTTCTGCCATATGAGATTACTACTTTACTGGAAGAGAGAGTTCCTGAGTTACGGCAAAAGGATGGTTGGCGGCAGGCCAATAGTCAAGCGAAGAAAGGGGGCTACCAGTCTATAAGTTCAAGACTGAAATAAGTGTTTGTTAATTATATTATTAAATAAAGTATAAATTTATAAAGATGAACTCTCATATATATGTTATCTAATGGTGCATATATATGAGCTTACATATTTTGTGTCGTCCTATCGCGCTAAAGCGACGCTAATTAATTTAGAAAACTGTAAAATGTGACTTTGTGGAGGGATCTAATGACTTTGATTAGTTGATGATAATAATAAACATGATTATCAAGCACCTAATTTTTAGTGTCGTCAGAGTCAAATTAATTCAGGAAATTATGAAAAGTGACGGTGGACCATTGATCTATGACCGAATGGCTTTGATTATCTATTATATTAGTACAATAGTGTTAAAAGGAGCCACCACGTTCGCCGAGAGGACCAAAAAATTCTCAATTAATCTAAAAAAGAGAAGGATATGCACCATCAGATTTTATGAAGATCTAACGGTCCATGTTATTCTATAATTCCAAAAGGAGAAAAAATATATACTGTCAGATTTTATGAAGATCTAACGATATGTACTATTCTGTTGATCCAAAAAAGAGAAAAATATACGCCGTCAGATTTTATAAAGATCTAATGATCCATATTAATTCAATGAATCAAGACCTAATATAACTAATAAATATATAAATATAAATAAATAACATGAGATATATTATCCCGTCCACAGCCACCCCACAACGGTCGGCGCGCGGCTGTCCGCGGTCACTCCGGGAGCCCTCCACCGCCGCGGCGCCGTCGGTGGCCTCCGTAGGAGTCCTTGCCGTCGCCGCGCGACCGTCCGTCGTCGGGAGGGCGTCCGTCGCCGCCGCTCCACGCGCAGCCGGAGGCCTTCGGGGCTGAAGGTTGCCGGCCGGGGAGACGGGCACCCCTCACCCCGCCGCCACCACCACTAGAGAAAATGGGGGAGATAGACGGAGAGAGATAGAGTGGTGGGGGTTATTGTGGTGTCGGTGAAAGAAAAGGAGAAAAAGAGATGGGTGGACTCACGTGTTTGTAGTTGGTATAGACTATACAGCATAGAGGATAACGGGTGCAGAAGACATTGATATATAGCGGAGAATCTCAATGACTAGGCATGCATATTTCTTTTAGAGGATGAGAATAGAGTATGACGAGTGGGAACAGTATGAAGCCACATGTGTTCTACCATGTTCCTCTATATATGAGACAATGCTCAACAATAAGCGAAGGACAACACGTCGCTCTATGCGCGTACCTAATGAGAGGTGCTTGGATTTAGAGCATTCAATAAGGTTGTCAGCACAGCATTAGAGAACAATTCTCCCTGTCCGAAGGGAAAGAATCGCTGTCGGGATTGAGCACCATGGTTGCACTTAGCACTTAGTGTCTTTGCCAGCGTAAGATCATCAAACGGGTTACCCGCGCTCAGACCCGTTTGATGGTCTTCGTTAATGAGTTAGTGCAATAAGGAGCAAAGAGAGGAAAAATAAAGCAGAGAAACTGAGCAATGAACGGAGGACATCATATTGATTTGCACATGTAACTAATAAAATGTGCTCAGATTTAGGGCATTTACTAAGGTTGTGAGCACAACCTGAGAGAAAAATTCTCCATATTCGATGAGAGTGAATCGTTGCCGGGATTTATAATCACCATGGCCAGTCTTGCGTTAATCCATCAGATCAAACAAGTTTGACATTAAGTAAGCACACTAACAAGTGAAAGTTGTCAGCGGTAGATAGGTGCAGTTGCACCCCGGTGTAAGACATCTAACAAAAATGTAAAGTGAAAGGCCATTTCATTCTTGCAGATTTAGGTGATGAAAATGAAAGCATCATCAAATGTAAGCCTAATGAATTTATAGTGTAGTAAACTGAACATGCACAAAAAACCAGAGACTGCACATATGGACAATAAAGTTTTGGATTAAAAAATATACGGAGTTAAATTCAAACCATATGAAAAACAGTAAACTAGGCTCAAATTAAACTCTCAAACAACTATTCTTCATTTAAGCAGCATAAATTCTAAGTCAGAGAGGTGATTTGTACTAAGCACGATAAAGATCTAGATGGAACCACAACACATGCAAGAAACTAAGCCGCAACATCGAAAAAACGTTATGCCACTAAAGAAGTCATCTAAAGCAGGGGTGGGCACAATATTTGGGCCACCTTACTGTGTAACCGCTGCCCTCAACTCTTGAGGCCTTAACACATGTGCCCTCCACTAAGTCACTACCACCACGCTTGCTTGCTTCTGGTTCCAACGGAGAAAGGAACAGGGCGCAATCTCACAAAGTTTCCAGATCAATAGATTAAGAAACATAGATCACGATAAGAAATATTTTACAAGGTTGAATTAAATTATTCTTATGTTTCTAGAACGAGAATGATACTGCGATATAGATGGGAGAAGGTGCAGTAATTGTGTTGCTGAGTGAATCGATTTAGATGTAGGGGCTAGAAAATTGAATTAAGGCCTAAGAGGCTAGAATGGACCACTTGGTCACTGGGTTAAGAGTGGGGGTAGGCAGAAAGAAAGATGTGTGCTACTCTTTTTTATCAGGCCGAGTTCCTTAAATAGTATATTATTTTGTATCATTCTTTATTTTTTAAATACACACACGTTCCACATACTATATAAACATATTTTTTTAGAAAAATATTGGATATTCAACTCAATAACCTAAATTGAAGTGACTCCGCATGTATCTTGAGTCAAAGCAATACTGGACACGTAAAATGATACCTCAATAGATAAAAAAAGATTGGCCCAAACTATGGCACACTTGGACACATAAAAGTAAATTGAGAAAAAAACAAAATAGATATGACAAATAACTAAAATAAAATTAGAATGCATATAGGTCCTCACTGACAAATCTAAATATAAAATATATGACTAAAATATTTGCAGAAAAGTTTAGACATGAATCATTCCATATGAAGTTTGGACTAAAAGAACTTATTCTACGAAATATGTAATCATTGGATCCATACCCAAAATCATATACACTTAAAATTGTTGATTCATCTCTAACTTCTAAAGTGAAATGACAATAAAGGACTTAAAAACTTTTATGGTAAAACTTAAAATTAAACAACAAAAGAAAAAATATTAACGAACTAAAAATACTTATAAAAAATTCTAAATACTCAAAATATTATCATAAAAACTGGCTAGCTACCCGTGCTGTTTGCGCGGGCCACCTTGCTAGTTAGTCTACGTTAGTTTGCATGCAGTTTTATAGGAATTTTAAAACACAAATCAAACTCATGTTAGCGTGACCTAGAAAACAAATATTGTAATTTCTCGTGTATATACTCTATGATGAGAGAGAAACTAGTATATATATGCTGATATGCATATGCATGTAAAGGAGTCGACACTGAAACCCACATGATCACGTGAGCCATATATCTGTACAGCGAAGAGACGAGAGGGAGTGGGGGCGATATGGACAGGACAGGTCCATGACATGCATATATACGATACCTTTCCGCCAAGGCCTTCACACCACGTATATGATAGATGTCGCCTATACGCGCGAGATAAATAAACGAATAATACACTGTAGAATAGAAGAGGGTTCACGGGCGCTTCCAAGCTGCGAGCTATCCACACTCACCCTGCATGCCCTCTCGCGCGGTCTCGCCTCGACGGCTCGCTCGACCCCACACACACACACACCGTGTACTAGAGATTCCCGCGGCGACGGCGTACATTGCTGCCGATGTACATGGCTGCCGATGCGTGCCCGGCCATCAGCCCGTGGCAAAGAGCACTGACCACCAGCTAGTGGTCGATGATATGGTACGACTCGATAACAAACTCGTGGGACTACAGGAAGAAGATGGACAAAAATATATGTGCGTGCAAGTTGCGAGTTATCGGCAACAGCTTATTATTGCACGCCCTCGTACGTGTGTGTGTCAGGGATTAGCGCAAGATCGATCGATCGATGGTCCTTCCAAAACGAGACACGCGATGCACGCATCGCCATCGCGTGCGTCGCTTACATGGACCATGCATGACATGCCCGCGTGACCCGTGCGTTTCATCCTCTTCTCGTCCAGCAGGTCCACACATACAGGTGAAAACAAATACGTTCTGTACGTGTATGTTTTGCTTAGAAAAGAACGTATAAATAGAATCCCTCCTCACGTAGAGGATAGGACCCCGACAGTATAATTGGACTCTTCACGTGCACAGCCAAAACGGCTAGAGGTGACCACAAATAATGCGATACCTTTGCACGGTTGCGGGGGAGATGCGTTAGTAACACGCCACTGTAAAAATTTGAGGATGTGATTAAGGAGCGAAGATTTTTCAAAAAAAGATTAAGGAGCGAAAAATAGTCGGGCATTTCGCAAAAGAGAATGTACACTAGCAGCTACAGGCAAACGGCAGCAGAAACACACTGGCCAAGAATGTCCTGCGAGGTCATGACATCGTTACTGATAGGACTATTACGTCCTCTATTCTGAAAAAGGAGACATCTGTTGACTCGTTTCCACGCTGCCACCAGTTTCCACCCAATGATTCTGACCACACCCGTACAGCACTAGCGATAACGTCACGACAGTACACAAGCGCATGGCCGTTTCCCTATGTCGCTTATATGCACAACTGCGGAAATACCTACCAATAGAGAGAGAGAGAGAGAGAGGGGGGGGCAGAGACCTCGAGAAACAAAATGGCCCAGCCCATGAACCCAGCTTTACCGTCCAGCAATTGCGGGCCAGATCACGTCCGTCCACGAAAAGGACAATTCCGCCGTCCGGGCCTCCAAGGACATGGCTCATTCCATCAATGATGCAAGCGAACAGCAATTTATCCGGGGCCCTTTTTCTTCATTGCAGGACGCCGTCTATACTGTGGTGCTCAGTCCTTTATAAGTGTTTAAAAGGGGTACATTCGTGTATTCATAAGGGCTCAGAAGTCGTGTTTAAAAGGGGTAAGGTTTACATACGTGATTCTTTAAAAAAACAATGTTTCGGGTCAGCAGCAGTACTTGCCACTTGGGAGTTATGCAACGAACAATCCTGAGCATGAAAACGGTGCAGCATTTCGACAGTCAAATTCATCAGATTAGTGTGCGAACAGAACACCAGTGGCCAAATCATCATACATGAATGGAACTGACCAGAACACGTAATTTCGCTAGTGTTCTACACGGTGCACATGGACACATTCCCTTTTGCTCCGACTAAGTGGCAGGCGGCAGGCGCTCTCAACATGATATGACAGAAAGGCCAACAACGCATACCTCCAGTCAAGGAACTATATTCCAAAGGGCAAGAAAATTCAGATTCTTCATCCAACGGATAAGGAAGCAGTAGCAAATCAGAGTGGCATTCAGAAATGTCCCACTGCTGCAAATCGTATTCCTATCCTGACAGAAACATAGGTCCAACATCCATACAATACAGATTGCCTGAAATACCAGGCTCCCAGCCAAATCAACACATGTCGATACAAGAAATTTGGCAAACTAAAAGTAAGCAAAGCAGCCAGCAGATCCTCAATCCAGAATCAGTGGGAGAAAAAGATCCAAAGCCTTCACCAGCATAAAATGTAATCCTTGCATTTGGCATATGGCCATTTTCTCATCTCAGGCTAAAAAGGATTGATGAAGGCACAAAGTAATCCTTTGTTTCAAAAGAAAAATGGCCGTAGAGGCCTAAGGCAACAATGAAAATAAATTGCAGAGAATTGTCAGGATCAGAGTATCGCATGAACAAATTATCTTGATGGATGAAAGGAGGAAATCAGGAAAATGGCATTGTACAATAGCAGTTGAAAGTAGTCAAGCGTATACAGCAAGAACCATACTCGTATTATAACTGATACCCTGGCCAGGTTATTTCTTTTCTTAAGATCAGGCAAGATCATTCCTCCCAAATAAAAAGAAAGAAAAGATCATTCACATTCACTAAATCACTCATCCATGCATTGCAAGTAGGGGTCACCCTCTAGACCATTTCTGTTCCACCTTTTTCTTTTTCGGTCATTTGGGTGAGTTTTTGGAAAACCCAATGACCCAAAGAAACAATAACCAGCATCCCTAATTGCAATTGATTTAATTCGTCAGGGAACAACAGTATCTTGTCAGGTGTCCATGATGACCAAAGAAGATGATATCTCAATATATTTGGACAGCTGCAGCTAAGATGCTGCATGCTGTGGGGAAAAACACTTCACAGACAAATAAGGTATATTGTACTAACATGAATTTATTGTGTTAGCGGAAAAGAAAGTTAACTAATAGTGTTTTACCCATAATTCTCTCATAAAGCGGGCACCAATCTCAAAAGAAACCTGACTGTTAGAGTATTGTGTGCGGGTACATGTACATGTGGTATAACTGCGCTCTGAAGTAAAAAAAGGAAGACCACCTATACTGACAATTTAAGAGTAGGTGCTAGAGCAGATGATACACAAACAAAAAAAAATGGTACAGACTGAAGCAAATGCTTCCTATATGGTTGCAACTTGCAACTATTCTACGGTTCATTTGAAAGATGTTTTATGCTTGGTACAGATGTACAACTTTCTCGGATTCCAGTCCTTACTATGTAGGACAAACAAAAATCAGACTCCATCGCAACCTACAGAAAGCTCTGTCACTAATCAGGGTGGCTATCCAGCAGTTTGTGGAAGAGCATTCATAGCACTGATGGATAAGGCAGATGCACAAAAGTGGAGGTCCGGTGCAAAAAGGCATCATGGATGCACATCTTAGGACCTCAAATAATTAAACGGGGTGACCGACATGCTTGGATGAAGGCCAAAAACCCATTGATAAGGATAGAATCAAATACCTCCAAGATACTCCATGATTAGAACTTCAGCCAAGGAGAAGAGACGCCAAAATCTCTCCCATTGTCTTCTCTGGTACATCAGTGCTATTATCTAACTCTGCTCCAGATTCAAGAATTGCGGCGTCTAGTACTAACTTCCTCCTTGCAATTTCGTAGATGTTTTCATCAACTGAATCCTTTGTTACTAACCTGGATGAACAAATATCATTCGCTATCATTCCATAACGATTTCACATGGAGCTAGGCATGTAAACAACTATGTTCATTGTATTGCCTTTCATAATAGAGGTTATCTATGTGTCACTTTACTTTGCTTTATTAGACATGATCATTTTGGATTATAAGGGCCACTCCTATTTAAAAATCCAATGACATTAAATGCAACATGGTAAAAATGATAGAGTAAACTCAACAGGAAATATAAAAAATTTGCCTGGGTATTCAACAAAATAGGACGCTACTCCGTTTGCAAGAGTAGCAAATTGCTCGCCAAATGTAACAAAACCAGGAAAAATCATTAATTAGCTTTCAGTACATGCATATATATGACAAGTGTAGCACAGGCACACACCGCAAAATTAAACAAAACGAGAAATCACAAAGGCATTTTTTTATAGTAATACTAGATTTCATCGTAGCTTTCCATAACTTTTTAACCGACCATGTTGAAACTCAGGAAGATTTAAAGAGTGTACAATAATAAAACAAAGGAAGTACTTTCCGTAGCCTTTAGCTACTGTAAAAAACATCTTCAAGGTGGAAAAATACTAACAATATTGATATGTGCGTGATATCAACAAAAACAGAAGAAACAGATATTGAATCCAAATCAACTAGAGTGGCACCTGTAGATTGTGACAGGTTTCTGCTGTCCAATGCGATGGCAGCGGTCCTCAGCTTGCCGATCCATCTGGGGGTTAAAGTCCATGTCATGTATAATGACTGTGTCAGCTCCTATAAGGTTCAGGCCCTGGCCTCCAGCTCTTGTAGAAAGTAAACATGCAAATATAGAACAATCATTGTTGAAAGTATCCACTATAGTCTGCCTTTCTGTTACAGGTGTCCTGGAAAAAAAATCACAATATAGTTAATAAAAAGACAAAAATTCAATTAAAAAATATCAAAGGAAAGAACTCACCCCCCATCAAGACGTCTATATGTTACTCCTATTACTTCCAGTGCCCATTCAAGGATATCAAGCATTGTGGTCCACTGACTAAATATGAGTACTCTGTGCCCATCATTTGCTAGGGAAGGTAAAAGCTCAGCTAGGGCCTGAAAACAGAGTAGAGATCAAGTTAAAATAGCATCTAATTTAGAAAAGTTAGCAGCAAGTACATGGATGGCTCCGTGAGAATTTATTGCAAAAATATATTGATATTTCCAGCTCTATTTTACAAATAAAACAGCAACTAAATAGCAAAATAGATGTTGGACAAAGAAATATACCTGGCATTTTGCTGATGCAAAAACATGCTCATCTGTTAGAGCACCCTTTGTACCCGCATCACCATATGATATTAGTAGCTGCAAGTGAATAAATAAATAAATACACCATCAAGAGAGAATACCAAACAAGACTAACGTTCAGACAATAGTGTGTTTCTCAAAATCAAGACAAACAAAACAGGACAATGGTACTGAGCAGACAATGCAAAGAGCGAGACCTATATTTAATTCAGTCAGCAAAGCCTATAGATGATGAAGCAGCTCATAAAGTAGAAGTCAAGAAAGAAAAATACTTGGTGGATATCAAAATCATTGTAGTTCTTTAGCTCTTGGATTGCTCTCTCCAAAGCACATTCAAAGCCAAATGCACCTTTAGGGTAGAGCAACCTTGCAATTCGATCAACATCCTTGTCATTATAAATACGCCTTATAAGCAATGGATGATTCGCAATCTGTAGAGCAATGAAAAACATTTGAAACAAGCATAAAAATATTTCTAAAATTTTGCACCATAAGATGCGCTCACCTTGCGGAACTGTGTAAAATAATTTGATATTTGACGCTTTGGAATCAATCCAACAACATTATTGGCAATGTCGACTGAAGACTTGGCACTACGAGCCTGACAGGCAGTACGGTATTCATCTATGGCATCTTTGTAAGCTTTAGACTGCTCTTTGTCCATGATGACAAACTTAACCTGCAAACGAGATCAATTTATGTTGAAGCATCAAGAAGAGCAACTGATTGCCGATATCTAAGAAGAGACTCACGCACATGCTGTATTTTAGGAACAAGCTGTTGCATCACATCTGACTTCAGCCGTCTAAGAATAAACGGCCCTAAAATGGACTTTATGCGTGAAATTAGTTCACGGTCTTCTGCATTCAGCAGCTTCTTCAGATCAACATCTCCAGTGGCAAATATATCAGGCATCATGAATTCCAACAATGACCATAGCTCCTGCAGACCATATTACCATATAAAGAAGTTTTAGGTACATGACAATCTGAGATGAAATAGAATTTTAAGCATTAAAATTGCCTTTAAAAACAGTGATGGTGGAAAGCTTTTAGATAATTAAAAAACGGCATCACTTATGTCATGTCAATAAGCTGTTGATGTTTAAACAAAATGAAACAACTTAGATTGCCTTTAAAAAAGATGGTGGAAAGTTCTCAGATAACTAAAAAACTGGTATCACTTGTCATGTCAATAACCTGTTGATGTTTAAAGAAAACGAAACACAGCACATAGCACCCAGATACAAATAAGGACTCCGTATGTTATCTACAATACCAAGAATTATGCTGTTATAGCTTAGAGCACAAAGATTAGGAAGTAAAAGAAAATTTGTCATGATACCCATTATTTATTCCCTCATTTTAGTGGTTCCCTTCTTAATATTTTAGGGAGGTAGAGGGGTTAAGATGTAAACTCATATATTGGCACTATGAGCTGGTTCATGAATATGGCAGGAAGAAATGGCAGAATGTATGTTGATATTGTAGAATGCTTGCATTCCACATACAATTGGTCTCAGAAAAGTAATGCTTTCAAGCACCATTTTGTTTACTATATAATCTTGAAATAGCTTAAATGGTGTTAATATACTCCCAAAAATGGAGCTTGTTAGAAGTTTATTGTTGAATTGTTGGTGGTGTGCGCTTTATGACTTTGCTAAGTTTAATTGTGCAAATTATTTTGAATCTTACCTAGTCAATATACTCTACAATCTTTTAAAGTTCCGTACATCAATTTCATCACATAGGCAGATGTTTTTGTACTTATGTGTTTGCTAAGAAATAACAGGATCTAAATTGAAGGACCACCATCAGGAGAACGGTCCTCAAAAAGACTTACATGCAAATCATTTTGAAGAGGAGTTCCTGTCAGCATTAGCCTTTGACGAGCATGTTGCGCAACAGCCATGAGGTTTCTCCATCGGAAGCTGCCCTTGTCTTTCAGAACATGTGCTTCATCCATCAAAACACAACTCCATCGCCATCTTTTGAGCGCTTTACGATCATCCTTTTGTTGAGCGCTACATTAAATGATTCAAAAGATGAGCATAATTTCCAATGTTGTGAATATGACATTCTGCCACGCTACGCAAAAGAAGTTACTGCAAACCTTCGTCTTTCAAAAAGTGTGTAGCCAACAAGAAGGACATTAAATGGGGCTGGACAGCCAGCCTTGCCTAAGGAGCTCAATTCCTTTGAATAGGCGGTCCTTCCAGCTCCATGAAACATGATAATCGAAAATGAAGGGCACCACTTCCTGAGTTCTCTTTCCCAATTTTCCAACACAGAAGCTGGGCAAACTATAAGATGTGGACCTGGGTCGTTGTGTAGATGCCGCAACAGAGTAAGATAAGTCACAGCCTGTAAGAAAAAAAAACAAACACTATGAAAAATGAATTGACACACCATTATGCAGCATCCTACAGGTGATATATCCTAACCTTCGAGGAGACCACATTAACAAGTAGATATTTTACTGTAACTGTGCCGCAATCAAACGTTTAGACAAATAAATCATCCAATGTTATAACACAATTACAGTCAAAAAAGAACAAATGAACTAGCACAATACAGTAGAAAAAGAACAAATGAATGAGCAAAGTAATACATAATATTGTACAATGCGCTTGACATAATAGAACAATCATGTCATCTTATGACAAAACTTTTGGGATTCCCCTAACTTAGGAAGTCATGTTAGATTACTGCCAGGGTTGCTTACCTGCACTGTCTTCCCAAGACCCATTTCATCAGCCAGAATTGCTGTAAAGATAAAGAGGAGAGACATATTAGCAGCATTGTGAAAACGATAAAACACAGTAAAGTAATACTGCATATCAAGAAAAGCCAAAACAACTTGTAATTTGGGATGGAGTGATAAGTAAGATCATTGGTGTATCGTACTCCAGTATGCAGCAAATAACAATGATTGCCACATTGCTTTCGATAAAATGAATACAGTACATAATACAAACAAATATTACACAACAGATAGTATTCAAGTTAGTCGCCAACAAAACATCTGCAAATGCAGCGACACACTCTAGTATCAATTTGGTATACCTGCATCATACCACAGTAGGGGTTTTCCCCAATTGGCTATTGGAGTGTTTTCAATCAAAATGATTTTCACAAATGTGATTGCTACTCACATAACTTATATCTGTGTATATAGAAAAAAAGAGAGAGCACGTGCAGGACTGATTATTGCAGAGGGCAACAGCTGCAGAAACAACAGGATGCTCTCCGACAGTAATCACGGGCTACTCCATTGGCAAACAATGTTATGAGAAATTGAGAGTGCTAAGTTCATAAGCTCGGTGCATAGAAACTTCACCTCCGCCAATGCTTTTCCGATGCAATAGGAGAAGGAAATTAACTCCCACGAGCTGATACGGCTTCAACACAGGGTCAAACCCTGAATTCTCACTTGTGCATGCAGCATCCACGTCTTCCTGTTCCAGAGAGTTCACAAATTCCATTGGATCAAACCATTGGTTATCCAAAACCGTTAAATTGCCATCTCAAAAGAAAAAACTTAAATTACATGTGGCAGACAATTTACCTGAGTAACAATTCTGCAAGTGGAAGCATCTATCTCGGAATAGCTTTCAATATTCCGCGCTGATGATCCAAAAAGCTCATGACGCAGATCCGCCGAGATGCGAGAGCACTTGCGCAGCGCCATTCCCACCACATCCCCCTCATGCTCCTCCTCGTGCTCCTCCTCGTGCACACTTCTCTTCTCATTGTACTCTTTGTCGTCTTCGTCCTCATTCTCCAGCTCCGACCAGTTCACCCCATCATCCTCCTCCACATCCACCGCTCCATCAGCTGGCACATCACTGTCATCATCATCCCCAATCACAAAGCGGCGACCAGAGGGGCGTTGCTGGTGAGGCTTTGGGTCTTGGTAGTCGAAGTCATCATCATCGAGGTCTAAGTCTCCATCTTCCTCAGAGATGTCAATGGCAGCAGTTAGCAACCGGCGACCAGCAGTGCGGCGCGGGCGCGATGTCCTGTAAGACGAAGCTTGAAGGTCCAAGTCATGTTCTGTGAGGTCGAAGTCATCATCCTCACTGTCAGATAGCCCCGTGGTGGCAGGAGCCCTTGAGGGTTTGGAATTGTGACGGAAGGAGCCAATTGACGGTGACGCCTTCGAATGGGGCCGGTGCTGTGGACGCTTCAGGACGCGTTGGCCCTTCCCTTTGACATGCAGGCGTGACGTCCTTGAAGGCGAGGCGGGAAGGTCGAAGACACTGTCTGGGATGTCCTCGCCATCCTCGCTGTCGGAGACCGCCAAGGAAGCGGCGGCCTTAGAGGGTTTAGGATTGTGGCGGAAGGAACCAGCCGACGGAGGAGCCCGCGAAGGGGGGCCCTGGTGCGGGCGCTTGAGGCCGCGTTGGCTCTTCGCAGCGCGGCGCGGCCGCTCGTCCGCACTTAGGTCGAAGTCGTCGTCCTCGCTGTCGGAGGCCGCCAAGGCAGCGGCGGCCTTGGAGGGCTTAGGGTTGTGGCGGAAGGAGCCATTCGACGGAGGAGCCCGCGAAGGTGGGGCCTGGTGCGGGCGCTTGAGGCCGCGTTGGCTCTTCGCGGCGCGGCGCGACCGCTCGTCCGCGCCTAGGTCGAAGTCGTCGTCGTCGGAGATGACGACGGTTGCGGTGCTGGTGCCGGCGGTGGAGGAAGCCTTGGGGTTGTAGCGGAATGAATCGATCGGCGGCGGAGGCTTCGAGGGCGGCTGGTTGGGGCGCTTGAGAACGCGGGACGCCTTGAATGTGTGGTGAGACCACTCATCGTCGTCGATCTCGTCGAAGCCTCGCGGCATCGGGCGAGGCGGCGACCGCAGCCCGCTGCTACACCTGCGGGCTGCGGCTGGGATCTAGGGTTTTCGAGGCGGAGGGCGAAAGCCGGCGGCGGCGGGAGGCGAGGCGGCGGCGGCAGCGGCGGTCGAGAGGGAGCACGAAAGAATTGGGGAGGGAATTTTGGCGGCCTGGAGAGTGGCGGAACTGAGCGGCGCCGAAGCCGAATAGACCGCCAATCGCCTTTCCGGAGAAGGGGCGCAGCGTAATTTTCCACTTTTGAGGGCAGTTTCCAAAATTCTCGGAAGTTTTCTGAACATTTTGAAATAGAGAAATTCATATGGGGCATCCCTGTCGGTCGGCGCGTCTGTCTACTTGCCGTGCTGAGTCGGGAGGGTATGATTATGAACTTCTGGCTTACTCCCTCCGTTCCTAATTGGTTGTCGTTACAAAACTGAATCAAGAAACAATGCACCTATAGTAGCGATGATGATTACTCTGCATGAAGCAGATTCCAGTACTCGGTAGTACCTTTTCACGGTTCTACATGCAGCATAGTAGTGTATTGGCCTTAAACAAATAAAAAAGGACAAGCCATTGAGGGGGAGAAGGGATAAAGCTGCTGGTTTTCTGATCGACAACTCCTTTCACGGTCCGAGCGCACAGCTATGCCTGCTTGAGATTAGTAGCTGGCGACTATTATTTTGGAACACACTACTGTCGCCCAGCGACAAATAATCGGGGACGGAGGGAGTACGTTGGAGCTAAAGTTTCACTCTAACATTACCCAGTGCGCAGTGCCGGCCCTGCGAGCGGGGCGACCGCCCCGGGCCCCCGGGAGCAAGGGGCCCATCGTGTGCATGCTGTATAGTATTGCGGTATATTGCTATCTTGACTGTATATTGCTATCTTCACTAGTAAAAACGTACGTGTCGCACGTTTAACAGAAAATAAGATTATATAATGGATAGTTGGTCATAGACCGTATTAGTTATAAACTCGGCGATTCCATATAAGCGCGTGTTTTTTTCGTGATGAGGCGTAATGTTTTATGATTTCTTCAAAAGTGTGACTAAAGAGCCCGACGAAAATCGTTGGTTCGAAATAATTCTATTGTGGCTGATTTATGGGTCCGTCGGTCTTAAAAGTTTTGGATCTTTATAATATAGATATAATATAGATTAGATGAAAGATGCTGAGAGCGGACGACCTAGCTTTGTTTGTCGTGTCAATTTACTTTCTAAGAACGGCAATACTCTATATGTATGTACATGGTAAATGGGCCCCTGTTGCCTATCTCTACTCCTAATAAGATTGTGCTGGGGAACTGCGTCCGCCCTCTCCTTCTGTCTGCCATCCGTTTGCCTGTGCGATCGATTTTGTCCATCGAAATAGAATCCGACGCCTGCGATCCTCTCAGTCCGCTCCGGATCGGACCAATCCCGTGACACGCACTCTCCGCCTCTCCGCTCCCACGCCCTTCCGCGCCGCCGCCCCGCGCTCCCTTCCTGCGCCCCTCCACCCTCCCCGCGCCCTTCCGCATCCGCCGCCCTGCCCCCTCCGCCGCCTCGCGCCCGCTCCCTGCACCCCGCCCGCCGGCGGTTATGGACGGCACGGCGGCGAGAAGGGTCCGAGCAGTGGCACCGGTACTCTCCGCCTCCCCGTCCCCGCGCCCTTCCCATCCGCCGCCCCGCGCCCCCTCCGCTTCCGTCACTCCCCGGCCCCTGGACGTCGGAGCGATCCCGCCTGCCGGCGGCTATGGACGGCACGTTGGGGGAGAAGGTCCCCCCTCGCCATCGCATCGCCGTGCTCGCCTTCGCCGACTCAGCGAAGGACGACGGGGCTTTGATCGATCCCGTAGGGGGGACTCCCTCTCGCGGGACAGGCTTCCTACTCACGCCGGGGGAGAAGGGTGTGACATCCCCAATTTTTGGAAACAAGGAATAGCACCTAATGATGGATTAAAAGGATTTCAAGTTTAAATTTTCGAAGAAAGTCAAATTTGGAGCAATTCAAATTTGAATGTAAATTTGGATAGAATTTGGCAAAATATGGAAAAATAAGATTTAAATGTGCCAAATTCAAAGGAAATACTAATTTGGAAGTATTTGATGATTTTTGGACTATAAAAATAGGATCAAGTTCAAATTTGAGAGGCTTTTGATTAAATTGGGGCACTGAATTTTTGGATCAAACAAGTGTCATGATGCCATCTTGGAGCTTAAATTTGGATAGATTTTGTAAATGAATTTTGGTCAAGAACTAGCACAATGGAAACTAGAAAACTTCTACTACACCATGAAGCACTTCATGATCAAGGAAAGTGTTGTTTACTAATTTAATTGAAGGAGTAAAGATTGATGAATGTACTGATTTGATCAGTTCAATTAACTGACGAACTGAACCTGAAGTTCAGTGTTTTGACCGAAGATTCAGAGCAAAAATCCACTCCAAGCTTTGAGTTTTGGATCCAACATTATATACCAAAGTTGGAGCTGCATGTCTAGGCTACAAACTTTCTTGAGGACTTGAGGTAGCTTGGCACATGAATTATGGAGAAAAGAAGAGGAATTCAGAGCTGGAAAAGAGAAAGGAAGGAAGAACAGAGGGGAGGAGAGCAGAGCGGGTTCGGTAACGCCGCCGTGGACTCACGCCGCCTTTGGCCGTGATGAAATTTAAATCTCCACGCGTCGGCGAGCTACACATCCAGAGCAGGCAGGCAGCCACGACGTGGCAACAAGATCATCACGGTGCAAATTCAAATATATACCGAGTCCATCGTCATCCTCCCGCCGCCGTCTTTCACCGCCATCTCCACCTCGCCCCAAATTTCACCGCCGCCATTGGTTGTGAAAGTTTAATCTTTCCAGGGCGGTTTTAGTAAAGTTGTTTTATTTAAACTGTTTTCTTTTATTTAAAAGGTTCAAACTTATTTATTTTGTTATAATTTCTATTAGTGTCCAAAAATAGTGAAACTAATTTTATTAGCTTTGTTAGATTTTTCCCTATATTTTTAAAAATGATAAACTTTATAAAAGTTTATATAAAATTTAGGGTATTTTATATGCTTTTCTTAAAAGAATTTAAATAAGGAAAAATAGTGTTGAATAAATAAAAATTAAGTTAAATCTTTTCAAATTGAAAATATTTTATAATAATTAGGATAATGTTATTTCTAGTATAAAAATAATTTGAATAATTCTTTTATAGCTTTTAAAAATGCTTTTAAATGGTTTTAAATGTATGTATGGAGTATTAAATGTACGCAAATAAAAAAACTAATTGCATAGTTTTGATGTACACAACGGGACGAATCTTTTGAGCCTAGTTAGGTTATGATAGAACAATAATTACCGCAAACAAACGAAAAATGATACAGTGTCCGATGTAAATTTTCTATCACCTTTTCGCGGAAACTAAACACACCCGATCTACTGAAGAAGAAAATATGACGATTTGCAGAGTGGCATGGAACAAACATCAGGAATGAAGATCTGTAATGGACGAACCTTTCAACAAAAATGATTCTACCTCGCCAACACCAAAAATGTATCGTTAGTGTTGATGACCAGCACGAGCTCAATCCGAGTCTAGCTACTGACAGACACACAGTAGTACTCCAATCTGGCCTGAATGCTGCTTCGGTTGCAGAGTATCTTCACATCACGTTAACCCCTTTCTCCATAGTTATTTTTCCATTTCCTATACAGAAATCGTTCATGCTAACTTGTACAGTTCACTATGCAACTAAAATGACGAATAACGAATTCACTGTGCAATTAAAAACAGAAATTGGAATGATAAAATACAACGACAGGGCTTGATATTAACTACCACAAAAGTACCTATGCAACTAAAAACAGAGTTGCTCACTCAATTCTCTGCAGCCACCGGGCTTGAGATTAATTAACACAAAAGTACCTTTGTGCCAATTCATGTCCCTGCTGATACATCAACCCACCTGGCTACTATTCTGGGATGCCCAATCGCCTCTTTTTCGCAAACATATTTAGCACCGCCTCTGTCGGATACTAAATTGCCACCCTCGGCTTTACATCCTCTAGCACTCAAAGTGGCTAGGAGGATTCCTGGCTGCCCACTCACTTTCTCACACCTGGGGGTCGGCTCACACACTTACTGATGCTGTTCTCTCAGCAGTCTTGGTCCATGCTTTGACAGTCCATGAATTTCCGAAGAACATTATTGCTGTCATTGACAAACCCCGGCGTGCCATGCTCTGGAAGGGTGCTGCTGAATGTAGTGGAGGAGATTGTCAAGTTGCCTGGACCTCAGCTTGCTGCTCAAAGGATGAAGGGGGCCTTGGTCTAAAAGACATCCATACGCAAAACCTCAGCCTCCTGCTGAAATTGGTGCATAAAACTCATGACTGAGCCAAATTCTCCAGCAATACCAACCTTTCAGACATGGATTCAGGGTGTCTGCAACCTCCACTCCCTTGTGGAACACCATTGTCAAGCTGGTCCCCCTGTACAGAGCTATTACCACAGATACTAATTAGTCGGGTAAGTCTTGCTGAGTACTTTTGTACTCAAGATACTATAATTTTGATGCAGAAGAGAAACCGGAACAAGTCTAGAGGTTCCTGAAGACCAAGAGACACAATGGGTCTACGTGTTCTCTTGACGTTAACAACTTTTGAAAAGTCAATAGGCCTAAAGAAATTTAGTTTTCTTTTAAAGCTTTTGTCTTGTAAAAATTATTGTAGTGTCTTGCACTTATGTTATGCACTACAGTTTGTAATAACTCGTACCTTTAAGTATTTTTGTAAAGTTTGTAATGTCTGTTGAAAGCTTCCTATGTAAGTGATCCTGTATGCATGGAGTTGTTCTCAGTTGTAAGGTGGTGTTTCAGGTGTCGGTAGACACCTGACGGATACCTGGTTTATACTGTTTCAGGTGCATTAAGTCCTTATCTGTCATGGGACAGTGACTAATGCATTGGAACCAGTGTAAACTGAACGGTTCTGCCACAGCTGGTAAAGGGCCTCCTCGCCATCGCATCGCCGTGCTCGCCTTCGCCGACTCAGCGAAGGACGACGGGGCTTTAATCGATCCCGTAGGGGGGACTCCCTCCCGCAGGACAGGCTTCCTACTCCCGGCGTCCACCACTACTGAATACTGTGAGATTCGTTCAATCTCTTAATTCTTTCCCCGTTCGTACTTCTATCAGCAATCTTAGATTCGTGCAAGAGATTCAATCGGTGGGGGCGGGGTAGCAACCTTGAATTGATCGTGAAATTCATTCAATTTCTATCTTTTCCCGTTGGTATTTCTCTATGCAAATGTTGAATTAGAACCTTCTCCAGATCACTTCAAGTCTTCAACTACCAAGAATTCAGCCGTAGGACCGTAGCACCTATTTTATTCTTCACAGTAGTGGATTTAGGTTTTTTGCTGATGGGAATTTAGGAATAGTTTTTACCCCTCTTCTCTCACAAGCAAATTCCAGTTCCAGTTCGTTGCAGGATATAGATCTCCGCTATAAAAGTCACTTTGTATATGTTTAGGTGTGTGTTGGAAAAAAACTGTATGTGCTAATTTGTCAAAGGTTGCTGCAAGCGTTTGATTCCTGGTTAATGATACAGGCATATTTCTTATTAATATATATGTATATGGAGATCTCAATGCACTGGGGATAATATTTATTTTTCTTGGATTCTTTTTGAGGAACAAGGATAGAAATTTGGTGGTATTAAACACCTACTATTATACTCCGTAGACATTTTTATTGACTACTGTAACAAGACAATTAGATGCCTTCTCTCAGTCTCTCAACCTGAGTTACTGATTGCATCAATATCCAAGGCATCAACTCTATTTAATTTAATTTTAGATTGCTGATTGACTACTGATTAGAAAAGAAAGCTAATGCTGCTAACCAATTAGTGATCATCCATAAGAGCAACTCCAACAGCTTAGCTAAATCTATTTGGTTCTGTAAAAATAGAAAAAAGTAGAAAAAAACTTTATCCAACAGACTCTCTATTTTCTTTGGTTAGCTATCTGGCTCGGTATCCCCGGTGCCCCGCTAGCCATATTTTCCGAGCGGATCTCCACTCTCCATCCATCGATCCACGTCCTCCTGCCCCGCGCGCTCCCGCTCCCGCTCCTGCCGTCGCCCCCTCGCGCTCCCTGCCGTCCATGGAGAGCGAGCTCCCGGCGGAGGGCAGCGCGGGCTCCATAGCGGAGGGGCAGCGCGGCTCCCGGCCTGCACGAGCCCACCGCCACCGGTAGCCGCTCCTTCTCCTCAAGCCGTCTTCTACCCCGAGCTCCCTAGCCACGTCGAGCGCGACGTTGTGCGAGGGCAGCGAGGTGGAGAACTACCGCATCGCCGACGGCGGGCGCAGGAGCGAGGGCGAAGTCGGATTCGTGTCCGGCGTGAGGGCGGCGGTGAAGCGGCCGGCGGCGGGTAGGGGCGAGGGCGGCGGCGAAGTGGCCGACGACGCGCAGGGGCGAGGCCGGCGGAGAAGCGGCCGGTGGTGGCGGATTCACGCCACGACGGCGGCGGCGAAGCGGGCGGCAGCGAGGGTGGCGGAGAAGTAGGGGAAGAATGGTTTGCTGATATAGAAAAAGAAATGGCCTCAAACACCCTAAAGGTCATAAGGCTTGTGAACCCTTTCGGTTCAGGGGAGAACATTTGGAACTTAAAATTACAGCAGTGAACTTAAGTTGCTACAAAACTTATTTGAGTTCATAACTAAGTCATTTGTCTGTATTTTCTATTTGTTTTGCAGATCATCAAAAAGGGAGGTGGGGGAGGAAAACAATCTGATTTCCAGTTCTACATACACGCATTTTTTCTCTTATCTTTATTAATTTACAATGTCTTCTTACCTCAGACATTTTACTAATCACAGCAGTAGTTTTATTTCACTGTATGATTATTCAATTTCTAATACTACAGTGATAAATCTTTCTGTTGAGGGTTCTGCAACCCCTAATGCACTTGAACCTGTATTAACTGAGTGCCGTAGACTCTTGATTTTGCGATTTATAAGAATTGCAGTTGAATTTGTAAACTATGGCTATTGCTTGTGCTCATTGAAATACAGTGACATTTGGATTGATTTGGATAATAATAACATTCCAAAATTGGTTTCAACTATTAGGAAAAAGGGAATAAACAATGGAAATATTGATCTGTTTTTTCCCTTCCCCTCCGTCGTGTTCCTGCAGATATTGTGCGGACGCTGGCTCTCGACTTCCCCTCCGCCGTGTTCCTGCAGATATTTGAAATAATAAACAAGGTGGGGGCAGTTCCATAACTTCAGATTTACCACAGGCAACAGCAGCAGAAGCAGCAGTGTGAGGGCGGCAGCTCGCAGCAAGCCAGGAGAGGAAAGATGATGACCACGGCGAGGTTCATCAAGTGCGTGACCGTCGGCGATGGCGCCGTCGGCAAGACCTGCATGCTCATCTCCTACACCAGCAACATTTTCCCCATGGTGAGTGATCAAGATTCTTCTTGGGTTGCGGCTTCATTGGCAAGCCCAAGCTTGTTCTTCGCTGCTGAAACTTCTTATCTGGCTGTGGACAGGATTATGTGCCCACGGTGTTCTGACAACTTCAGCGCCAACGTCGTCGTCGACGGCAACACGGTGAACCTTGGCCTCTGGGATATCGCCGGTATGTGTGGACTGACTTTCAGTATAGTCGTATTGACGTGCTAGATTTCAGAAACCTGTGAAGATTTCATCGGTAGCCTGAACATTTTCAGCAGTAAGAGGTGTTAGGTAGAAGGATTGCGGATTTCCTGATTATTTATGGCAAATGTCCCCTTCTCATGGTTCATTTCTTGAAAGGTCATAATTTAGAGGAAATGATCATCAAGGCCCACATTATATTCAGATTCTATTGCTACTTCAGGAGTAATTAGGCGATTGTAAAGGTCTTACTTGCTACCCTCTTTAGCTGCATAATAGGAAAATATGCCTTGTAGCCTTTTTCTGATGGTACAAAATAATGGTGGCAGAACTATGGGTGAAGTTATCTGATGTCTATGTGTAGATGAGATTAGAATGTGCCTATACAGTGATTTAACAATGTGATCCTTTTATTTGTGTTAAATTATGATGTCAAATGTTAACTACATGCTCATCTAGCTACTAGCAGGAAGCAACTCTGATTTATTCGTAGGTTTCTAGCTTCCCATTAATTTCTAAAAAAAAATGATCAATTGTTATATTCTATTATGATGGTAAGAATTGTAGGCCTGCCTTTTAGTTTTGTTATTATAGGTAACTTTTACCTATTAGATCTAATAATTGTGGTACAAGAATAAGCATATACTCGTGCATGTATGTCTTAGACCATAAATAATGATGCAACTTGCTCGTAAAATTTTGGTAACATGTAGTTTGTACGATTTGATTTGATTAATTCATGAAGCCATTTGTCGGCACTCATGGACTCACCTTTCATTATAATTTTGTTACTGAAATTTTTTTAAAAATCAGTGCGCTTCATGTATTCATGTATGTACCTGTAGCAACGCATCCGTTCAATTAATAGCTTAAGTACTAATTTTTATTGACTTCAGTGCGATCCTACACCTGTTAAAATTGAATTTTTCGTGCGATGTTTTTATTTTTACTTCATGTATCATACCCGTAGCAACGCACGGGCACTTACCTAGTAGGTCAGTTAAGTCCATGGAAAATGCGCTACGCAAGAGTGTTATTTTTAGAGATAAGAAGCCCGTAGTTAATTCATCACGAGGAAGATCCTAGAACCTATTCATCTCGGCAAATGGTTATGTGCTTCCGCTCAATAATTGTACAAAACTTAGATTCTGCCTACCGTGGTGTGATGTGAATTGAAAATATATTTAAAATTTTACTTGAGGGTAAAAAACACTATATGAAATTGTGTAAAGAATGATTACACGACTGGAATAATGGCCATAAAATGAAGCTGTCGGTGAATTTAACTCTTAATTTTTGCGTGTCGGAGTTGTCAAATTCCTATGCATTAAATCTACGCATGAACTAGGAAAAAAAAGGTAAAACATTTATTCTGCAATCAAGAAATCTAATATAACCACCCATATCTCCTGTCTTTCTTCAAAATTTTCGACCACAAAATTCTGATATTTTTTCGTAGAAAACCACACAAATAATCATAGTACCTCCACTAAATTATTCATGTGTTTAGAAAAATATTGTATGTAATTATAAAGTTGGAGGCAATTAACTTTCACATTTCACTTTCTATTTTATTACTAAAATTTAGGTATTTTTTTAAACGAAGGGCCCCTGCTTTTCACCTTGCCCCGGCCCCTAAAATGTCAGGGCCGGCTCTGACATTACCTTGAGTGCTCGACTTAATCACGAACTTGATTGTTGCGTTGAATTCTTTTTCTAAATAACGAGCTACTCTTTATACCTGTTAGATGCTTACGCGCAAATACTCACATACAGTATAGTTAGCAAATGTAAGTCGTGATGTCTTGCTATCCACGAATATGTTGGCTAATAATAAAAAATGTTAGTACATCAAACAAATGTTTGTTA
The DNA here is from genome assembly GCA_900205405.1 of Echinochloa crus-galli. Classification (NCBI taxonomy): domain Eukaryota; kingdom Viridiplantae; phylum Streptophyta; class Magnoliopsida; order Poales; family Poaceae; genus Echinochloa; species Echinochloa crus-galli. The sequence continues at coordinate 935,281 of OAMR01000400.1, read as the reverse complement.
GCCATAGGCAAGAATTACATACACTTATGCTATTTTTTGTCGATATGCTAATTCAATCTTCAATATATGTGTATAGAATAGCGCTTTCGTCAGTCAAAGTATCAAACTCTACACGTCAACATCTTGGTGCACCCCCCGATCTTCTCCTTAGACTATCTCCAACAATGAAGACCCAAATCAAGGACACATCTCCCCATTTAGGTTCTCTATAGTGAAAGGGTCCGTGACCAATAAACCGTCTTCTCCAACAGACAACCCATCCTCTTCACCCTTCCTCCTCTCGCGAACACGCCGAGCGCGAGCTCCTCCGGCCAGCTCGCCAGCCGCAGGCACCACACTCGAGCTCTGCCGACCATGGAGGATGCACTGCCCCTCCACCTCCCCTCCTGCGCTGGCCCCTCCTTGCACCGCCCCTCCACCTCCCCTCCCTGTCTCTTATACACATCTAGAAAAATTTTGGTAACATGTAGTTTGTACGATTTGATTTGATTAATTCATGAAGCCATTTGTCGGCACTCATGGACTCACCTTTCATTATAATTTTGTTACTGAAATTTTTTTAAAAATCAGTGCGCTTCATGTATTCATGTATGTACCTGTAGCAACGCATCCGTTCAATTAATAGCTTAAGTACTAATTTTTATTGACTTCAGTGCGATCCTACACCTGTTAAAATTGAATTTTTCGTGCGATGTTTTTATTTTTACTTCATGTATCATACCCGTAGCAACGCACGGGCACTTACCTAGTAGGTCAGTTAAGTCCATGGAAAATGCGCTACGCAAGAGTGTTATTTTTAGAGATAAGAAGCCCGTAGTTAATTCATCACGAGGAAGATCCTAGAACCTATTCATCTCGGCAAATGGTTATGTGCTTCCGCTCAATAATTGTACAAAACTTAGATTCTGCCTACCGTGGTGTGATGTGAATTGAAAATATATTTAAAATTTTACTTGAGGGTAAAAAACACTATATGAAATTGTGTAAAGAATGATTACACGACTGGAATAATGGCCATAAAATGAAGCTGTCGGTGAATTTAACTCTTAATTTTTGCGTGTCGGAGTTGTCAAATTCCTATGCATTAAATCTACGCATGAACTAGGAAAAAAAAGGTAAAACATTTATTCTGCAATCAAGAAATCTAATATAACCACCCATATCTCCTGTCTTTCTTCAAAATTTTCGACCACAAAATTCTGATATTTTTTCGTAGAAAACCACACAAATAATCATAGTACCTCCACTAAATTATTCATGTGTTTAGAAAAATATTGTATGTAATTATAAAGTTGGAGGCAATTAACTTTCACATTTCACTTTCTATTTTATTACTAAAATTTAGGTATTTTTTTAAACGAAGGGCCCCTGCTTTTCACCTTGCCCCGGCCCCTAAAATGTCAGGGCCGGCTCTGACATTACCTTGAGTGCTCGACTTAATCACGAACTTGATTGTTGCGTTGAATTCTTTTTCTAAATAACGAGCTACTCTTTATACCTGTTAGATGCTTACGCGCAAATACTCACATACAGTATAGTTAGCAAATGTAAGTCGTGATGTCTTGCTATCCACGAATATGTTGGCTAATAATAAAAAATGTTAGTACATCAAACAAATGTTTGTTAGCCATAGGCAAGAATTACATACACTTATGCTATTTTTTGTCGATATGCTAATTCAATCTTCAATATATGTGTATAGAATAGCGCTTTCGTCAGTCAAAGTATCAAACTCTACACGTCAACATCTTGGTGCACCCCCCGATCTTCTCCTTAGACTATCTCCAACAATGAAGACCCAAATCAAGGACACATCTCCCCATTTAGGTTCTCTATAGTGAAAGGGTCCGTGACCAATAAACCGTCTTCTCCAACAGACAACCCATCCTCTTCACCCTTCCTCCTCTCGCGAACACGCCGAGCGCGAGCTCCTCCGGCCAGCTCGCCAGCCGCAGGCACCACACTCGAGCTCTGCCGACCATGGAGGATGCACTGCCCCTCCACCTCCCCTCCTGCGCTGGCCCCTCCTTGCACCGCCCCTCCACCTCCCCTCCCTGTCTCTTATACACATCTAGAAGCGACAGCAGGAGATGGAGCGGATGGACTAAGCGGATAGCGGAGCATGCTGGAAAGCAGCACGGCGAGGCAGAGGAGCGCGCCGGGAAGCAGCACTGCGAGGCAGAGGAGCGAGAGCAGGAGGAGGAAGGCAGGAAGCGCTTCCTCCTGCGCTGGTGCCGCCACGTCTCCATCACCCCGCGCCCCCCGTCGCTCCCTAGATGAACTGGAACTTCGTGGCGCACGTCTGGATCTTTCGGAGCTCCCTCGCGCGGCGGCCGTGGAGCTCCCCACGCCGGCCATGGAGAGCTCGACTCACCGGCCATGGAGGCGCCCTGGGTCGACGAGCGGCGGCGGTGCGTCCTCTTCCCGCGCGGGCGAGCGGCAGCGGCGGCGGGTTCAGACACATAGAAGATAGGTCGAGGAGAGAGGAAGAGTTATCTTTAGGCTGCGGTGAGATGGGTAGGCAAAATCGGTCTCCGGTTTGGGTCTTTTATTGGAGACGCTTTTGGATACTAAAAAGACTATGCGTGACCTAAAATGAGTTTGGGCCGTAGGATCGGTACTTTGTTGGAGATAGCCTTAGAGTCATGACCTTACCACCGAACCTCTAGCGAGGTAAATCGTTGCTACAGGTTGATTGACGTGATGATAAAAAGGCAGACGTGACACCCATCAACTCGGCCCCGAAAGGGCCATGGTCTTGCAACGGAGTTTTCAGCTTCATCGAGCCGGGCATGAGTCAGGCGTGAGCTGCAACACGACGACTATCCTCGCCTCCTCCATATTTTGGAGAGGTAATTTGGAGAACTCGAGACAGCTTTACCCTACCTAACGTGTCAGTCTTCGATAAAGTACACAACAAATAGACAATTTATTGTAAAGTTATATGTGTTAAAGACAGCTATATACGTGCCTAACCTCCTTAACTTTGGAAGATTTCACGTGTTTCTATTGCGTATTCCCTTGATTTAAAATATAGTTCGTTTAACATTTTTTATTTTAAAATTGACGTCTTATTCAAAAATTTATAAAAATTTATTATATTTTTTGTGGTGGTTTATTTTATTAATAATTTTTTAAAATAACTTAAATTTAACTATATTTATATATTTTTTTAATAAAACGAGCTATCAAACTTACAATAAAAAACTATAATTTAAAAGGACGGATGTACGTATTGGTCATCTAAATTCTGAAATCAAAACTGAGCGAGAGACAGAGTCACAGAAACGACTCAACCGACTTACCGAGCAGCCAATATACATCGGCGAGCCGGCCGCGACACACCCGCTTCGTCCTCGTCTCCGTCTCCCTCTCCCTCGACCCCCGTTCTCCATGTCTGACGCGTACAAGAAAGCCAAGGCCGGCCGCCTCGTCTTCAAGGGCGGCGAGGCCGCCTCCCTCCACAAGCCGAAGAAGCACAAGAAGAAGAATAAGAAGCCCGCCTCGGATGCCCCCGCCGACGGCGACGCCGAGGCCGCGGCGGCCGCGGCCGTGGAGGGTGCCGAAGGCGCCGGCGGCAGCGGCGCCGGAGACGACTACACCATCTACGCGGCGAAGAAGATGAAGTACGAGGAGCTCTTTCCCGTAGAGTCGAAGAAGTTCGGGTACGACCCCGCCAACGCCGCCCGCGCCGCCGCCCGCAACCGCTCCGTCGAGGAGGCCCTCGACGACCGCGTGCGCAAGAAGGCCGACCGCTACTGCAAGTGAGGTGAGTCGTTGGGAGATAAGCTAGGGTTTCCGTTTCGTCAGAATCCTAATCCTATTGTGGATCCCAGGTTGCTTAGCGTTTCGTCAGATTCTGACTATCGACCCCTAATGTTGTATCGTCCTCTTCGTCTTAGTCGATCTATTTGCCTTCCAATTGCACGTTGAGTGATTTGATTTTAGTTGCTTGGTGCGGCCACCCACTTGTGAATTTGGTTGGCGAGAGATTGGCAATGTTTGATTGCCGTTCATTTGATAACTGTGAATCGTGAAAATGAGCTGTGTTGCTACTGCAGTCCTGACTGTTTATTAATGTACACTGTTACCTTTGTCAGTGATAAATCTTCTGTGTGGAATAAACAATCAAGAAATTTTGATGCCTGGTATGTGCAATATGCTGTCAAACAGTGTGACTTAAGAACCATGTATATGTAATTATGGGGTGGATAGATCATGATAGTGTTTTCCTGGTGAAATAGATGGTAGGAAAAGCTACGACCTGTTCAGGTTTTCCTGGTGTAGTGTTTTAGAACTAATCATATGGTTTAATTGTTATCATTGCTGTTGATGGATACAAGAAGATGTGCCATGGACAGTGGCAGAGCTGTCCTTTTAGCAAAACCAGTGCCACTAGCGTTAGCCCTTCATCCTGTGCTCCTGTTTGACTTGTAACCCCCAAACAGGTGGACTTTTGTGTGTTGTCGCAGCAAGGGTTCAGGTCCCTGCCCACCGAGGCTACACCATACGAGAGATACTGAATAGAGGACACCTGTAAGAATTCGGACATCCCATGCTGAGGGAGAATAATTCAGACCTTGCCGTAATCAAATTGGGCTATGGAAAACTATGGGTGGTACCCTGCAATTTGGGCCCCTGATCTAATACAGCGTTTGTGTACACAACAACAACAACATAGCCTTTAGTCCCAAGCAAGTTGGGGTAGGCTAGAGGTGAAACCCAAAAACAGAAATTAGAGTTAGGGGAAAAACAGAAAAGGAAGTAAGGATCACGGTCCGGGCACATTGATTGCTAGTCTCCAAGCGCTCCTATCCATAGTTAAATCCTTAGAGATATTCCACTCCTTGAGGTCTCTCTTAACCGACTCGTCCCAAGTCAGTTTAGGCCGACCTCTACCTCTCCTAACATTATCAACCCGTCGAAGAACCCCACTACGCACCGGCGCCTCAGGAGGCCTCCGTTGGACATGTCCAAACCATCTCAACCTATGTTGAGTCAATCTGGTTAATCTGGGTGATCCCTTTGACTAAGCAGATGACATGTTTTTGCTGCATCACAGATAACATAGCGCTGTATCGCGCAATTCAGTATACAAAGTTGTTAAATTTATAGTTCTACATGGATGAAACCTCCAGTGTGCTTCTTTTTTTTGAAGTAAACCAGTGTGCTTCTTACCTTTATTTGTTTTGGGTGTTGTATATGTACCATGTGATTGGAGTGGTTATCGTCAATACCAATGCTTTAAGTTTTACGTAGGGTTATTATTTGGCTATTCCTTTATATCTACTTCCTCTCTTTGTAAATCCGTCGTAGTAAACTCTCACTCCAAAGAACAAAACATCATAGTGTTATTTCACCGTATCTTCTGCTTCAATTGTTTAAAGGTTATATGGCTTCATCTTTTTGCTTTCTTGGAACACAACATCATATGTATAGAATAGTGTATTTCTCTAACTGTCATTTTATTCTTGAATGCGGCCTGATATCCTTTTTTTACTTGACAGGTGGCTCACTCACCGTATTTGTTTGCAGCAGTGATGGAGAGAGGTTCACAAGGCTTAGCTCAATGTATCAGAGATGGTATCTTTGGATGAGTCAGGCCCAGATGGTGTATTGTCGTTTAGCTAGTTTCAGTACTGTTCAAACATTTTCACAAATGCATATGTACCAGTAAGCAGAAGGATGCTTGCATCTGTTGTTCTGACATAATTTTATTCTGTCCTCTTGCTTGTTTGGTTTGGTCATTTAGAGAATACCAGATGGTCTACACCAGCGTTGTTGCATTTGCATTTGTAATACAGTTACAAGCCTGGAAAGTGTTTCCTATGTAGTGCTGTATTTTATCCTTTCAACTGTGCTACTACTCAACCACTTGATACGGACATAGGGTGAAATCAAATAACAACTATATGATCTATTGATCTCTATCTTCTAGTGGTTACATACTGACATCAAGTAATGTTTGCCTCAGTGTGGGTTTGTTACATACTAGCATATGTTTGTGTTGCTTCTTGAGATCCATGCCTTTACATATAAGACATCAGAGGTTCATGTTACAGGCAAGCTATGGGATATAGTTAGGGGTTCTTGTAGCAATTGGCTGGCATGTGAAAAGCACTTTGGTGTTTATTTGGACATTTTGGGAATGGTATATACTTGTTGCTAATCTGATTACCCAATGTGTGAGAGTCTAACAAAAAAAATGCAGAGATCGCTATCTGGATATTTTTCGGACATAATCCTAGCAGATTATGTCATCATGTCACCACCGCTGGATCGTATTTCTGTATAATTGCAGATTTGTAGTAGAGCTCAATGCACAGGGAAATGTATGCCTGCAATATTGAACAGAACTCTACCGAAAGACTATGGATGGCACGGCGCATTCCTATGTCAGACAAAAGGTTTGGAGTTCATTTTTGCAGGTCTATAGTAACTACTGAGCACGCTTATTTTTAACCTGGCTATCAGTGTAGCTGAGTTTGCAATTTATGGCATGGATCCTCAGTTAAGCTTGTGCTGCATGTTAATTTATTGCATCTTTCAAGTTGTACCGCAATAATGCTTCAACAGATCAACTGCATGTTACTTAACTTGTAATTTCATACCTTTCTTGAGTAACTTATTCCTAATTTATACCATACCCCCCACCCCCCACCCCTAGGACTGTAGTGATCTAAACCTATTATCTTAGCTGAATGGATTATCCGTTCACTGTAAATTTTCTTTGCATGTTGTATGCTGATTTTCTGGTGTGTTTCAGTGATTGGCATTATTATTATCTTGAATGAATGAATATTATCCTGTTTTGGTTCCATCACTCTCAGCTCTTTCCATCCACCATGTTTGTGGCTTCAGCACTTGTCTTGACTACTAGCTGGTAGGGACGTAGGGATATTGGTTATTCACTGAATGAGAAGTTTCTGAAAGGACAAAAATATCTTTAACTCTACTTTCATGCTTAGTATGAGTGATAGGTGTTGGTGAATTGTCCTATCTTTATTTATCTTGCTTCTTGTACTAAGTAACATTTTGTCCATCTATGATTGTATTATGTAGTTGTGCTTTTGGGCTATAAAAGCAATAAAGTTCAGGAGGATTACATCCTAGATGGATGCTCCAATCTCCAGGTATCTTTATTTTTCTGGCTATTACCAACCCTTTGTCGTTTCTTAAGCATGTAATGACAGTAGCACCCATCACCCTGATGATATAATTTTTCATTCCATATATGCTTTTCTAAGCAGTCAGCAAGGATAACTGCCCCATGTTGTTGCTGTTGTTTGATCCCATCCGAAAAGGCTTGATTCTAGAACATATAGATATATCCAAAGTTTCCCTTGCACCATGTGATATTTGCTGTTAGCATTGGTAATGAAACCTTGTTTTCCAGCAATTTGTATAGAATATAGAGGGAGTATCTAGCTTGTATACTTTGTAAAATAAAGAAAATGTGATTATGCATCCTGTATTTCACAAAGGATCCCTTTTCTACTTTCCAGAATTTATGAAACCTTGTTTTCCAGCAATTTGTATAGAATATAGAGGGAGTATCTAGCTTGTATACTTTGTAAAATAAAGAAAATGTGATTATGCATCCTGTATTTCACAAAGGATCCCTTTTCTACTTTCCAGAATTTATGGAAAGTTAGTGATCGTATCTCCACCCAGCACACACCATGTCAGCTCTCCTTCGATCCATTTTGAAGTCAGCACACAAATAGGTGCAAAATGTTACTAGAGCTCTTTGGTTGTTTTTACTGGGAGATACTGTTTTCATCTGTCATTGTTACTTCCCACCTACCTGAGGTGTCACTTGTCACTAAGAGGCTTTTGCATTCGTTCGTCATCTTTCTAGGTGAGCTATGTTCCTAGTGTTTGACACGGGAGGGGGTCAACATAGTGTAAAATAAAGGCACATTCCGCTTTCTGGTCATTCAACTGTTATGTGACCTCTTGATACACTTTACCTCCTATTCACCTCAATTAGAATAAACAGCACGCATGCTAAGTGCTTGATATCCACGGTTTGTCTCTTATCTCTTTCTGAAAGTTGGAGGACCCCTATGTGCATCGCTTGAGAATGGTTTATTGTTAGTCGCGAACTTGTGATAGCTTCTGGTAGCTGGTTTTGGTTCCCTAGACCATATTATGAAGTATTTGGATCTCTTATCAAGATCATTGAAAACTTGGTTCCACATCTGAGTTGTCATTTCATGAGGTATCATTTAGTGCCACAGCTTCATCATAGAAATAGGGGGCAAAAATACTTCATGTACCTTTTCTGGTGTAGAATACAAATGGCATCATGGTAACCTTTTGTTGTCTTTCAAAATGGGTCTTTAGTTTAATAAGCTATTGAGCAAATACCTTATGAAAAGGGCTTGACATCCCTTTCTCAACATTCCCTTTTGACGAAGGTTACATCCAAAAACCAATTACAGGTACGGTCTCTGGCGGCTAATGGTGATTGTTTATAGATTATTATTTAATGTGCTTCCTGTCCAATCTCTTAATTGAATCAGGCACTAGTATTTGTGGGTCAGACTATATGGTAGGATAAGTGGAATGTTTTTGTAAGAGTAATAGCGAAAGCACATGTTACATTAGTTAGCTGGGGAGCCTCCAGTGTTCCAGGTTCTGTTTACTTTCTGAATGCCGAGGGTTGAGAAGCAACCATTTTGGGCCTTGTTTGGATACAAAGTATTTTTGGAGTTTTAGAATAATACTGCTATTTTGTAAAATACTTTGGTTTTGAAAAGTTGTGGGGTGTTTGGATGCTACAGGCTTTGTAGTTTTGAAAGTCATGGTATTGGCAAAAGTGCAAAACCACAGTCTTTTTGAGTTTTAGAAACTACACTCTGTACCTCTTTTTTCTAGACCATGGTTTTGCACGCTTGTGCCTTCTGAAACTACGGTTTTTTGATACTATGGTTTCTCAAAACCACAGTATCCAAACAGGCTCTTATTGTGTTTCTACCGGAAGATTTCACCTTTGCAATTAGTTAGAAATGTTAGCTGCGAACAAATTTGTATTTTTCATTTTCCAGATATAATTTATGATTGTCAATTGATTGTCATAGATCGAAAATTTCAGGCTAGTGTACTCACCTTTATCCTTCCTGTAATGGAACACACAGGTTGAAGTTACAGGCTTGCCACCTGCTATATTATCGTGTTAATTCTTTGTCATATGGCCTCTACTGCATGGCCGTTACTCCGCTGGCGCTGCCAGTGTTCCTCCAGCCAGGCACGCGACGACGGTGAGCTCGCCACTCGCGTACTCAGGAAACAGCATGGCGCATGGGAGGAGCAGCACCATGTGCTGCGCGCCATGCTACGACCACAGCCAGAGCCAGCAGCAGGTGTGTGGAGCTCCCACGGCTGCAGTTCTTCAGCAATCGATCCCTAGCCGTATGGAGACTATTCATCAGAGTGTTCTGGCTCTGGGCTATTCCGGCATCGCGTCTGAAAGAGCAATGGGGTCTTGTTTTGGCGTGGGGAGCCTGCCGGATGCCGGTTGCTTAGGTGACTACAGGCCAGCTGCAGAGTTCATGTCTAGCAGCAACAGCAGACATGAGCGGGATATTAGGCCGGTAAGATTGACTTGCTAGTGTACGCTGCTAATGGCAAAGTAGTTTCTCGATCGTCTACGATGCTTACAGATGTAGAGACACCGGTGAAATCTGTTGGATTCGGCTCTTGATTCCTTGCAGGGGATGGGGGTGGGCAGCAGCAGCAGCGGAAGTGGAGCGGCCAGTGTTGCAATTGCAACGTTGAGGAGGAAATCAGAGGAAAGGGTTGGAGGAAACGCGAAGAAATCGAAGCAGGAGGGCGTCGCCATCGCCACCCAAGGTAACGATGCAAAAGGTGTTAGGCCCCTTTTGAGCAAGAATTTGACGCTTTTGTTTCAAACTCAGCCTCAGGTGCCCAGAGCGAAGATCACAGCACCTCAGCAAATCGTGTCACCTTTCGGAAAGGTACAAGTTTTCTTACTGCTGGTTCTCCTTCCAAATGCAACCTAGTTTTCTGTCCGTTCCTTTCTACAAGTTGTTATTAACTCGCTGCGTTTTGCCAGACTGATGCATCCTCGGTGCTCTTTGAAACGATCAAGTACATCCAGTTTCTTCATGACCAACCGCGGGTAACTGCATATGCACACATCATGCTATATGATGTTTGTCTTACATAATTTTCTACATTGTTAAACAAAAATACTACGATCATTAAGAAGCAAACTTCAGCTAAGTAGTGTAAATAGGCCCTATAAATATGCAGTATCAAAATACATACAGTACTGAAACATCAGGATATTAGATATTTAGATATATGCATGCACTGACTGTTGCAGTTGCACCAACTGCTTCAGCCTTCTGCTCTGGTTTCATTGAGCGTTCCACATTGACCTGTACGCCGCCTTCTGTCAGTGGATTTCCAAGTCATGCCCAAGTCCTGTGTAAAGAACGATCACGCTGCCCTTTTCCAGAGTCCAGACACAAATGAACCTAAGCAGTCACAGCGATTAGTCCACCATTTTTCTGAATTCTAGTAATGCTGACAGCACCCATGCTGACTCTCTTCCATTGCATGGTGCAGCTATTTAGTCAGCCGTACATGACGAAAATCGCATACAAGGTATATATACCAACAGAAGCAACGGTGTTATACTTCTTTTTCACTAAAAAATGTTGACAACAATGCGTGGTCACGAACCCATTAGCAATATCTTATTTCAGAGTCACGTTCGGTTTGGGGGCGAAGGGAAAGAGGAAAAGGCAGGAACTGGTCTTGGCCTCAGCCTTGTCCCTGTTTCGGTGACCTCGCAAGTGTACCACGACGACACCCTGTCGGACTGCTGGATGCCGGCGTACAGGAGCCTCCTGTACCAATAGGTGAGCTCGGCGACGCGACGACAGCTGCATGGCTTCAGGCCGCATCATCTGCTGACTTGGTTGGAGATTTCGTGATCGGAGAAAGGAGATGCAGAATGGATTGCTTGTTTTACTGCCCAGTCGTTTGGCTTTCACAAAAGTCAGCAGCAAAGATCCGCCGGTGAGTTAGATAGTACTGTACTAGCTGCGAGCATCCCACTGCCCAAAATTCCAAATGTTGTTCGGAGCGGTTGTTAAATTTAGCCACCGGCATTTGCACTCTGAAGATTGCACATGCCTTTCATTCAGAAGACGGAAACCGATATGATATTCAGCTGGTCACAGACCACAGTCCACATATTTCAGAGGGTGAGGGCGTGGCTCATAGGGTTGCTTGCTTTCCTCAGGGGCCCAGCCAAGACGGCTGTAATGCAAACCTCGGTGCACAGAACTAAACCGACACATCATTCTGGTGCTATCTGCATGCTCGCCCAAATCTGTAATCTCAACTGCACCTGAAGAATCAAGATCTGGAAGCCGCTACGTGTCAACAAGAAATAATCAAAAACCCACGTGACGATACGAAGTACAGTAGGAGCGTTCATCGTTCGGTCCCACAAAATGAGACCCCACCCCGTCTCGTATCACGGCAACGTGATAATCGAGTCTTTATTAAAATAGATTGCGACCACGGCATATCAAACCGAACTGATCGCCCCGTGCGTCTCGGTCACCATCATTTCTGTACCCCATATCTTGTATTACAATTTTTCTTGATAGAATATCTTGCATTACACGATCACAAGTATTGTATACCTCACAAAAAGAAGTGTAGACCAAATACGAAACACGGGCAAAATCAAGAGGTTCAATTATGTATTCTGCAACGGCATCAGAGTCAAGGATGTCAGTATCTTCGCGGGGTGCATGAATCGGCAGGCCATGCCTACATCAACGTCATCGAAAAAAATCCCCCGCGAAAGAAGAAAAAAAAAGGAGAGAAAACATCAACGTCGCTTTCCCTGGCTCACGGCAGTTGGCACGAGCGCACGACGAATCACGCGTTAGCAGCACAGAAGGGGAGGAAAAGTTTGATCCGTCCGGATGCGGTGTTCCGCCGTACTATCACCATGGCCGCCGTATCGCGCTCGGAATGGAACGAAACCTGACAGATTTGGCCGAGGAACAATACAGGCCTAGTAGTTGGTTCCCACCCCGCTCCGGCTGGGCAGTTTCCATTCCCGCGAACAAGTTGAGGAAGTTGGCCACAATCCAGTATCGCGGGAAGCCTCAAAACTCGCGGCTCGCCATGGCGAGCAAGCCGAAGAACCTGACCATTCCGCTCCTCTCGTGGCCGTGCCGCCGCGCCGGCACCCTCACCGGCCGCCACTACAGAGTTCAGACGGCCAGGGGATACGCCAGTGCCGCCCCCTCGCCTCCCGTGCGCCGCAGCCGCACGCGGCACACCACGCATTGATTGATTGATTGCTGGACAGGCCGTGAACCATGTCCACGACGCTGTCGAGAGCCAAGTCCACGGCGTCGACGCCCGATCCCACCACAGTACCCACCTCCGCTAGTGGCTGTCTCCGGCCCAGCGGCGCCTCTACAAAGCGAGACAGCGGCGCACGGCGCCCCGAGCTCCCCCAATGTACGGCGCCCCCGGCCGCCACGCCGTTGACGCCATGCTCGTGCTCAGCCAGGCCAGCTTCTGCGTCGGCTACCTCATCTTCATCTCCAACACCCTAGCGCACCTCTACCCCATCGGCGGCGACTCCTCCCCGGCGTCCCCGCTCCTCGCCGCCAAGGCGCTCTTCATCTGGGCCATGCTGCCGTTCCAGCTCGGTCTCAACTCCATCAAGACGCTCACGCTGCTCGCGCCGCTCAGCATCTTCGCCGACGTCGTGGACCTCGGCGCCATGGGCGTCGTCCTGGGCCAGGACGCCTCCATCTGGCTCGCCAACAAGCCCCCCGTGCACGCCTTCGCCGGGCCCGCCGAGCTCCTCTACGGGCTCGGCGTCGCCGTCTACGCATTCGAGGGGATCGGCATGGTGCTGCCCCTCGAGGCCGAGGCCGCGGACAAGCGCCGGTTCGGCGCCACGCTCGCGCTCTCCATGGCGTTCATCGCCGTCATGTACGGGCTATTCGGCGCCATGGGGTACCTCGCGTTCGGCGCCGCCACGCGGGACATCATCACCACCAACCTCGGCACCGGGTGGCTCTCCGTCCTCGTGCAGCTCGGCCTCTGCATCAACCTCTTCTTCACCTTCCCCGTGATGATGAACCCGGTGTACGAGGTCGCCGAGCGCCTGCTCTGCGGCAAGCGCTACGCCTGGTGGCTGCGCTGGGCCCTCGTCGTGGCCGTCGGGCTCATGGCGATGCTCGTGCCCAACTTCGCCGACTTCCTCTCGCTCGTCGGGAGTAGCGTCTGCGTCGTGCTCGGGTTCGTCCTGCCCGCCGCGTTCCACCTCAAGGTGTTCGGCGCCGAGATCGGGTGGGCAGCGCTCGTCGCCGACGTGGCCGTCATCGTCGTCGGGGTCGCGCTCGCCGTGTCCGGGACATGGACGTCGCTCGTTGAAATCTTCAGTTCGTCTTCCAACGTGTAAGGGTTGACAGTTTCAGACTGTCATATGGAGGATCAATCATGCCTTGCTACTGCATTGGGAATGCCCAATTGGCCAATTGTACACCGGTTGGAGGGAATTGAGACCCGATTCAGCTGCCGTGTTGATTTGGGCATAGTACTTGCATTGCTTAGAATATGCAAGGGCACACAAGGTTGTTGGGAGCTTTCTGAAATACAGATCGATATGGTTTTGTTCAGATTCCAACTGTACCTGGTTGCAAGTACACGTGTGTATTCCTATAAGATCTTGTAAGAAAAAAAAAGGCACGACGAATCGGACCGATTCATGTACAATACGTGAGCACCTTTGGTGTGTAAGATTTTTTTTTAATTTAAAAAGGAGCGAGTAAGGAGTTTGTAGTGTGTTTCAGTGTTTAGGCGCCTCGTGTTCTGTTAATTCCCGAGCCCTTTGCATCAAGTTCTCGCCAGCGGCATATTACTGATCTTCAGTTTGTTCACGAATTCGGTCTCTCAGTCGTGGGTTTGAATGATTCGTAGACGTTGGCAAGTGAGATTGGTATAACAATCTTGGGCTTCCTTCATGGAGATGTTGCCGTGCACTTCATATACAGATAGAAAACCTGGAGAATTCGTCCGTGTCAGAAAAAGAACAAATCCCTTTGCCAAATGAACAATTCACTTCGTTGAAGAATGAAAATCAACGGCTCTTACCTTACCTTTGTTGCCATCAGCTGAATGAAAAAAAACGGAGTACATAGTTCGTTTGTCATTTGTTCTTCCTCTGTCTCCAACACAAAACTGAAGAACAGGTTCCAGAAGGCCTCCTCCCCGCTCCCCGGTGCTAGCATCTTCTCCCGGGCAAGAGGAGAGTGACATGTTGGAACATCACGAGATGCACGGTTAAATGTCCACCCAATGGGGCGAGTTCCGTGGAGCACTGGACGGCTATTTCTCTCGTGGCTCTCGTTGGGCTGGGTCCCATGACGAGGATGTACGGCCAGCTCCTTTTGCTCCAGTGATGATGCATCTCTCGCTGGGTTTATCCATCTTTGATTATTGTCAACTGTGCCGTCGTTAATCCCTTGGTCCAGACTGTTTCGATAGAGTTCCCTGATTCCATGAGGATTCGCGTCTGTCTTCACTCTTCGGTTTGCAAAGCTGATCAGAACAAGTTCAGAACAGAGTTTTTGTTTTAGGATGGTTTTGTTTTAGGATGGTTCTCTGTTTCTGGGAAATGAAACGGTCGTTCATAATCATAATCATACATACAACAAGTGGAGTTCACAACGGTGCCGCCTGACAATGACTCTGCTTCTTCTTCTTCTTCTTTTTTTTTTAGGACAACTCTGCTGCTTCTGACCTCTCTCCCTCTTCACACTCGTTCGGAAACGGATGGACTCCTCTTCAAGTTGATGGGCCGGGCCGTGCACACCGAGCACAACAAAATCGGTCCATGCCAGGCCCGATCATCTTTCAGCCACGAAAGCCCATCGTATCCGTCAAAGCATGCTGGCAGAGCTCCGGCTGGGCCTGGGCGGACCCTTGACAAGATTCTTTGAGCTTGCAGAATCGAACGGCTGAGGATGCGTTCCCCGATTACTAATTGTCGATTTTGCTTCTCCTAAAAAAAAAACTAATTGTCGATTTTGCTAAAAAAAATAATTGTGACGGATCAGTAAATTAACCGCTGTTTATTTTCTTTAGAAAGGCATGGATTGATCATTGATGTGTATTATCGATTAAGTAGCCAGCAGTGACACACGGATCTATTAAGTAGCCAGCTGTGATAATCCAAAGTTAACGATCAACCGCCTGTTCGGGCTGTTGGCTGGTGCTGATTTGTACTAAGAGAAAAATATTGCTGGCTAGCTTGCTGGTGCTGATTTGTGCTGAGAGAAAAATATTGATAGCTGACTGCTGATAAGACAAGCGAGCAAGTAGACAGCAGAGCTTGATTCCATCCTTGTACGGTGCTACAGGATACAGATAATCCAATGGAGACCATGACCATGGCCATCAAGTGCCCCGTGCGTGCCCCATGGCCAAGTGCTGTGCCCTGATATCATGTTCCCTCAGATCCAGGATGCAGCGCACCCACGTGGAGAGATGGAGAGGAACTGACGAGTGACGACGGAGGCTGACCGACCGACCGACCATCCGTGGCCGGTGGTGTGTATCTGCCCCACACACAGCAATCAGCAACCCATTTACCCGTCTGACAGTCTTTCAAGCTGCGGTATCCGCAGCCGATCCTCGCGGCCGTGCGATAAACACGCCTGCCCCGGCTGTTGTCAGCTCAGAGGATACAATCGGCCGTTGCACCTAGCTTTCTGATAATCTGCCCTGTGGATGATCGAAAGGCCTTTTCAGTTTAGCTTACAGATTACAAGATTTTAGAATGGAAAACAAAAGCAGCTTAAATGATCCGTCGGCTGGCACAGACCGCAGTTGGTGCTTGACAAATCTGGCCCGGCGGATGCGCAGTACGCCCCGCACGGCGCACCAAATGGTCTTGAGACCCTGTCGCATCGGGCGCTCCAGAACCAGCAACCACTGAATTCGCTGCGCCTGCAAAGCCCCAGCCCCAGCTTTTACTTTCTCGTCTCCCCTCTTGTCGTCGCGCGGAACTACTACCTCGTATGTTTAGCCGTTTACCACCTTCCATAACCCACACGCTGCTGTAGTAATTGCTTCGGTCGCACGTTAACCCCTTTGCAGATGACATGATCACATCGCAATCCAAGCATTCTTTTTTTTCTTCTTCTTCTGGTCTGCCGGGCTGCGTCAGATGCGGCGCCAAGTGCCGGCGCCTGATTGCGCCGGGTCCATGGCCTCCCACGTTTGCGCACCGGAGGCGATCGAGTTATTCTGTCGGTTGCGGTGGGCTCCCTCCCGTCCGGCGCGCCCTCGGGTCCTCGTTGTCCTCCCTCGCCGATCCTCTTTTTAAACCCGCTTCGCTCGCTCCGTCACTCTTCAGAAACTTCTTCAATCAATCTGTAGAGAGAGTGTACACAGCACAGAAGAAGGCAACAAGCCAGAGGCCACCAAACCTAATCCTCAACTGCCCTCCTGACGCAAAAACTCCCCTGCCACCCCGGCATCCCCAACGCCACGCCATCTCTCTACTCTCCCTGGCCTTCGCCGTCGGTTTCGTTCCGGGCATCCTCCCCGATCCCGCTTGTGAAACAGGGAGTTTGGCAACCGCGCGGCCAGCGTGCTTCCTCCGGTGAAGAAAGGAGTCGCTGATCTTGGCAAGCTCTGATCCGTTCGTGGGGGCGTTCTCTCCGTTTGGACATCTCTCGTCAGCGCCGCCGGCGCTGCGGATCGGTCGGCCATGTTCGTCAAGAAGCTCGTCGAGAAGGCCTCCAAGAAGGTACGGCCCTTCCTCTCTCCTCTCCCCCAACCGTGCTCTGCGTCTCAGTTTCCACCCTGCCTTCTTCTTCCGCCGTCTGTTCTTGGCTGATGCATGGTAGTGTAGTGGTGTATGCTGCTGACAACCCTGCAGAAAACACGGGTGAAATTTGGGGATCGCCGTGTATCCTAGAATGGTCTTTCTCGCCACTCAGGGGCTGTTCTTGATTGCCTAGCCTCCGCACTAGATAAATTTCTCGATTTTTCAGTCACAAAAAGTTGCTTCTTCAAAACGTCGCTTTCCATTTCTCTTCTTCAAGCATTGTTTTCCTGTGGTAACAAGAAAAGAATGTTGCCTCGTAGACGCCGTGGCGTGTGGCTCGTTCGGCTCTGACAGAGACATGGTTTTCCCTGAAACTATATGTTCAGGATTCAAATGTTTTCAAAAACGTAGTAGGATACCCCGGAAATTATTAAGGCGGCACGCGTAGGCCATGTGATCTCATAAATGTCGGGCCACTAGAATATCTTTTTTTTTAACACATTGTTTTTTAACACCACGGTGAAAGTGAAAAATGAAAGGCCGATCCGCAAGAACAGAGCATTCGGTGCTAGCATGATCTTTGTTAAAGGCGATCGAGACGGATAAGAATTTGCATTGACGAGGTCAGATAGCAGCAGCAGCAGCACATGGATTAGTGTAATCCGGAGCGTATAGAAAACAATACCTGGTCGGTTCTTCGAGATCAACGATCAATAGATTCGCTTGTTCCAATGCTGGTTCAATGTATCGACTATCGCAGTCGCAGGCCGGCCGGCTTCGGCTTTGCATCGGGTCCCATTTGGCTGTCAGTCTAAGCATGCTTGTTTTGGCCTCTCACCGCTCTACTGCTCTACCCATAATACAGCTGTTTAACCTGGCTCTGCTGCTCTGCAAGTGTTCTTGTCCTCAAGGGACAGTAGCATAGCATGACCACGGTCCATGTCTGACAAGCGGCCAAGCCACTTGTGCCGGGTATTGAGATGGTCATTGATGCAGAGGTCAAGGAATGATGCTCGTAAAATACAAAAAAGATGCCGTGATCAACTTCACAGTGGAGCAAGCTGCGAAGTAGTTAACGAGAAACGAGAGCAGGTCATGCACTGACAGTGACACGGGAGAGCGGAGAGCCGGTGCCACTAAGGCACTAAGGATAAAAAACAAGCTTGTCACTGAGTCAGCACAACAGATACGGAGTGGTACGTTGTTTGCGTAGATTTGTCAAACTACTGAACTAGCGTACGTGTACGGTTGTCACTTGGCATCTTGATTTTCAGAGAAGCTCTAGGTCCGGGGCACCTGGCAGTTCAGAACGGCACAAAATAATGTGACCGGCCATGTGCAATAGTGCAAGGCCGGTGAGCAGCTGGTCCAGGAGACCCGCAGTTGGTGCCACGTAACCTTTCTTTCATCCATCTTCTTTGTTAATCATTGCACTAAAAGTTCGCCAGAGTCTCGCCCAATTTCTTTGGATTAGCCAGTGTGACAATATATGTTGTGTTTAGTTCTAAAAATTGGAAGAGAAAGTTTGGTAAAAATGTTACATCGGACACTGTAGCGCTGTAGTATTTTTCGTTTGTTTGTGGTAAACATTGTCCTATCATGACTAAACTAGGCTTAAAAGATTCGTCTCGTCATGTACATCATAACTATGTACTTAGTTTTTTTTTATTTATTCACGTTTAGTGTTCCATGTATGAAGAGAGAGATTTGATGTGATAGGTGGAGAGTGAAGTTGGAGAGAAAATTTTTAGATTTTTGGTGGAACTAAACACAACTATAGAAAAAATGAGAGAGCAAATATAGTCTCGCCCAATTTCTTGTGGATTACCCAGTGTGATAATATAGAAAAAATGAGAGAGCAAATATCACTCGATGACAGATAATACGATTCGTCGCCGAAGGCAACGAAAAAAAGAGGTGTAACGAAAATGGAAAAATAAAACTAGATCCCGGCGAGGATCGAACTCGCGACCTTTCGCTTACGAAGCGAACGCACTACCACTATGCTACGGAAGCACCTGATGTTGAGATTCTAATTGTATAAAATATAACAGCAAATCAGCGGAAGCATCAGCAGCCTGCGCGCTGAGGACGTGAGCCCGCGGCTGGCCTTCCACTACGGCGTCCCCGCCGACGCCGCCCTCCTCGCCTACGACCCCGTTCTCCACGTCCTCGCCGTCGCCACCAGGTAACAACGCAGCTACCGCTTCCTGTTCTCGAGCCCCGGCTCGTCCGGCATCGCCGACGCAAGTTTCCTTTCAGGAATGGGCAGATCAAGCTGTTCGGCCGCGACAACACGCAGGCGCTGCTCCAGTCCCCCTCCCCACTCCCTTCCAGGTTCTTGCAGGTAATGCTGCCTCCCCGTCTCCAATCCCACTGTTAATTTGAGTGTCCAATGTCGCGTGGGGACTGGGGAGACTTGGAGGCGACTCACTCTTCGCTGTTCCGTCTCAGTTTGCCGAGGGCCAAGGGGTTCTGCTCAATGTCAACACCCAGAACCAGATCGAGGTGAGTAGGTTTATGCACTAAAAATATTTGATTCTGTCGTTTCCATGCCTTGTTAATCAGTAAGGCATCTTGTGTGCAGGTCTGGGACATTGACGCCAAAAAACTGTGTTACCTGCACCCCTTTGAAAAGGAAATCACTGCGTTTTCTATGCTGCAGAAGAGCTTATACATGTGAGTTATAGTGGTTACCGAGTGTATGAATTCCGAAGGGTTCAGTGCTATAACGGCAATTTTGCACCTTACAGATATGCAGGAGATAGTTCTGGAAATGTGTCTCTTTTGAAACTTGATCTGGCTCAGAGATGCCTAACTGACATGCCGTATTGGATTCCTTTTGCTGAATCTTATGGTATGCTATTGCTACACTGAAATTTCTGTCTACCATGTGCATACTCAACTTTGTCAATCTGTACATACCCTGAAATTTTTGGTTATATTGAAAAGGGAGCACTCGATGTTAGTAATATTCAGAATAATTCTTTCGATAAGATAAGCCATAAATTGAAGCGGAATGCTGAAATTTGAATCTTCTTTTTGGCTGAAGGTTCCGGTGCCAGTGTTGGTAATGATGTCGAAGTAATATTTGTATCACCACAACCTTTGGCAGAATCTAACAGGTTGGTCTCTTCCTAATACTCAGCCATATGCCCACATATCCTAATTTTACATACCACTATTTGTAGACATATAAACTAAGTCTCATCAAGGCACATTCTTTTTGCTCAGGGTGCTCATTATCTTCAGAGACGGGGTCGTGAGTTTGTGGGATATTAAAGCGAGCAAAGCAGTATCCATATCTGGTAAAAGTATGCAGCAGCAATCACACCAGGAGGCTAAAACTGTAGCATCCGCGTGCTGGGTTTGTGCCAAGGGAAGCAAAATTGCTATTGGATATGACAATGGTGACTTATACATTTGGGCTATTCCTGAGGTTATTACGAGTGCACAAAATTCATCATCTATGAGCAACCAGAATCTACCTATTCAGAGGCTTAACCTAGGATACAAGCTAGACAAGTTGCCAATAATCTCGTTGAAATGGATCTCTAGCGATGGAAAGGCTGGTCGTTTGTATATCAATGGGTTCAATGATCATGGGCACCTATTTCAGGTGGAAACACTGGCCTTCCTTTATCAAAAGAAATATTCAACTATTGTTCAAATAATACTTTGTGGTTTTGTTCACTGTCATAAATTTGAAGTGCCATATTATATATTCCCCCTTGTAAATTATTCTCCAATATTCTGGAAACTGGAATGTTCAAGTGATGAATTTTAGTTTCAGTGAGGAATACCAATAGACGATGATAGAGTAGTCACGAAGAGAAAAGAATATTCTTTTTTGTCAAGTGGTGTTCCATTTTAATATTACAAAGTCCTCATCTCTTGCAAGATTTTGCTTCTTAAAGGGTCTACTGGTTTTATGATTGGCTGGTCTTAAAATCGACATAGCACTTGAAGTAAATGGTAAGGTAGCCAGACCAAAAAAATGTTTTTATTTACCAGTGTCCAGTAACATATGAAAGTTGCCCTCTTCCATACATTGTTCAAACTAGCATTTTCCCCTACAAAAATAGTTGGCTGGCTTGCATGGATAATGTACCTTGATTATTTCTGTTCATTAAGAACTGCATCTTTATTCAACCTTCCATTTTATGAATAGGTTCTGATTCTGAATGAAGAGAGTGAATCGCGAATTGTAAAGATGGTGTTGCCTCTCACTGAATCTTGCCAAGGAATGGAACTTGTTACAGGTCTTAGTGACCCAAATAAGCACAGACAAAATGTTCTTGTTCTCTTGTTGAAATCTGGTCAGATGTGTTTATATGATGATTCAGAAATTGAGCGCTATCTCCTTCACTCTCAGTCTAGATCACCACCAACACTTCCAAACCATTCGTCTGTGAAGCTTCCTTATGGTGATTCAGGCATCAGTATTGCAAAGTTTTATACAAGTAACCCTGCAGCACCAGCTACTTTGGACGAGGCATGTATAAATTTGTAATTTTCTTGCAAAAACTTTGAACTCTTTGATGAGACAGTTTCATCTTCTAATGATGGCAGGATTATTTTTCATTAGCCTCCAGATATCCATGGCTATTTTCAATGAAGGATAAAGGACAGACTTTAACAAGCTGTACCAACATATATAAGACCCGGAACCTCTACATAACTGGACATCTAGATGGAACCATAAGCTTTTGGGATGCATCATGTCCTCTTTTGCTGCAGATTTTTATGATAAAGCAGCAGGTCCCTTCTAATCACAATTATTTTGCCTAGTATTTAATAGTTATGCATTTGGATACGAATTAATATTTTGACTCCTTGATAACTATGCAGAATGAAGACAATACATCGAGTGGCAACCCTATCACATCATTACAGTTTGATATGCACTCGAGCATTCTGATATCCGGAGATAGGGATGGAATGGTAAGCTTTTCCATGGCAATAATATAGGCTTCTAGCTTGCATGTCGGATACACTTGCAATGCAGTAAAGCTTCTTTCCTCTTATTTCTAGGTCCGTATTATTACATTCAAAAGGGACTCCACTGATAACATATTCTCCTTTTTAAACGGTACTGTTCTCCTCATTTTGTTCCTAAACCCAACAATCTATCTTGATATATACTTACATGTTGCTCGTGCGAAAGTTTACACTACAAGTCTACCACAACACCTCTTCTAAATGTTGAGATTTACCAGTGCAGTTGCTCAATTTAAGTTTGTGGAACGTGAAACTAATGGATAGCAGGCACAATTTTAATATTTTCTTAGGGGCAGCTTTTCGAGCCTAATATCAGTGTGTCCTTTTTCTTCATAACATATCTTTTTTTCTGCTGGTAGTAATAGTGTTCTAGAAAATCATCATTGTAAAAATTAATTATAGGGTCCCAATATCTCATGCTTTCTTTTAAAATGTATTAAATATCCTTTGGAGCATATTGATATTAGTATAGAAGAGATGCAAGGGGCTTTCCTGCACATTGTTCCTCAAAAGAAAAGAGATATGATATGGTGCTGCTTAGGAATGGTGTAAGTTTGGTTGGTTGGACGATGTATAGTCTACACGACTCTGTAGATCATCGGTACCTCTAGGTCTTATCATCTGGACATCTTTAAACATGGGACTTTTCAAGTTTATATATGCTTGTCTTTACGTGATCAAATAACTTGACAGCAAAGCAAGGAGATAACTACAAAGTCAAAAGTATAAAGCTCAAAGGAGCTGTAACCTCAACATCTTCTATCTCGAAATCAAAGCATGTTGCTGCTGGAACGGAAAAGGGAATTGTAAGTGATCTGTTGTTTGTGCAAAATATACTCTGCTATTTTTCTTCCTCCAGTGTCTGTTAATCCTAGGCACTGTCTAGGCAACAAGCTTAATAGCCCAATAGCTTGCACAGCTAGGTTTGGAAGCAGAGTTGTCTTGATATATTTTTACAATTTGATTAGTAAGATGTTTTCTAGGATTTTGTTTTTTCATATATTTTTACAATATAGGATTATTATATTGCCTTGAATACCATATGTTGTTTTTCATGTTCATAGATAAGGTACTCACCAACATGTTTGTGTCCTAGTTACATAAGACGACAGCCTGTTCATCTACAAGAATCAGAACAATCAAATACCAGTATGTGGTTGCTATAGTACCTGACTGAAAGGCAGCAAAGTTAAATGGTTACAAACAAGATTAGCATATTAATTTTTTTTTAAATAGCAACTTGGAGTTTTATGGACACAAAAAATTACTCCCTCCATCCTTAAATATATGACGTTTAGGACAAGCAAATTAGTTCATTTTTGAACTACATAGCTTGTCCTAAACAACATACGTTTGAGAACGGAGGTAGTAACATTTATGGCTTATAATGACCAATCCCATGGGTATCAAAAGTGCTTGGTTATTTCATAGAGATAATCCATGATGTCTTTAAGCATATGTATCATGAATTATACTTCCTTTATACGTGCGTCATGTTTGTTAAGCTCAATGTCTGGGCCTAGTGGTCTAAGCTAAAAAAAGTCGTACAATGTTACCAAACGCATTTCAGGTATCAGTTATCAACGTAGAAGATGCTACAATCTTATACCAAAAACAGTTTGAATGCCGGGTATCTGGTGGAATTGCCTCTTTGCAATTTGAAATGTATAGCCATAATGGATATGACAAGGACATTTTGTTAATAGCGATGGAAGATTCATCTATGTTTATTCTCGAGGAAGAAACTGGGAAACTTCTGAATACCAACCCAGTTCAGACAGACAAGCCCTCTAGAGCCCTTCTTCTGCAGATGTTGGGTGAGAGAAATGGCCTTGCATGCTTATCAATTCTATTTATTGTATAAATTAATTATTTTTATCATCATACTACTATGTCATTCTAAAGCCCTTCAAAAAATTGTGCATGACAGAATTATCACCCAGTGATACATCAGTTTTAGATAACCACGATACAGCGTCGAAGGAATCATTGTTGTTGCTTTGCACTGAAAATGCAATCCGCTTATTTTCCTTGAGCCATGCAATTCAGGTATTTGTACTTCTAATTATCTCTCATTTTTCTCCTCCTACATGAGTTGCTGTTGTTCTTATGGTATTATGCTCCGTTCAGGGAACAAAGAAAATAATCAATAAGAAGAAATTGAGCAGCAGTTGTTGTTTTGCCTCTCTTATTCATAGTTCTTCTGATGAAATTGGACTTGTACTTGTCTTCTCCAATGGGAACATTGAAATAAGGTGAGGCAAGAGTTTAGTTGAGACTTCAATGTGTCTGTGGATATTAAAGTTTTTGTCAAACTGTAGATCCCTGCCAGATTTTTCCTTGTTGAAGGATGCCTCTTTACGAGGTTTTGTCTACTCAAGAAACTTGAATTCGACCAGTTCCATAGCATGTTCATCTGATGGAGAAACCATCTTGGTATGTACTGCACCATGCTTTCCCGAACTCCTCAATTTTTGAAAGAATTTTTCTACTAAATAGAATGTAGATTTCACTTGTAAAATAATGTAGTGTCTTTAAAAAATAACCAGAACAATTTTACAGGTTAATGGAGAGGAAACCTATTTTTTCTCTACGCTCTGTCAAGATGACATCTATAGGTATGCTATCGTTAGCAGTGTGTATCATGACACCCATGGGTTCACTATTAAGCTACTGCCATAACTGCCAATGTTTGACCTAATAAGTTCAAAATTTTGTTTTCAATTCTAGAGCTGAACACCTAAATGCATCTCCTTTTAGTTATTTCCTAGATTGGCTTATAGCATCTGAGTACAAAAGTTTTGTACACAGGCACATGGACAACATTAGTACAGTATACCGAAAAGACAACTCACCCAGGGAAGATTCTTCTTTTGTGGTGAAATCTCCCAAAGAAAAGAAAAAGGTAATTAATTGATCATAGAAAAACTGGAATTAATCTACATTCTTTTCTGAAAATGTTAGTATGGAACTCAGGGCCTATTTGGAATGATAATGAAAGATAACAAAGGAAGCAAATCAAAAGAGAGTGATGCAAATGGAAGTGAGCAATGTATTGCAACAACTTCTGAAGAGTTGGCTTTAATATTTTCATCGGCTAACTTTGCTCCACCATCTGAGAGAAGGAACAGTTCACTAAGAGATGATGAAAATGTTGAGCTGGACATAGGTATATGTTATCATTTTGCTCTTACCTTTACAGCAGTCTAGATATATTTATTGTTATATGTTTATCTCTGAAGATGATATCGACATTGACGACAACCCACAGAAGCAGAAAGGACCACATTTCCCTGGTCTGAGCAAAGAGAAAATCAGCAAGGGACTCCAAACCCTTAGAGGTCAGTAAAGTACAATTATAAGATCCCCATAAGTTTGTAGTCCACTGTGGCATTGTTAAATTGGATTCTGATTTAGATATATTTTTAAAAAATTGTGTTATGTCAATTACGTACATGCAGGAAAGTTGAAGCCCAAGACTGAAGACAAGACGAGTTCGGGAAATAAAAAACCTGAAGATGAAACATCAGTGAGTCAAGTTGACCAGATAAAGATGAAGTATGGATATGCAAATGCGGCAAGTGATGTAAGTGCATAGAAGTATAGAACTCATTCCCAATCATATGCATCGAATCATGCAAATAATAACCAGTAGGCACGTCCAGTTACCATTTTCCAATCCCTTTTCACACTTATATGAACAGGACTCAACCAGCGTTCCAAAAATGATAGGGAACAAGCTGCAGGAGAACATGAAAAAGTTGGAGGTAAGATGCTTACGCTTGTTCTAACCACGTCACACACTAACTTCAGGTGCTTAAATTTATAAGAGGTTTTATCTAAAAATAATAAGAGGTGCCCTGGAAAAATATTGGTGTCATTCTCCACAGTTCAGTTTCTGAAGAACTTGGTATTGCTACTCATTCTTACCAGCTCCGTATTTCTTTTTCCATAAAAAAGCCCCCATACAAAATCCTGCAGGAATTCAGAATACTTGCTAGTAATGTTGCCTATCGTTAACGGACCGATGTTCTTTCTGCAGGGCATTAACCTTCGGGCTGCAGATATGGCTACTGGTGCTCAGTCATTCTCCGCAATGGCAAAAGAGCTGCTCCGGACTACAAAGAACGAGAAGGGAACCTCGTAGCAGTGTGAACCTATACCAGCTTCCTTCCCTCCTGTTGTAAAGTTCTTTAGAATATCACTGTTTGTCAAATCTTAGAATACCACTGTCAAATTCCCTTCCACTAGACACTCAGACAGGCAGATTATTGTAAATAATGAATTGAGGGTGACCGCAGGAACATTACATCGTGAGCTATTCTCTCTGCGACAGTTTTGCTGTACACTTGTATATCTACTCGTAAATTAAATGAGGATAATGCCATTTTCTTTTTCTCGTATAGAAGCTATTCTCTCTGCGACAGTTTTGCTCGTACACTTGTATATCTACTCGTAAATCAAATGAGGATAATATCATTTTCTTTTTCTCGTATAGAAGGCGCTCTCACGGGCAACGCGACAGACGCAGGCCGTCCTATTTCATTACCATGCACATAGCACATTTCTTCTCTGGGGTGTTTTCCTGAAAAAAAAAGTAAAAAGTGAAGTGAAAAAGTCACATCGGATACTGTAGCTAAACATTGTCCTACCATGACCTAACTAGGCTTAAAAGATTCGTCTCGTCGTGTACATCGTGTAACTGGTTCTGGTTTTTTTATAGTACTCCATGGATGAGGAGATAGATTGATGAGATAGGTGAATAGTGAAGTTTGGAGAGAGAATTTTTAGAAGTTTGATGATGTGACCGGGAACAACAGGGCCTCTGTAATTCAGTGCTGGAAGTCCGGGCCTAATCTAAGTAGCTTAAAATGAAAATGTATGAAGCCCACAATAGTAGTATATAGTTCGGTAATCACAGTAATTGAAAAATATTTCTCAAGAACGAATATTCTGAATGTCTGATTGGACCATCAGACTGATCATGGGCCGCACCACGAGACGTACGATGTACGGCCTATTCGGCTCTCGCTGTTTTTTTGCTTTTTTACCGAGAGAAAAACAATGCTAGCACATGGTTTTTTCTGAAAGAAAAACACTGCTAGCTGATGCTAATTTTTACTGAGAAAAAAACACTGCTAGCTAGTGACTGATAAGCCAAACGTATAGGACAGTAATCAAGAAGAGCGCATAACTAAAGGTGCATCGTACGAGCATTTCAAACAAACTAATAGCACAAATACAATGCAGAAAGTCAAGCATAGACTCTCACTCAAAAGGGTAGCAGAGACCATTAACTCCAAACAACTGCAGGGTAGTCACCCAATCGGTCGATAAAACAAGCAAAACAACTGTTTACACATGCGGATTAGGCTGGCAACAGTATCCGGCTCTTTCCCTGCTAATAGTTAAACGGGCACTCCAGCATGTCATAGCCCTAGGGCACTTTCCACCTACAGATTCTCCTTACAGCATATAACATCAAAAGGAACAGCAGCATAGAAGGCTAAGTACAAAAGAAGCAGACACCCAATTGCACCGCTGCTGTTCCCGTCCTACTATTTACTCCTCATCTTCATCCTGCTAAGAATAAATTAAGGATGTTAGCAACAATTGTCAAATACTCAAATCCCATTGGAACTATGAATCATGGATTTTATATACCTCGTTGCCCTCTTGCTCATCATCATCCTCAACCTCTGACTTGGACTTGTCAGAGCCTTCGGCTTCCTCATCTCCACCATCAGTTTTGGCCTTCTTGGAGCTAGTGCTCTCCTGATAAAAATAACACAGCACATGATCAATAAGAGTTAAAACAAAGCGCAGGAAGTACAAGATCAAGTTCAGAATTTGAGGCAGTAGTAATATGGGTAATTGGGTAGTGCTAATTATTGGATGCCAAAGTTACTCAACCAGCAAAAGCAGCATTCCTATTCAGACACCAGCAGCTATCTCCATCACTGTCTTTTAAACCTTCTTATTTTCTTAACGGTGTTTTGAGTAGACAACTTCCAGTGTAACTGAAAGATGACTTTCAACTAGGCCGGATAACTTTAGAATTAAAATCTAGAGAACATCCATATCAGAAATATGAGGTTTAAATTAGAGATCCCAGAGAAGGAACAAGTTGCAAGATTGGGCTTTCAACAACATGATTTTCTGTTGCAGTGGTGTCTCGTAGGAGGGACGGAGAGAAGATAGGTTTAAGCGATCAGCACCAGGTCCTCATGCCATTAGAGCTGAGTCAAAGTAAAGCAGCACTGAAGCGCGCAGAATGCCGCAGATGGGCATGTAGCCTAGTGGTAAGGCCCCAAGGGAGGAACCGGCCGGTGGGAGTTCAAGCCCCAGTCCTGCACCTGGCTTCCAGGAAGGTGGCGTTGGCGTCAAGGTGACGCTGTTAAGAAAAAGCATGCTAAATGGCTATAATCCTCCGTACACAGGGATTAGCAAGTTTGGGAGGAGTCCAAATGGAAAGGAAGGCAAAAGTGACTCCTCAAGACCTTGATTCGTAATGTATCACAATGGATAGGGTGTAAAGTAGCATAAAGCACGTGCGTGAGTTGTTGCTTCATCCAAGACTTGGATGACACCATGGGAGGATACAGTCACAAGAAAACCATCGGTGCAAATTAATTAGTTCCCATGCTATTGGAGTCGAATCCAGGTGCAGTAGCACTGAATGGAGCGTCCAATCACAACTATAGAACTGCTGTGTCAAGGATTTCCGAGATTTGGACATTAGAACCCAAATGTTCATGAAAGGGAAATGACTCCTTGTATGGTAACATATATAAAAAAAAAAATCGACCACGGGAGGAAACTCCACCCGGGCTATTCTAAGAAGGTGCCGTGCTTCGAACCCGGGTCGGGACGGAAGTTTCAACAACTTCCGGAGTTCAACGCTCTAACCGGTCCACCGGGAGAAGCTAGGCTGTATGGTAACATATTACAATGGACCAGGTGGAAAGTAGCATAAATCACATGCTTGAGTTGTTGCTTCATTTAACTACTCGAATTCCATCATGGGAAGATATAATGGTGTAAGACGGTAACCGCTCGAATGAAAACCAAACAAACACACATTAATTAGTTCCCATGCGATTGGAGCGGAATCCAAGATTCCAAGTGCAGCAGCACAGAACAGAGTGTGCAGTTATGGCTATAACAGTATTGGGATTTGCCAGATTGGGAGGTGAGAATCTAGGTGGAACTAGAGAGGAACAGAGGGGGGTGCGGCACTTCATAGTATATCTGTGATGTTCGAGCAGACATGGTGAAGATTTAGAAGAAACAAGTGGTTTATGATTTTTGCTGGGTGAGGCCACACCCAGCACAAACAACGTAGCTCCACCCCTGCCTAAGTGGCAAGGAAGGGGAAAGTGACTACGAATCATAACGGCAAGCAGCAGACAACACGTGTGTACCCCTTGCTTCATCCAACTACTAAAATTCCATAGCAGGAGGATAATGGTGCTGGAGGGTAACTGCTCACAAGATAAACGACAGATGACAGCTCACGAGATAAATGGCAGATGGCCACCCACAAGATAAATGACAGATGGCCGCCCGCAAGATAAAAGACAGATGACCCTTACTTCCCATACTAGTGGAGCCAAATCAACGTGAGGCAGCACTGAATAT
This sequence comes from Echinochloa crus-galli, assembly GCA_900205405.1. Taxonomy (NCBI): domain Eukaryota; kingdom Viridiplantae; phylum Streptophyta; class Magnoliopsida; order Poales; family Poaceae; genus Echinochloa; species Echinochloa crus-galli. The sequence goes on along the minus strand of OAMR01000400.1, from coordinate 905,784 downwards.
ATGGCTATAAAACTCCAGTGACAGAGTAAGAGCCCAAAGGGAAAAGTAAGGTATCATGAGTCCTGGACTCCTGGCAGCACGTACACGAGTCCTGGCTTCATAACTACCCGGATTCCATCATGGAAATATGACGACACAGGAGGTAACCGCTTGCAAGATAGCCGACAGGTGCCCGTTAAAATAGCAAAAACCTAGTAATATTACCTTTTTCTTGTCGGCGGGCTTGCTTGCCTTGCCTTCCTGCTTCTTGCCACCGCCATATTTTGCCTTCTCCTAAACAAGTAGACATTAAACAGTTAGCGGCAGAAGTATTTGTCTTTCCTTTTACTGAACATATGCATGCCGACTAATATGAGAAACTATATAAGCATTGCGCGTTTTCATATACCTCATCAGACATAGAGCGCCACTTCTCCCCGGCTGCCTTGCTCACCTGTAAGCATAGCCAGCAACCAGCACAGACACATATGAGCCATCTAAGCGAAACCCTAGCAACAAGCTACACGACTAGGGTTAGGGTAATGAGAACCAACTCACCTCCTTTACGCCCTTGAGCTCAGGGTGTTTCTCCAGGTACTGCGGCCTGAACTCAGCCCTGCAAACACCACGCCGGAAATTCAAGTTCGGAATAGGATGCGCGGGTAGATCTGAAGACGCGAGAGGATAAGGTTGGGAGGGGTAGGGCTTACAGAAACGCGAAGAAGGGAGTGAGCCCGCGCTTGGGACCGCCAGCCTTCTTGCGCTTGGCGCCGGCGGCCTTGTACCTGCATCGGCACAGCAAACAACACGAGCGGAAGTGCACGGGAATCAGTCGCTACCCGCTGCAAGCCGCAAACGAATCGCCCACGGGACGGGAGCGGGGAGGAAGGAGGCGAACTTACGAGGAGTCGGAGCCAGCCTTGCCCTTCATGGCGGCGTGCGGTTAGGGTTTGCGGAGGGCTAGGGCGCCGGCGACGATGAGGGTGGGGGGCTGTGGGAGCGGGGGGGGGGAAGGTTTTGGTCTGGTTGGGAAATGAGGTGCTTGCGATAGAGAGCGATGGGGGGGATGATCGTGACGTGGTCGGGGCCTCGGGGACTCGGGGTGGTCCCGCGTGGGCACGTGACTGCGTGAGAATGGGTGGCGATTTGGGCTCTGTTCGGGTGCGGCCCACTTTCGCTGCCTACACTATACGCTCTGTCGGCCCAGCTGCGTCGTGTGTGTCTGTGACAGAGGCACGTTTTGCCTTTTTTTTTTTGAAAAAGGCACGTTCTGGATCTCGCTGGTATCGTGTTTGGTGCATTGTGTTGTGAAGTGGATGATATCGTGTGCAGCAGACATTGGTGAGATGATCAGGCGCGCTTTTGTCTACGGAGAAAGACTCATCTGCTATTCGGCTCAGGACATAGCGTTCTGTTGTTTAGTGTTGCTTCATGCTGTGTGTATGTCCTGCGAACGTAGCCCTTTGCAGTTCCCAAGTCCCTAACCCTTTTAATAACATTGTATCACGCAAGCACTGGGATTCGACCGTCTTATACTGTAAGCTCACTTTGGAGAAATGAAAATGTTCAGGTGATCCTCACAAAAAAAAAACATTACACATAAAGATGTTTATGTAGAAGCAACCGCTGCCACCAACTGTGCTAAGAGTGCAGTATGCGGTTATGCGCACAGAGATCTTCACTCCTACCTAACGGCCAACAAAACTACAAGACCATAAGATATGCTTGCTTGCAGTTGTTGCCACGGCTTCCAAGGGACCAAAAAAGAAAAATCTTATAAAAAAGTGGGGAAAAAACGACTTAACCGTCCTCTGCCCTGGTTGAAAGTCACGATGTCCTCAGATAAAGTATCCGGAGTATAAACAAAACAATGTAGTTTCAGCAATTTTCGGCGCCAGCAAAGAATAGATGTCATTCAGAACTATACATTGGCAGGGGACCATAGCAAATACATAAATCAGATATCTTGTTGCATCCGGGTAAACATTTCTATACATCTGCACAAAAGGGCCATCAGTAGTAGCCACCTTATATCTGTGCTCTTGTAGGCCCGGCTATATATACTCTTTAAAGACTATAAGCAATAGCAATAGAATAAGCAATCAATCACTCTTTGCCATTATTCTGAAGTTTGATCCTCTGAAGTCCTATTGTGCCTTCTCCATCTGGAACTGTATGATATTCTCCTTCCACAAGCAGTTCTCCAAGTACCTCTCGTAGAATGTTACCCCACCGTCCAATTTTACTGCTAGTGCCACCATGCTTCGTGTTCCATATCGTGCCTGAAACCAAGCACAAAGATGGCTAGAATCTGTTCCCCAAAAGAATTATGAAAACACCTATATAGCTATTGGAATACAGAATGTCATATATTTTACCTGTCCTTTTGCAGTGTCAATGAAAATAGAGCTTAAGTTATATTCCCATTCTGATTCAACACCAGTATCAGGCACCATACATCTATCAGGCTTGTTGGTATCCATCATCAACTCTTGTACGATCTGTTTTAAAGACGTTTCTGCATCATCATCTCCACGTACTGTAGAAATGTAAACCGAAAATTACTTAGAAGAGCAAAAAAAAGAATGGTATCCGCACATTAATATCTAAGCCTAATAGTAGGGGGCATAAGAAAGGGTATGATTTTGAATGAACTTGTGGATTATTTGTACTAGCTCATCTCTTCTTTTAGTAGCACATATGGGATGCACAGAACCAGGTTATCACATGATGAAACTAGCATGAAGCCAATAGTGTTACATTTACTTTTGAACTCCATGACTACGAAATCAATTCAGTAAACAAACCTATACAACTAAATTGACCAGATTATTTACTCAATTAGCTTCAGAGAAAGCGAAGACAACACACATACCAATCATTCGGCTCGAATATATATTTCAGACAGTACATGTAGAATAAACTTGCCATATGCAAGGATCAAGAGCAACGAGAACACAATAGTACAAGTTCCGTTATTGAATAGTACTATAGTAGTTTCTCACATAATGTAACTGTAAATTAAGAAGATAATCATGCACTTGTAACATCACAGAATATATTATTGAAATTATTGATAAAATAACCTAACAATCAGCAAAGGAATTGTAGAAGAAAACAATGGATTAATGAACATCATGTGTCTCACTGCAACCTGAAAAATTAATGGGCAGTTTGCATAATAGAATGATGGGGGATCAAGTAGATCTGTGGATATTGAGATTACAACCACACCCAGACAAATATTACAAAATCAGATTGTGTAAAGAACCCGAATCTCAAGTCTCAAATGCCTTTCAACTTCAAAAGGTAACCATATTCCTAATAATAATATCCATAGAAAATGCCTGTGTGTACCTTTGGCCAAGGGGAATCAATTGCAGCATTCGAAAGCACATGAAGCCCAGGAGAAACTGTTTGAATCACAGGATCACCTCCAGGTCTATTAGAGATGTAAACCATGGTTCCTAAGTTCACATCAGCCAATATAAGGTTAAAACCATTGTACTGATCTGCTTCCTTTGCAATTTCTGTTGCGTACTCCAATGGGCCATAGCTGCCCTACATCCAACATAAAGCAACTATCAAGCATGGGTAAACAGCTAAGGTTTCATTGCATAGAAGGCAGCAAAATAGGCTACTCAGTAGCTAATTCTATAAATCATTTACAAAAGGCAAGCGTAGTTTATTTGAGTACCAAAGACGAATGCTGAAACCTGACTGCAAACCAATCTAACATTCAGAACAGCCTTACCTCTACATTTTTCTTTTGCAAACGATCTTGTTTACACATACAGGTTAGGACCATGGTTGCCTACCGCTACCGGCACACAGGATATGCACAGCACGATCTCACAGTAATATAAGATTAGCTCTCCAGACTCCATCATCAACTCATCATGCCATCAATTGAAAGAATAAATCACAAAATCGACAAGGCCCAACCTGGAGAAACCTGACGGGGAGCTGCCCTCTGGTCTTGGCGCCGATCAGAGAGTCAGGCTCCCGCACGTTGGTAAGGAAGGCGAGCTTCCCGTCCCTCGTGCACCCCATCCACGTGCCCCCGCCGAGCTCGTCCCTGCCTCCGAGGATCTCCTTGCCGCCCTCCCCCGGCGCCCACCACTGCGCCGGCTGCGTCGGCCTGCGCCAATTTGCGGGTACGTCAGCTTGGACAGACAGATGCATCGGACATGAGAAGCGGTGGTGGAGCTGCGGCGGGGCGGGGCGCGCGCCTGGAGTGGTACTCGTCGCGGTTGAAGAGCAGGAGTAGGCGATGCGCCGGGTGGCACTCCCATGCCCACGCCGCGATGCACATGGCCGAGGCCGATTGGGGACTCCCGGTGGTGGCAAGGGCTGAAAAGGATCGAGTAGCTTGCCGGAGGTGCCTGTGTCCTAAGCGGCCGCGACACCTCGCCGTCGCCGGTGCCTAGGCTCGACCGCTCAACCAGGGCGGACTGGCGGAGACGGCGAGCGTATTTACAGGAAAGCCCCTGCAAACGTGCGTACGGAGCACGGGATGAGTTACCAGGATGATTACTCTTATAGTCATAATATATTTACTTTTTTTGAGATTAACTTAATATATTTACTAAGATAAATATAATTAAGAGCCATAAAAGTCATGCTCATGATCCCTCAACAACATCGAAGTCTGATGCATCTTCAACTTAAACGTTTGCATTGGTGGATCAACAACGGGTTTGGATATATCAATATGACGGTGCTACATGTATTTTTCACATGTATAGAGGATTTTCCTCCTAATTCTCCATGGCAGAGGCAAACAACCATGTCAAAGTACATTAGGGTTCTCGTTTTAGATACAAGTGAGATTTATCCAATAACACTCACAGTCTGGACAACACAAGCAAGCATCTCGCGCTCGTATATTAAAACTCCACACATCTGTTTCCTCACCACAAACATAACGTTAACTCCAGCAACTACAACTGCACGCAACAAATATTCAACCACGTATAAGTTCAGTTTGAACCCTCTAAATTCTAAAAGTGCAGCAAATATAATATAAAAAGTTACACGGAACCGGCACCTCTAGGCAGCAATGCCCATGTGTCCTATTCGGTTCTATTCATAGTAAGCATTGCTCTATCTGATAACACGAATCCGCTTCAACATGCAAGTCGGCTCCTCTCTTGACTACAAAATTGTCCACCTTTTCAGGTAGCATAAAAATTACACAGTCGGCTCCTCATTAA
>OAMR01000400.1:869750-887242 GCA_900205405.1 Echinochloa crus-galli | reverse complement strand
CTATCAAAGCTTCCACAATTGCGTCACCAGTTGCACCATCCCTATTTTGAAAAAATAAATTTGCAAAGAAATTTGGGTGTTAAATCATAGAGAACAAACAAAAAACCATATAGGCTATAATAAGAATAAGTTAAATATGATCAAGACCTGACCTCTTCATTGCCTCTATGTCGTCACTAGATAAACTCTGGGCTGTATTATTATCGACTAGGGATCTATTGTCCCTGATTTCATCCTGCACTTGTCCATCGGCACCATCTTGCATGCTCTCATCTGGATAAATGAGTAATTTTTACATAAATCAAAAAAATGTAAAAGCATATGTTTGGTTGAATCTAGACAGTTAGAACCACTGCAGCATGGTGTTTATCTTTATGGGGAAAAAACACAAAGTGATTGTCTGTAGGAACGGATATCAACACAGAGTAAGACCGGCACTACTTGGGACCTACCGAAGGTTCAATAGCTGACTAAAACAATGACGAGCTTCTATATGTTTTAGTTCAATATTGAAAACTAAAAAGCTCTCCAAGTTAAAATTCTATCTATCCAAATTGAAAAGTTTAAAACTGCATTTGGCAATTCAAGTTGAGAATCCCACTAATTCGATTAGACAAGAGTTAACTAGATCGCTAATCAGTGAACGTTTCGTCAGTCAGAATCCTTGAAGCTTGAATTTCTTTTAGCTGAAATGTTGAAAACTGGTGAGTTGGCAATCCAAGTTGAGAGTCTCACTGATTCGAGCTAACAAGTGTCAGCTAGTTCGTTATTTCGTGAACTTTGGCTTGGTAGGGACTTCGAATCAGAATCCTTACCACGAGATGGGGCATCCGCGGCGGCGCAAGGGACGAGTCCGTCAGATCCGACGCTGAATAGGGAGCCGAAAGGGCGCCCCACGAGCGGCTGCAGCGAGCAGGTCTTGTTCCCAATCTTCACCGTCCTGCGCCCAACACCACAAGGGTCCGTTTCGGGTGTACAGAGAAATTAGGAAGCAAGGGGTGGGGAGGGTAGTACTGACGCAGAGGGGGTGAGGCGGAAGAAGGCGAGACGGTCGCCGTCGTTGATGTCGAGGAGGACGCTGCAGCCCTCCCACGCCTCCCGGGAAATCGCCGGCGGCGGGTCCATTGTTGGTGCGGCGAGGAGTGGGACGGTGGTAGTAGGAGTTTGGGGAGAAAGCGAGGGTTTAAGGACAGCGGGTCGGGCCTTGGAGCCCAAATCCTCGAAGGCTCGAACACCGGTCACTTTGAGCCCACTACGCCACGCCACCACCACGCTATTCCCCATCTCTTTCCCCACCCACCCCAGCCACCCGCCGAGCCTGTCTCTTATACACAGCCAACCCCGTCGACTACCTCGTGGTCCCGCGCGTCCTCGCCTGCGTGCTTGCGCTGCCGGTGCTGACGCTGATCAGCTTCGCGCTCGGCCTCGCCTCCTCGGCATTCCTGGCCGACTCCGTCTTTGGCGTCAGCGTCAGCATCATTTTGGAGTCGGCGCGCAGGGCGCTGCGGCCATGGGACTTGATCAGCTCCTTGCTAAAATCTCAAGTGTTTGGTGCCATTATCGCGGTGGTGAGCTGTGCCTGGGGCGTCACAACCCATGGAGGTGCCAAGGGCGTCGGCGAGTCTACAACATCTGCAGTGGTCGTTTCTCTAGTTGGGGTCTTCATTGCAGACTTCGCTCTGTCGTGCCTGTTCTTCCAGGGTGCTGGTGATTCACTCAAGTATGCAATGGGTTGAGGCAGGGTGACTGCAGAGGAATTTTTTGCTTTGTAGGAGCGTAGCATAGTCTTGTACATTAACAAGAATGGTGCAGAGTATTCAAATAGGCGAACATTGCAACATCGGGGAATCTCTAGGTGACATCCATCAATTCTTTTTCCTGGTATCCACGATAAGTTATTTGCTGTGTTCTGTTGTACCTTTGTTGAGCTTGTGCTGAACTGCTGCTCAATTATTTGCCAGTGATTCATGTGTAACTTATTCATCGAACTATTGGTTAAGCCAGTGTAACACATGTTAATATTACAGTCTGTTTGCTACAGCAATGTGAGTATAGAGTGCTTGGGAGATCTGCTGCTTTCAGAAAATAAGAGTGAAATAATATTGTTGACCAATTGCAACATATAAGCCTGGAAAGCATATGCTCAGAATCTGTACTTTCCTAGCAGTGCCGATTATCTTCCTCCTTAGCATTATGTATCCATGGATGACAAGTCCTGCAATAGTTTGTGAGCAACTCTGGAAAATCCATTGGTTGGACAGGCTTGTTTTATCAAAACAAACATCAGTGCCTCTAGGTTCCAGTATGAATTTGCCTGACATGAGTATGCTCTTGCAAGATGATGGTGGCACTTGAAGATTGTTTTGTTTAAGGGCTCACTAGAAGATTGTTAGAACAGCATCCTAGATGCTTCAGGTGATCGACTGTTCTAATTGCACCTTTCACCTTTGATTTGCATATCACACCTCTACAACGAACTTGTGACAACTTTTGTAATCCTTGGTAAACCAATTTTTTATATTGCCCATTGCATCATTAGGACTTGTCTCTGCCTCTCTGGAATGATGAATTGTACCGTTTCACCTTCATTTATTTGGTTATTATAAATTTATGAATGGGCCTTAATTTGTTTATTATTCAAGTTATGTAGCTTCTATACTAAAGTAGCTCGGCACGGCCTGCTACAAACACATCTTGAAGTATGCAAAATTATCTCATGACATGAGTTTGTAGTAAAATCTGCATTCTCTGATACTGTTATTCCTTCTATTGATAACACAATATCGTTCAAGTATGTTCACGAACTTTGACTTTGCTTTGAATATTTTCTCACTTTCTCTGTACAAATACAGCAAATATCAAACATTAAAAACCACAACCTGATTTACTTTTAGAAGAAAATAACTGCAGAGAGGCACCAAAGAATCTTAGAAGGCAAAATAGCCATCGATGTCCTCCAACTTTGGGCGAATCGTCGAGATGGCTAGCCGGATGCCCAATGTTGGTCTGCAACCTGGAGGCTGGAGCCTGGGAGCGTCACCCACGTCCCATGCGCGCTAAGTGTTCAACAAAATGACTCGGTTCGTGCTCATGAGCATTTGGCCGTTGGGAACCTGAGACAATGATATCATGACGGTGGTTCAAGGCCAAAACAGTTGTAAAAAAGATCTAGAGCATCAAATTAATTCAAGAAAGTGTCAGGTTTGATTATTCTGGGTCATATTCATCCCCTATTACAAATGAAGCTCATGCCATGAAACACAGGCAGTTTATAAAGGTACATATCATAGATCCCTGGAAGTGCATGCAAATCATCTTCTATTATCAGGAGATGGGCAAAGTAGCCACTCTCTTGTCAACTTGCTTTTACGTTTTTGTTGTCTTTCAGCTTTGAAAGGCTAACTTGCTTAGTTGCTTTTCTGAATCTAACAAAATTAAATGTTTTCAAGGTGTCAATGAAATGGTTTCCAAATGTAATGCTGTCACCTTGTTGGTATTGATGATTGTGGTGACGAAGTACATATGAAAAACTCCTATGGTCATCAAGGAAAACTGGTAAGTTCCCCTCATACAAGTGCCTTGCTAAATTGATATGAGCTACTTTTGCCAGCTGTACTTTCCTCAACTGAGTTTCTGCTTATTTCCATGGCAATCACAGTACTTGTAAGTATCAGAGTGCCATTCATTTTCTATTGTTCTTTGTAACCATATTAGCTTAAACAGGACACCTATAATTATGCCTCCCATTGTTCAGTGTTTACCTCTTGTTATCTAGTAAATAACTTCAAATCTCTATTTAAATAACATTTAACACAAGCTCTTGCTGATAAAATCTCACGAGGGATGAAAAGGGAATCCTACTCTACATCATGATTTGCGCCACTGCTAAACGTTCTGCTCCTGCAGTCCTGCTAGGCACCAGCCACCAGATATGGATTCCTCCTAGATTTTTGCCACAGGCCCACAGCTGTAAGTGCTAAGGATCCCTTACACTAAAAAACACATCCCTTACACTGCATTGCAAGAGACTAGGATCGAAAGTAGGGATCACATTGTAGTTGGTACCCATCATCGTGTCCATGTGTTATCACCACTCATGTAGTAACTCATGGTTGCCTATTGGAGGCGTGGGAGACTGGGAGCCAGATACGAAGAGGTGAAGAGCTGCCTCAAGGGTAGAATGGCACAATGGGCAGATTTGTTGGTTCAGTCAACCATGAGTTGACAATCTGTTAGCCATCCAGAGGCGTTTCTGAATGGGCAATCACGTGAAAAAAAATTGTCATTTTCCACATGAATGGTTCCATTGGAAATGGTGTGGGCCCAAAAAATTGTGCTAGGGCAGTTGCCAATTTTAACACATTCTTTAACTTGCATACATGTGAGCATATACAATGAATGTGCTTAGAAACAACGCATAAACTGTTTTTCCACTTCATATGCACTATTTAAGCCTATTTAAGCACTAAGCACTGATTTTGCATTGGGACGATTAACTGTTCTTGGTAATATAGTAGGATTCTCTTCTTTTTTTTAAGCACTCAATTTCTAAGCACCTTGAATTGTACATGTTCTGTATCCCTGGCATCGTCACTGATGCTTATGTTCAAACTATTCAAACACTAGGAATTCACTGTAACTCCTCAACAAGAGAACCCTGCAAGTGAGCTTAGAGTTCTGTTATTTTTCCAAACCGGGGTAACTTATTGCTATTGTAGTGTTCCATCATTGAAACTGCAGTATGGCCTGTGCTGATCCCTTGCTGTAGAGATTGTAAATATGCAATGCTCACGGTTGACGGCTGTCATGCTAATCGCTCACATGTTGCATTGCATGCATTCTGTACTAGACATCAAGCAAAGCATGAAGAAGCTGTGAAGGGTATCTGTCTGTTCCTGTTCCATATACCTTCCCGGCCTCTCTCTCGGCCGCGGGTTGCGTCACTGCCGCAAGACTGCCCAAGGTTAATCGGCTGCAAGCCTGCAAATTTGCGGGCTACTTCTCTCATCACCACTCACCAGCAGGCAGCAGCAAACTGCAAAAGCATACTACAGATTACAGAATCTGTGGAGCAAGAGGACAAGGCCGTTCCAACTTGCAACTAACTCTGTCCGGTTCCGGTCCAGGCTCCTGCTTTCCTTCCCTTGGCTGTGACTTTCCACCTCTCCTCGCTCCTCACGCCGTTTGTTTGTGGAGCGGACACTGTAGCACTTTTCCAAGCGTTTGTGGTAAACATTGTCCTACCATGGCCTAACTAGGCTCAAAAGATTCGTCTCATCGTGTACATCAAAACCATGCGATTAGTTTTTTTATTTACCCACGTTTAGTACTCCATACATGAGGAGAGAGATTTGATGTGATAGGTGAAAAGTGAAGTTTGGAGAGAGAATTTTTGAAGTTTGGGCTCTGTTTAGTTCGCAAAAAGTTCCTAAAAAGTTACTCCCAAATACACTATGAAAAAGAAGATTCTCCATCACATCAAAATGTCATAACATGCATGAAGTATTAAATGTAGATGAAATAAAAAACTAATTTCACAATTTTGTTGTACCCTGCGAGACGAACATTTTGAGCCTAATTAATCAATTTTTGGACAACTTTTTCACATACAAACAAAATGCTACAGTAGCGTAATGATTACGAAGTGACATCTTACTCCCAAATTCAACCTCCTAATTCTAACATCTAAACACCGGGCTGTGTTTAGTTCCAAAAAGGTAGAAGAAAGTTTGAAAAAAATGTCACATCGGACACTGTAGCGTACTGTAGCACCTTTCGTTTGTTTGTGGTAAACATTGTCCTATCATGACCTAACTAGGCTCAAAAGATTCGTCTCGTCGTGTACATCAAAATCATGCAATTAGTTTTTTTATTTATCCACGTTTAGTGTTCCATGCATGAGGAGAGAGATTTGATGTGATATATGGATAGTGATGTTTGGAGAGAGAATTTTGGAAATTTTGATGATGGGATGTGGAACTAAACACAGCTCTTGGTGATAGGATTGGGAACTAAACAGGGGCTGTGTTTAGTTCCCCATCCCATCACCAAAATTCCCAAAATTCTCTCTTCAAACATCACTATCCACCTATCGCATCAAATCTCTCTCCTCATGCATGAAACACTAAACGTGGGTAAATAAAAAAAACTAATTGCATGGTTTTGATGTACACGACGAGACGAATCTTTTGCGAATCTTTTGAATCTAGTTAGGTCATGATAGGACAATGTTTACCATAAACAAACGAAAGATGCTACAATAGGCTACAATGTCCGATGTGATATTTTTTCCAAACTTTCTCGGACACTTTTTGAAACTAAACACAGCCAGGACCCATGGATCGCAATCTCCCAAATGCCAACTAGTCTGCCCACGTCAAGCACCCACCTCCCAGTTTGTCCTTCCCTCCCCCGCCGCCGGCCTCTTCTTTTGGAAGGAACCCGAATTCTGCGTTTCTGCTGCCTTCTCCGCTCTGCGCTGCCAGCCAAAATGCAATTGCACGGGCACGGCGGCGCCCTCCCCTTCCTTCGATTTTCAGAGCAGTAGCAATTCGCGATTCCTCAATTTCTCCGGTCAATCTCTATCCAAATCTCCAATCCCCGTCACTTCGCCAGTTCGCCCCAACAGACCCTTCCTGACATCGACATCATGGACGCCGCCGTCTCCACCCTCACCGCGCTCTCCATCTTCGCTAGCACCGTCGAACACGGTCAGCCCCCGCCTCCGCGATGTTTTCTCGATTGTTTTTCTCCCGGCGCACTGGACTGACGCGCGGTTTTTTTTCTTCTCCCCCCCAGTGAGCTTAGAGTTCTGTTATTTTTCCAAACCGGGGTAACTTATTGCTATTGTAGTGTTCCATCATTGAAACTGCAGTATGGCCTGTGCTGATCCCTTGCTGTAGAGATTGTAAATATGCAATGCTCAGGGTTGACGGTTGTCATGGTAATCGCTCAAGCAAGCATGAAGAAGCTGTGAAGGGTCTCTGTCTCTTCCTGTTCCATGCATCTTCGATTCCGTCGCCGCCGTCGCGCCGTCCTCCCCGCCGCCGCCCCTGCTCTCCCCTTCAGTGTATGGATTATTTTCTCTTATCAGATAACATAATCTCGAAACTGATGCTGCGTTGCTATCCTTTTCTGTTTTCAGAGGAAGTACTGTAGAGCTGATGGTCGATTCTGAAAACTTTGATCTTGGTCCTTTCAGGAATCCAAAGCTGCAGTGTCTACCTAATCTGTACAATGACCTGCAAACGGTGTTTCAGTTTCCGAAGGTGGAAAAGGTTCCACAGCTTGTTCACTGTGAAGTAAAAGAGCAACCAATCCATTCCGGTGAGCAGGAGAAAACATCTGATGAGGCTGATTCATCGGAGTTTGATTCTGATGAAGATTCTCATTCTGACAAAGGTGATTGCTTCCCTTTCTTTATTTTGAAATCGGCTGGTAACCAGTCCTAAATTTCTCTTTAATCTTCGTGGATTTTGAGTAGTATTTGGCATGTGTTTATGACAATTTTATTGGATTTCTAGTAGTATTTGGCATGAGTTTATGACAAGTTCATTGGATTCAAGTCGTTTTTGACACTTGTGAAATTCTAAGCCATATTGGCGTGTGTTAGGTTCTGACAATTTTATCGGATTCCAAATCATGCTTGGCGTTTACAGTTTTTCTTTGCTTAATAGGACGCTCACACCCAAGTCCATTGTGTCCATGATTTCTGCAAGTGATCAATTGACACATGCCTTTCCCCCAATTTGGAGTCACTTTTGCTCCTAACTTTCTCTTTTGAGGAAATTTCTTGCTAACTCTGAATTTCCCCGGTACAATTAACGATAATGGAGCTTCTTGCACATATTGATGTACAATGGCTTGGGCATTGGTCAGACGGTTACTAGCTGTGCCAAACAGCATGATCAATCAAGGGATTTTCTATTTTATTGATCCAATGAGATAAGCGATTGCTAAAAAAGCCACCCTATGTTGTATAACTTGATAGTTGAGGGAAGAGGCAGGTGGTGGGTTGACACCGACAACCACCGGAGCCTTGGCAAGTTAGTACTTCCTTCAGAGGAACTTAACACTTTTGATAGTTTGAAAGTGGGTGTTGGAGGGTTTTGGCCAGGCAAAGTTAGCAGTTCCTTCAGAGGAACTTAGCACTGTTGTTAGTTTGAAAGTGGGTGTTGGAGGGTTTTGGCCAAGCAAACATGGAGTTGACTTGTAGAGGGGGTCAGGAATAAATTTAGTTTTTGGGTCCAATGTATCAGTGTCCTTGATATGGACACTACTTGAATGGCAGTGATGGGAAAAAAAACCTGGCTTACGGTGGGGGGGGGGTCAGGATTCTTAGCTTGTTATGTTGATAGGCCATCAACGTTACAATTAATAAAGGAACCATTGAACCAATAAAAAGGTCAGCTTAATTGTAAATGCATTCTTCTGAGTGTTATGGCAGTGAGCGACAAACCAAAAGCATCTTCAATACCTGAATAATCACAAGACGGAAGTTTCTCTAAACACGTGATACACAAAGCTGTCAGTGAGAACAAAAAATCGTGTAGCTACATATGCTAGTTGGAACCTATGTAAAGGGCGGGACAGTCAGGGTTTTATCAGCAAGAATTTAACCTGGTCAGCTCTGTTGTGCAAGACTTTTCCTTCTAACTGAAAGGTGGTTCCTGTCAATTTGCTGAAAACAAAAACTTAATACAGAAAGAGTTTTCTGGATGGTTTATCAGGACATCAATTTGTTGCAGTTAGCTGTGGGATAAGTAGAAACAGTAACCTATATATGCAGCTTTGGTTGCTTAGCATAGTGTTGTACTAAATTTTGTTTTTCCTGGTTCCTCTTTATTTAGGTTTTCTCCATGTCGTGTCTCCTCACCATGACAACCTGTAATTACTCTTATCCGTCTTAAGTGAGAAAGCAGAGCACATGTTCGCAGAAAACAATACTATGTCTGTGACCATCCTTGTACTGTGCAAAATTGACCCAACCATACATTTGTTTATTGTATAAAAAAAACATACATCTATTTTGCAGGCTTCTCTCCATTTAAACAAATTAAAGAGTGCATAAAGAACTATGCACCTGTGTATGTAGCATGGTATCCTATCACTGTGTCTCCAGTTTGATTTAAGATGTCCTTGTAGTAAGAGAACAGATGGCTAACATGAGGGTAAGTTTATGTTCAGTAAACTGAAAATGTATTTTGTCCCTGAGATAGTTGTGCGGTTGTGCCCCTTGCTTTTGTTAGTTTTTATGTACTATTTATGGTCGCGTGAAATCTGAATAATACTAGTTGAGAAAGAAATTACGGAATGGCTTGCTGTTGTTGTTTATGGAACTTCTTGCTTGTTTGTTCTTTTTGGGACAAAATGTGTTTTACCCGAACTTTTATTAAAAGCCCAGTCTTTTAATTTTTTTTCTTTCCATAATTTACTTCTTAATTCCTCTGCTGGTAAGTAAAACTATAGGAACAAATTCATAATCTCAAGAATTATAGTACCTTTGTAAAGTGTCATTATGTTTGGGTTATCTCTTTTGTTACTTGAATGTTTAATAGTATCAATATCATGCATGCAGAGCTTGTGCCACCAGTTCAGAAGCAGCCGAGAGCCAACCGGAAGCACATAGATAGCATTACTTTGGTTGAAATAGCACAGTACTTCCATCTTCCAATCAGAGAAGCGTCAAAGACACTGAAGATTGGAGTAAGCATACTGAAGAGAAAATGCCGGAAATATGGGATACCTCGCTGGCCTCACCGCAAAATCAAGTCGTTGGACTCCCTCATTAGCGACCTTGAGGTAAATCTGACAGAGCTTTCCATTTCTCTTCACTTGTGGATTTGCCAGGGAATGTCTATCGCATTTGTGATTCTCTAACTACTAATTTGTTGAGGCCTGCACAACTCATATTATGTCACTCGTGCAGTATGTGCTTGACGACGATACAGAGGATGCGCAGCAGGAGCTGCTGAAGATAGAGAAGCAGAAGCAGGCTGATGCCATAAAGGCCCTCACGAAGCGGAAGAGGATGTTGGAGAGCGAGAAGGAGATCCTACGGCAGAAGCCAGCCTTGGATCTGATGACTGAAACCAAGCTGTTCAGGGAAGATGTTTTCAAGAGGAGATACAAGGCCAAAAGTTCAGTGATGGAGTAGCATTTCTCTTTAGCTGATAGCTGATGATAGCTTTTGTAAAAATATATGACTGATTCAACCTGGAGTAACTGTTTCAAAAGAAAATCAACCTGGAGTAAACAATAGTATCTTATAGGTGCTATCAGACTAATACTACCTGGTAGCTGCTCTTCATAAACTTTGCTGTGTTCTGAACTACCTGAAGGATCGAACAACATAGTAGCGTAATTCGAAGCTATAAAAATCCAGTGATCGTTTTAGCATGATTATATACAAGCAAACCTTTCTGGCGTTCTTAATGAGTTTGATAGGTGAAATATTTCAATTCATTACAAGAAAAAAAAATCACGAATCTGTAGATCGAATTCCCGACATCGAATCGATTTTTCAAAATCCTCCTGAAGTTGAGCTAAAATTACCGGACAATGCCACTGCCGAGGAGCTAAAATTACCCGACAATGCCACTGCCCCCTCCTTGCCGCAGTCCCGCCGTTTCATCTCCCGTTGCCCAGCCAAGCGCCCCCAAGATGTCGCCGCCCCATCTCCAGAACCCTAGCCGCTTGGGGGCCGCCGCCATCCCCGACACTGGAGCGATGGACTCCGGTCTTCCTCCTCCGGTCCAAGGTCACTGCGCCTCCCCCAAGTCATCCACCCAAGTTCAAGCTGCACAGGCGGCCTTCGCCGCCCAATCTCGCGCGGCAGCGGAGGCCAACGCCGGGCCGCCGGGGAACGGCGCCCAGCTTCCATCCGCAGCCGCAGGAGACCACGGTATGGCCGGGGAGAGGATCTATAGTGCCTTTGTAGGGTGTCATTATGTTTGGGATTGCTCCATTTCTCATGTCTCCTATTTTTTTTTACTGTTGAATGTTTATGCCTTAATGGTATCGATATGGTGCATGCAGAACTTAAGCCAATAGTTCAGAAGCAGCCGAGAACCAGGCGCAATAAGCGTATAGATGACATTACTTTGGTTGAAATAGCGGGGTGCTTCCATCTTCCAATCAGAGAAGCTTCAAAGAATCTCCAGATTGGAGTAACCATACTGAAGCAAAAATGCCGGAAATATGGGATACCTCGCTGGCCTCACCGCAAAATCAAATCTCTGGACTCCCTTATTCAGGACCTTGAGGTAAATCTGACGGGAGCCTTCCATTTCTCTTCACTTGTGAATTTATCGGCAGTGTCTGTCAGTTTTGATGGGTTAGCTTGTTAACGCGGCAGTGTCTGTCAGTTTTGATGGGTTAGCTTGTTAACGTCAGTACATCTCATATTCATGTCACTCTTACAGTATGTGCTTGAGGACTTGTCAAAAGAGGATGCACAGGAGGAGTTGATGCCGACGGAGGACCAGGAGTATGCTGCTGCTGTGATTGAAGACCTCTCGAAGCGGAAGAGGATGCTTGAGATGGAGAAGGAGACCATACAGCAGAAGCCAACTTTGGACCTGATGACTGAAACAAAGCAGTTCAGACAAGGTGTTTTCAAGAAGAGATACAGGGCTAAAAATGAAATCATGGAGTAGCATTTCTCTCTTTAGCTGATGATAGCTAGCTGTTGTAGAATATGTGACTGGCTTAACCTGGTGTTCAAAGATAATAGCTGATAGCTGCTATCAGACATTCAGACTAGTAGTTGCTGATAGCTGCTCTCCATGGGCTTTCATTGTGTTCTGATGGTGGTGCTATTGATCAGAAGTTCTGATGTGGCAGAACTGCACTACCTGAAGAATTCCGCATACCATTGTTTTAATGCCAGTTGCCGGTGTAAGCAGGAGCTGTTTAATTCAAGTGATCGTTTTAGCATATTCTTACGCAAAACATAACATCTGTGGTATTGTACCTTTCTGGCAGAGGCAGAGCTTGACTAAATCCACAGGGGTGGTGACCAGTCTATGGAAACAAAAAAACTAAATATCAGTCTACAGTGCCGTTTATACTGTACATTCAGCGGAGATTTACCTTGGGCAGGGGGGCCATGGCTCACCTTTGTCTGAATTAAGCTCTGCCCCTGCTTTCTGGCATTCTTTATCAGAAGATTGATAGATAAAATCTTACAATTTCAGAGCGTCCAT
This sequence comes from Echinochloa crus-galli, assembly GCA_900205405.1. Lineage (NCBI taxonomy): Eukaryota > Viridiplantae > Streptophyta > Magnoliopsida > Poales > Poaceae > Echinochloa > Echinochloa crus-galli. The sequence goes on along the minus strand of OAMR01000400.1, from coordinate 875,036 downwards.
GTCCTATAGAAGAAAATCGCCCATGTTTGTTGGCTGAACTGCACTACCTGAAGAATTCCACATAGCATGGTTGATATGCCAGTTGCCTGTGTAATTAGAATCTATTTGGTTCCAGTGATCGTTTTTGCATAATTTCAAACAAGCATAACATATGTGGTATATATGTGTACCTTTCTAGCTGCCATTCTTAATCAGATTGATAGATGAAATCTTACAATTTCAAAGAGTCAGATGCTCCATTAAGAAAATCGGCCACGTCCTATAGCTGAAGCCTGAAGGCTGAAGCCACGGAAGTTGGTCAGTGGGCATCAAGTCGTGTGATAGACACCGTGCTGCAGGAAATTTGTTCGCAAGTTCGCGCGGCGACACAGAGCCGTTCCACGACATGTGTCAGAAATGGAAAAGGTTAATTTACGCTTTTGGCCGGACAAACAACATGTACCAGCTAGACTTATGCAGGTTAGATGTCGCTTTCAGGAACAGGACCATCATCAGCGCTACTGCGGGTTGACTACGGGAAAATGGAACGGGGATCGGAACTGTTCACAGACCATAAGCCATGGGGCATCAGGATGCCATGTGGTGATGACTACTAAAGGCTTAAGGCTTGTTCATTTAATCCCCCAATAGGAGGGGTTGGAGGGGATTGAGGTAGATTAGTTCCCTGCAAGTCAGTTGGGGATCTAATCCCCACAATCCCCTACATTCCCTCCCGTACAAGGGTTAACCGAACAAGATCTAATGAGTTAATATTACAGGCCTTTTTCATATACGCGATTTTATTTTTCAAAAAACCTAAAACAACAGGGCTCTCGATTTTGCCTAATTCGAGAGCTCTACCAGTTTATACCGTAAGAGGAAGGGCTCTCGATTTTGCCTAATTCGAGAGCTCTACCAGTTTATACCGTAAGAGGAAGGGAGCGTATGTCAGATCACAAAACAAGAAAGTAACAAAATATCTCCTGATTAGGCAAGCACCTTCTTCTCCGATGATCTCCTCCTCCTCCAACGAGGACCTCATCTTCTCCGCACGAGCTCTCTTCGGATTAGGGTTTCGGGCTGAGGAGGGGAGCTATGGCCGTTAGATCTAAAAGGATATCAAGATACCAGACCGGTAGTGGTATGGGGCGATGAGTGGAACAGCGAGGCGGTGGTGGCGCCACCCGTCGCGGTGGTGGGGAAAGGTGGTTGGGTTGTACAAGTTGTGGGGGAGTGGATGCCGGGGCGGCGAATCTGACATCGGATTTGGGCGGGAGCGAACGCCGATGCGGCGGATCCAACGACGATGGCGCCATCGGAGCCGGAAGAGGCGTAGAAGCGTAGAGGAGAGTAAGATGAGGGAGGGTGGGGAAGGGCGGTCCTCGCCGGCGTTTGAGATGACACTAGAGCGGGGGAGGGGAAGGCGGCCGCAGGGCGGATTAGGCAGAGGCGGCGCTGAGCGGGGCGTTGGGGGTGCAGGCGGCATGTGCGGAATTAGGGAAGGAGCGGACACTAGGATGGCGGATCTGGTAGCGGCTGGATGCGGAGGAGCATACAAAGAGGAAGATGTGGAACAAGGTCAAGCAAAGGAATAAGACAAGTTTTTTCTTTTTTTTTTCTTTTTCCGGGGGGTCTTTTGTTGGACTCTTGGGGCGCTATCACGAGAGGGTTCTCCCGCTAGTTGCCTTTTATTTTTTGCTGCACTACAATAACATTATGAATCATGTAAATATTACACTAATCGTTTTGCACTAGCACACAAAGCCAAGCTGGTGCTGATGAGCGTTGGCGTAATTGATGAAGCCCGAGTGGTTGAGTACTACCTCCGTCCAAGAAAGAATGTAATTCTCACATCTCGAGGAATCAAACACTTTTAGATTTGACCACATTTATATGAAGATTACTACTCCCTCCCTTCTCTTAATATAGATCGCTGTTGGTTTCCGTGTCATGATTTAGATTTGTTTTACAGAAAATACGTGCAACATTTTAATCTTTAAATAAATTTATTAAAAAACTAGATTCAAATATCTATCTAATGATATTTGTTTTGTATCATAAATATTAATATATATTTTTATATATTTGATCAAAGTTGTTTCTCGGGAAGCGGAAGCGACAAATAAAAAGGGACGGAGGGAGTAATATTTATGATACAAAATAAGTATTATTAGATTAATCATACAATACATTTTTATACGAAGTTTATTTAAAGACACAAATGTGGGTATTATTTTATATAAATTTAGTTAAAGTTGAAATTATGTGACTCCTCGATAAGTGAGAATTGCAATCTTTTGTAGACAGAGGGAGTACATGTTTAGAAACATGCGGCTGGCCTGAATCCTGATGCGCACAAACAACTGAACCGCGTCGAAGTTGGGTCATCGTAATATCTTATGGTCCGGTAGTATCGATCAGATTATCACACGGCACCGAGAGATACGGCCATCGCCACAATAAATTAACGGGGGCATTTTGTTACAGAACACGACTAATGCCAATACAATTAACTTAAGTCAATCACCGCAGTTAGGGGCTGCTTTTAAAAGGGCCGTCCGGTCAATGCATATGAAATGGTATTCTCAGATCGACTCGATCTCGATATGTTCGTAATAATAGTGTACCTGTGCTGCAACTGCAAGACACGGGATCGATTAGAAGATGGCACGATCCCATCAAATCTTGAGGCCTTTTACCAATCAAGTCAACTTTACTTGCGCGATCATATCACAACTATAGATTTTATAAATATCGCACTGGTGCCTTTTGCTCTTTGTCTTGAGCTTTTGCTAATAAAGCCATGATCTTTACATGAAATCCAATGAGATCGAGGTTAATGTTCAAAGCTGGGTCCTACCTGCATAAAAAAGACGGATGACCTGGGTTGGGTTAACTAGTGGTGGTAGGCAGTCCTGGAGACGGTCGGAGCTGCGCACAATCTTCCAAGAAAAGTCTGAGGTGTACTACCTCCTGAGCTTTGACTTTGACCCTCGCGAGTTCATCAATCAGTTGAATTCGAACTTTTTACTGAGATTTTGTTCATACGAGGCCCAGAGGCCAAAGCAAAAGATACAGTATCCGATAGCTGGGATATGGTTTAAATGTTGTGATGTGCTGGTTCCAGCAGCCGAGCATGGGTAGAAATTGTGGCACGTGCAGTTCAGTTCAGGCTGTAGTATCGTACTGCGGTGTGCGTCACAGAAAAGATCTCGCGCCGCGATGTTTTTTTGTTTTTGTTTTGTTCCTTCAGCATGCGAAAGTGGCTTGTGAGAACAAAGATTTCCATTTCTACCCAACAAAATCCTGGCCCTGTCCTTGGCATCGACGTCCTCGGCGGGCCGGCTCACGGTGCTACCCTCCCGGCTGGGTTCCAGTTGCTCCGTCGCTTCTTGACTGTAGGGTTCATGGTTGTCTTCAACTGGATCCACCCGGTGTCGTCCCATTGGGAGGGTGATGCTGGGCACATGAGTTTCGTGGTTCGCTTGGCGTCGTTCACAATCGAGGGTGGACAGCCTCCGAGTCTTTGGCGAGTTCTTGATCCCCGATTCCGTCTGGAATCGGTGGTGGTTCTAGTGCTTATGGGACCCTGCTCGTTGGTTTCGGCAGCGGTGGTGTGGATGTTGTTCGGCGGTAGGCGTGTTTGGGCTGGTTTTGCTGTTGCTTTGGGTGGTGAACTGTAAGCGAAAGCTTCGATCTGGCAGGTGGATCGGGCAACGATGTTTCCCTGTTGGGGGGCGTTGCTCTTGGTTACACCCTTTGGCGGTTCGCGGAGGTCTCCGAGGTGAAAACCTAACGTTGGCGCTGGCTCGGCGCCTTTGCCTTCCTGAAGGCGTTGTTTGTGGAGCCCCCTCGGCGGTCCTGATGGTGTTGCTTTGGACCCGTCTGCCGATCCAGTCTTGCGGGTTCTGTTATGGTTTTATGGCGTTTTAGGTTATTTGCCTAGAGTAGTTCCGTGCTGTCTCTGGCCGGTGACCTAGAGAGTCCTGTTGTGGAAATTGTAAGTAGCTAAGTTGTCAACGGACTTGTGCTTCATATAAAACTGATAATTCCAGTATTTCCTTTATGCTTTATATATAAAGCTAGCTTCGGTCTGTCGAGGACGGAGTGTACCGCTCGGGTCTAGTTCTAGCTCAGCACTTGGGCTTGTAAACTTGTCTGTTTAGGGCGATCTTTCAGCACATCTGTTTCAGTCAAGTGTCAATCGAGGGAACCTGCCGTGCCCCTATTTACTTGCCCAGCAGCAGGCTAGAATTCCTCCATCTCCGTGGCCGTGACCTGACCGGACCCCTGAAAGGTCCAACACGTGCGAAATAATTTGTTTGTATTTCCTCATCGATCCTCCCATGCAACTTGCCTCGAAACCCATCAGTAGTTGTGCGGCGCATGAATGGTCGAAGGGGGACCGGGGAGACTTTGCCTCAGGTCGCCACTCGCAGGAGCCGAACTCCGAAGAGCATTTGACTTTGCCCGAAGTAAACGCACGCACAAGCTGCGCTTTGTTAGGCCAAACCAAATGTTTTAGAGTGTCGACACGGCCATCTCGGGCGCGCACGGCCGCGGACTGATGCCGTCCGTGCCCCACGACGGCGGCGCCAGACCAAACCCATCGAAAGGTCTCCCATAACGCGTAAGCCTCGGCGATCGCCCGCGCGGGTACGGGCCGCCGGCCGGCCGCCCGCGCCCCCCTTTTTATATATCATCCACAGCGCCACAGGAAAGCGAGGCAAGGAGGGGTGGTGGTGGCAGCAGGCAGCAGCTGCTTCCAGTTCCAGAGGCGCAAGACGCAGAGGAGAAGAATCCAGGAGAAGAGAGGAAACTCAACTGCCCGACCGACCGAGCGAGCTCCCCGCCGCGCTCTGCTTCCATGGGGAACTGCCTCGGCTCGGAGGAAGCCGAATTGGAGGCCCCGGAGAACTTCGGCCGCCATGGCCCGCCACAAGGTGCACGTTTGGATTGCATTTCCTGCGTACTTCTTGCACAAATCGTTCATTGATTCTTCCTGTATATCGGTTTAGCCGCGCTGGTTTTTCCCTGTTCTTGACACGGTTTCATCGTTTAACTGAAGCGGTTTCAGATTCAGTCAGGTTCGCTAAAACGCTCGATTTCTTGTGTTTCCGATCGACAGCAGCGCCTGCAAGGAGGACCGCGCCTCCGATGATGGCGCCACCGGAGCCGGACGGTGCTTTCCTGAGCAGCTCGTCGGGGCACCCCAGCAGCCGGTCCCCGGGGTCGTCCATGAACAGCAGCATCATCTCGACGACGACGCGGAGCGGGAGCAGCAGCTCGGTGGCGGCGTACCCGGAG
>OAMR01000400.1:839475-868894 GCA_900205405.1 Echinochloa crus-galli | reverse complement strand
GGACAGGTGTACTACTGACGCTACGGAGTATTACTATATCTCCCTCCATTCCAAAAAAACTGACGTTTAGGACAAGGTTTGGGTCAAACATTGGGAATATAAATCATCAATAACTTTTAAGTTGTTGAGTTTGCAAATGTGAAAACTATATGAATAGATTTGTCTTGAAAAATACTTTCATAAAAGTATACATATATCACTCTTTGATAAATATTTTTATAATAACGAAGAGGTTAAAGCTGTGTTTTGAAGACCGTGTCGCTGTCGTCAGTTTTTTCAGAATGGAGGGAGTATAGATTAATTTTTAGTCCCTAGTAATTTTAACCCCGATTAATGGGATCCAAACGGGGCCTAGATTTCTTTCGTCTCCGTGGCCGTGACCTGACCGGACCCTGAAATGTCCAACACGTGCGAAATAATTTGTTTTTTTATTTTCCTCATCGATCCTCCCATGCAACTTGCCTCGAAACCCCATCAGCAGTTGTGCGGCGCATCAATGGTCGAAAGGGGACCGGGAGACTTTGCTTCAAATCGCAACTCGCAGGAGCCAGTCCGAAGAGCATTTGACTTTGCCGGAAGTAAACGCACGCACAAGCTACGCTTTTCCTTGCAACTCCTGGCACTGCGCTTTGTTAGGCCAAACAAAATGTTTTTAGAGTGTCGTCGACACGGCCGGCCATCTCGGGCGCAGACTGATGCCGCCGTGCCCCACGACGGCAGCACCAGACCAAACCCATCGAAAGGTCTCCCATAACGCGTAAGCCTCGGCGATCGCGCGGGCTACGGGCCGCCGGCCGGCCGCGCCCCCCTTTTTATATATCGTTCACAGCGCCACAGGAAAGCGAGGCCAGGGGTGGTGTGAGCTGCTTCCAGAGGCGCAAGACGCAGAGGAGAAGAATCCAGGAGAAGAGAGGAAACTCAACTGCCCGACCGACCGAGCGAGCTCCCCGCCGCGCTCTGCTTCCATGGGGAACTGCCTCGGCTCGGAGGAAGCCGAATTGGAGGCCCCGGAGAGCTTCGGCCGCCATGGCCCGCCACAAGGTACTGCGCCGACACATGCTTGGATTGCATTTCCTCCGTTTGTTGATGATTATTCCAGCATCGGTTTTACTCTGGTTCTTGGCACGGTTTAATTTGTCCGGAGCGGGTTCAGATTCAGGTTCGCTAAAACGATCGATTTCTTGTGTTTCCGACAGCAGCGCCTGCGAGGAGGGCCGCGCCTCCGATGGCGCCACCGGAGCCGGACGCTGCTTTCCTGAGCAGCTCGTCGGGGCACCCCAGCAGCCGGTCCCCGGGGTCGTCCATGAACAGCAGCATCTCGACGACGCGGAGCGGCAGCACGAGCAGCAGCTCGGTGGCGGCGTACCCGGAGGGCCGGATCCTGGAGGCGCCCAACCTGCGCGTGTTCACCTTCGCGGAGCTCCGGTCGGCGACGCGCAACTTCAAGCCGGACACGGTGCTCGGCGAGGGCGGGTTCGGGCGCGTGTACAAGGGCTGGGTCGACGAGAAGTCCATGAACCCCACGCGCTCCGGCATCGGCATGGTCGTCGCCGTCAAGAAGCTCAACCCCGAGAGCGTCCAGGGCCTCCAGGAGTGGCAGGTGCGTATGCGTACGTATTACACCACACGCCGTTCGTTCGTCCAAACTGCCGCTCACCCCTAACCGCCGTCGCCGCCGCTGAGTGTCGCGGCGGCGCACTGGTGGTTGCCGTTGCCGACCGCCGGCCGCGACGTGGACAGCGTCGTGATCGAGCAACCGGCCGGAGTTTCACTTTTACGAGCTCGGGAATTATTGGGGCCGGGCGAACCGTCGCTGGCGACCAGATTCCAACCCCTCCACCCGCGGCGCACCGTGTGTTCACGTGGCCGGTGCCGAGGCCATCGTTTTCAAATGCCCACACGGGAAATGCTGCGCTGCGCCCGCGTCCTCCCCTGCGTGGGCCAGATACAATAAGCGCTAGAGAAATGAGAGAAGAGCGCTGGCTGGCGCCGACCTGGCTGGCGGCGGCCTGGCCGGGCAACTAGCTAGCTTTCGCTTGGATCCCCAGCCAGCAATCTTGCCGCGGGAGATGCGCGTGGGGTGCCCGTTTGGACGCCGCGGTCGCCGCCCGCCCGGCTGGTCGGGTGGTTTCTGCTCGATCTCCTGCTGAGCTAACGCTGACGTTTTTGATATTTTTTGGCAGTCGGAGGTGAACTTTCTTGGGAGGCTGTCGCATCCGAACCTCGTCAAGCTGCTGGGGTACTGCGTGGAGGACAGGGAGCTGCTGCTCGTGTACGAGTTCATGCCCAAGGGCAGCCTGGAGAATCATCTCTTCAGAAGTGAGTCCCCCCTACGAAACAGACAGAAATTTCGAGAGAGGGAACAAAAAACGAAAAGACAGGAGGATAGAAAATCCAAAAAGAGGGGGGACTCACTTCTGAAGAGATGATTCTCCAGGCTGCCCTTGGGCATGAACTCGTACACGAGCAGCAGCTCCCTGTCCTCCACGCAGTACCCCAGCAGCTTGACGAGGTTCGGATGCGACAGCCTCCCAAGAAAGTTCACCTCCGACTGCCCCAAAAAAAAAATCAAAACGTCAGCGTTAGCTCAGCTGGAGAGCAAAAAAACCACCGGAGTGAACGTGCCGACCAGCCGGGCGGCGACCGCGGCGTCCAAACGGGCACCCCACGCGCATCTCCCCAGGGCCCAGGCCGCCAGCCAGGTCGCCGCCGTCGTGGGGCACGGACGGCATCAGTCCGCGGCCGTGCGCGCCCGAGATGGCCGTGTCGACACTCTAAAACATTTGGTTTGGCCTAACAAAGCGCAGCTTGTGCGTGCGTTTACTTCGGGCAAAGTCAAATGCTCTTCGGAGTTCGGCTCCTGCGAGTGGCGACCTGAGGCAAAGTCTCCCCGGTCCCCTTCGACCATTCATGGCGCCGCACAACTACTGATGGGTTCCAGACCAAACCCATCGAAAGGTCTCCCATAACGCGTAAGCCTCGGCGATCGCCCGCGCGGGTACGGGCCGCCGGCCGGCCGCCCGCGCCCCCCTTTTTATATATCATCCACAGCGCCACAGGAAAGCGAGGCAAGGAGGGGTGGTGGTGGCAGCAGGCAGCAGCTGCTTCCAGTTCCAGAGGCGCAAGACGCAGAGGAGAAGAATCCAGGAGAAGAGAGGAAACTCAACTGCCCGACCGACCGAGCGAGCTCCCCGCCGCGCTCTGCTTCCATGGGGAACTGCCTCGGCTCGGAGGAAGCCGAATTGGAGGCCCCGGAGAACTTCGGCCGCCATGGCCCGCCACAAGGTGCACGTTTGGATTGCATTTCCTGCGTACTTCTTGCACAAATCGTTCATTGATTCTTCCTGTATATCGGTTTAGCCGCGCTGGTTTTTCCCTGTTCTTGACACGGTTTCATCGTTTAACTGAAGCGGTTTCAGATTCAGTCAGGTTCGCTAAAACGCTCGATTTCTTGTGTTTCCGATCGACAGCAGCGCCTGCAAGGAGGACCGCGCCTCCGATGATGGCGCCACCGGAGCCGGACGGTGCTTTCCTGAGCAGCTCGTCGGGGCACCCCAGCAGCCGGTCCCCGGGGTCGTCGATGAACAGCAGCAGCATCTCGACGACGACGCGGAGCGGCAGCACGAGCAGCAGCTCGGTGGCGGCGTACCCGGAGGGCCGGATCCTGGAGGCGCCCAACCTGCGCGTGTTCACCTTCGCGGAGCTCCGGTCGGCGACGCGCAACTTCAAGCCGGACACGGTGCTCGGCGAGGGCGGGTTCGGGCGCGTGTACAAGGGCTGGGTCGACGAGAAGTCCATGAACCCCACGCGCTCCGGCATCGGCATGGTCGTCGCCGTCAAGAAGCTCAACCCCGAGAGCGTCCAGGGCCTCCAGGAGTGGCAGGTGCGTATGCGTACGTATTACACCACACGCCGTTCGTTCGTCCAAACTGCCGCTCACCCCTAACCGCCGTCGCCGCCGCTGAGTGTCGCCCCTTTTTTTTTGGATTTTCTATCCTCCTGTCTGTTTCGTTTTTGTTCCGTCTCTCGAAATTTCTGTCTGTTTCGTGGCAAGTACACCGATTGATTGGTTTGATAAAGACCGGGTTGACTTCGTTGGATAACGACACACTTTAGCTCTCCTTTTGTTTTTATTATATATTCCTTTTGTGGAGATGCATGTCATTATCAGTTGATCTCAAAGTAGTAGAGCTTAGTAGCATCCTGATAAAAAGTATAGAACTTGTTTGGAGAGACGATCAAGGGTGGAAGAGGACATAACAAAAAATTCTTGCGATTAAACAGAGGGCGGGGCCTTTGAACCGATCCCCTGGAACCTTCGGCTTCGGATCGCCATCGGCGCGGCTCGTGGCCTCGCCTTCCTCCACTCGTCGGAGAGGCAAATCATCTACCGGGACTTCAAGGCCTCGAATATTCTCCTCGACACGGTGCGAGTCACACACACGTTTCGTGCTCAAAATGTGGTCGGTGGTCTGGTCCGCTGCACCTGCAATTCTAAACCGCCGTGGTATCATTTTCTTTCTTTGCAGAATTACAACGCCAAGCTCTCGGATTTCGGCCTCGCGAAGCATGGGCCCACCGGCGGCGACAGCCACGTCACCACCCGCGTCATGGGCACCTACGGCTACGCTGCCCCGGAGTACGTCGCCACAGGTACGCTACGCACCTGTAGTGTCCGTCCACCGCACGTGCTTTCTCCCGTATTCCGTATCGTATGGCGCCGGCTTATACATACGCGTACGTACGCCTCCTCTCTCTATGCGCAGGGCACCTGTACGTGAAGAGCGACGTGTGGGGGTTCGGCGTGGTGCTGCTGGAGATGCTGACGGGGCTGCGGGCGCTGGACACGGGCCGGCCGGCCCAGCAGCACAACCTGGTGGACTGGGCCAAGCCGTACCTGGCGGACCGGCGGAAGCTGGCCCGCCTCGTCGACCCGCGGCTCGAGGGCCAGTACCCGTCCAAGGCCGCGCTGCAGGCGGCCCAGCTCACGCTGCGCTGCATCGAGGGGGACCCCCGGAGCCGGCCCTCCATGGCCGAGGTCGTGGCGGCGCTCGAGGAGATCGAGCAGATCAAGGTGCGGCCCAAGGGCGGCGCGCCGCCGCGGGAGGAGCAGCGCGGCGGGCACCACCACCACCACCGCTCCTCGCGCCCGAGGTCCTCCGGCTCCGGCCGGGCGGGGAGCAGCCACCAGTCTCCGAGCATGAGGTAGCACGAGGTCTGCGAGCGCAGTGCCGCAGTGCTCCAGTCGCTTTTGCTGCAGACCTTTATTGTTTCTGCGGCGTTGATGGATGATGCAGGCCAGAAGGGTCCTGTATGTCAGTTTGATCGTAGATGGCCCAAATATTGGCTGGTACAGGTTCAGGAGGATGTTTTTACCTTCTGTCTTCTCCTCTGGTTTTGCCGGATTTTGTTGTAAACGATCGGCTTACAGCATAGTTAGTAGTACTTAGTAGTAGCAGTTGCTGAAACAAAAAACCGATTTCATCGTGTGCCTAAATATAACGTACTCCGTAGGAAGCTTCGGGGAACTTAGCTTGCTTCGCAGACGATCTTGAGACATGCTAAAATGCGCCGTGCACCACGTATATACGACTGTACGAGTACTTTTTACGCGCCTTAGCGCGCCCTCGTTTGGCTACCGTCGCACCACCACACTCCACGGCGGCGCAGTTGTCCCGTGCCACGTCTGGGCTCGCTTGGCCGCCGCCCTACTGTGTCGCCGCTGCGTCGTGCCTGGGCCTGCTCCGCCACCACCGCGTGTAGATCCGACTGTGGCGGACACGCGGTATATGAGAATTTGATATCGGATGCTGAATTTGTGGCATAAAAATATTCTATTAATAACTTGTTTGTTAGGCTACAGATATGACATCACAAAAGTTCACATATAAAGATACATTCAAGGACTGAAGTTCACTTAGCATCAAGCTTGTCTCGTACGCACGTAGGATAGGTATATTTAATTTAGAATTGCAATTTGACGTAATTTTTTTGACTTGATGCTACTTAATTATTAATTTGAACGGTGGGTTCTATTTTATGAAAAGTTCGAGGGCTCTTCTATAAAAATACCTGAGAGAAGAGCATGGACGGCGGGTTCTATTTCGTAGAATGTTGAGGGTTCTTCTAAAGAAGTAGCTGAGAGAGGGGTGTGGATGATGGATTCTAATTCACAAAACTCCGAAGTTTTTTCTATAAAATAGGTTGAGAGAGGGGTGTGGACAGCGGGTTCTATTTCACAAAACTCCAAGGTTTTTTCTGCAAAAACGGATGAGAGAGGGGCATGGACTGCGGGTTCTATTTCATAACTTCGAGGTTTTTTATGTAAAAACGACTGAGACAGGGGCGTGGACGACGGGTTCTATATCGTAAAACTTGAAGGACCTTTCTGTAAAATTATCAAAGTTCGCGCGATTTGGATCGTCCATCCGGCCGATCGGACGACCGGGAATCGCCGGTGACGTGGCCACCTTGATTGGCGGCCGAGCGCTGCGTGTTTGTATATTAGAAATGAGGTAGAACTAAGTGATGCCTAATTTGAAGTGTGTGTAATAGGAACAAACCCCTGATTCAGAGAGTTCTAAGCTAAGCACGCATATGTGTACAGCCCCCCAATGTTCTCATCTCGTGAGTCTGCACTTCGCGACGGAATGTCTACAGTAACGGACAAGGGACAAAGGTATGGTCCATGCGACCCATGTGCCCTTGGTTTACGGGCATTGCTCGTTTGCCAGCTCCGATCCTCTGAACGTTCCCGAGAGTTTACACGGCAACATGCAGCAGAGTCCTCCGAGCTCGGCTCGTCACATACCAAGCCCATTCAGCCTGGTCTCTCGCCCACCATGTAGATGCATGAACGAAATCGGACACGATCGGCGTGGCCCCTCAGAGTTCTCTCAAACAGAAGGGAACACCGGGGACGACGCTGACCACTGACAACTGAACATTCTTGGGCTCATACTATGCTCCCCCTGTTCGTTGCACTGTCGAAGACAGCGGGATATATCAAGACAAGACTTCAATCTCGCTACAAAATTGTCAGCAACGACGTTTGACTTGGACACGACAGGTTCCGTCTCTCCGTGTGTACTGGTGGCACCGTGTCCCGCTCACTATTAATGCGCCACCCAACCGCCCAAGCGCCCTATTAAGACTCGGATTACCATGATGACATGACATGATAGTACCGGGTCGACAGCTGCTGCGGTTCGGCAACGAGCGCTGCAATTCGGTGGCGTAATCGCCGTCAGCGATCCTGACGGCTCTTTTCAGGTATACATCAAACCACGTGGGATCAGATATTCGAAGGCTCATAATTTCGGTAATTTCGGAGAGCGTAACTGTATGAAGTACTTCTGATATTAAGCCGATATAACGATGGATGTTTTGTAGCTTGAGCTTTCGTGTAGGATTGTAGATAGCCGAAGTCAACCTGACAGGGACATGTGGCCTAGTAGTTAATTGGGAGGCTCGATAGCTCGCAGCTCTACTCCTTCAAGGGCTGTCGTCCTCGGTGCTGTTGGGTTTACTGTTGATTTGTTTCCCCCTTAACGGCCGGTGCTGGCGTGGTTGATATTGGGTGTCATTTGCAGCGACGACGATACTACAGTGAAGTCAGCATACGGGAGGTCGATGTCCGAATCGGTGCTTAATGCACAGCTCGACTCCCCTACTGTTAACATATAACGGGGATTGAATGGTCTGGAGCATAGGAGCATACAGGCCTTGTTTACTTCTAAAATTTCACCCCCAAATTTACTACGTAAAAAGAAGATTCACCATCACATCAAAATGTCATAACATGCATGGAGTACTGAATGTAGATAAAATCAAAAACTAATTACACAGTTCTGTTGTACTCTGCGAGACGAACATTTTAAGCCTAATTAATCATTTTTTGGACAATTTTTCGCACATACAAACGAAATGCTACAGTGACGTAATGATTACGAAGGGACACATGCCTCCCAAATTTAGGGTCCCAAATTTAGCATCTAAACACGGCCACAGGGGAAGATTGTGCTACTGCTGCTGCCTGCTAAAGTCTGCATTCTGCGATGCAGTGCTTACACCGACTGCATCAATCCGGACGCTGCGACGCTCAACCACCCGCGGTCCCGCTGAAGTCGCTTTCAGTACTCCGTCATCACTGTTCCGGCATCTCTCTGGCACCAAAGCATACAGCGCCTACTAGCTTGTTGCCGCCTTGAAGAACGCTGAGCGCAAGCTTCAGAGGCCCATGGAGCGGCGTACTCGTAGAACCACGTCAAAGTCGAGAGCGCTCGAGAGGTGAAGAACGTCACGTAGACCAGTTGTACCTGCAGTACCTTGGATAGCAACGGATAATACAGGCACGACGATGTGGTGCAGGAGTCAGTGATCTGCGATGGTGACGTTGAGACGCCATGCCAAGACCTCTTCTCTCCATAAACGCACGGTCAGTCTCATACTTTACTGACTGTAGTTATTACTCTGTTCGTCCAAAAAAATGAAAATGTTATTTTTTTCAAAAAAAATCAAACAACTAAATTTAATAAAATTTATCCATACCATAAAAAACAAAAGATTTTGACGTTTCTTTTGTTCCCTCGTCCGTAGAGTAGGCCCACCAATTGTATGGTCTGCCCACCATACATATTAATCTTCTTCCTTCAATTTCTATGGATGTTATTTTTCTTCTACAATTATGTATCATACATATTTTTTTCTTCTATAATGACATATGTTTAATTTTCTTGTCTAATTACACCCTTTATTTTTCTTTAGTGATCATGTACTTTTAATTTCCTTACCTAATCACGTGCTTAAACACAAAGCATTTTTTGGACGGATTCAAGGTTTACATATACAAAGTTCATTTTAGTAAGAAAACAAAAATTATTAAGATTTTATGTTTTCAAATAAGTTCGGTACAAAGATATAAGCCATTGCTAAACTAATGATATTTGTTTTGCACCATGAATATTAGTACTACTTTGTATAAGTTTGGTCAAACTTAAACTTGGTTGACTTTTTCATAAGCTAGAATTGCAATATTATCGGGACGAAGGAGTAGTTAAGTCAGGACAATTGTTGGTTCTCTGTGGCCATTGGCTCTTTATTAGCCACACGTCCAATCAGACCGGTCTCGATCAGAGGTCTGACCGTGTGCATGAGTAATTTACATAAGCGAGAATTTATTTTCAAAAAGATAAATGATATTTATTTTGTACTATAAATATTATTACTACTGATGTAAGTTTAGTTAAACTTAAACCTGATTGACTTTTGCATAAGCGAGAATTGCAATATTTTGGTAACAAAGGAGTAGTTAAGCCGGAACAACCTTCCCTCACTCAATTTTGATTTTGCTATAGTAATTAGCAATTTTTATCATGTTAATTTTTTAATTAAAATATTGTTAAGGTATGCCGTCCCTCATTATCTTGTCTAGGCGCACCCTTGTTTTGTTTGTGGCCATTGGCTGATCGATTGCAGCACGTCCAATCGGATCGATCTCGACCAGAGGTTTGACCCCATGCATGAATAACTTACAGTATTGTCAGTCGCCCTCAAGCCGAAGCTGCATTACCTTACCGTAGGCCTTCTCTCCAATGGTTCAGCTAGCACACTCTTCTAAACATTATAAGAGACAACTTCTTGAATGATCTAGCTCTTAGCAGATGGCTTATAACGTGAATGATCCCGCACGTTATCCTCACATAATCTCGAAATACGTGTATGATACTGAGATATCTCTTGCATAAGAGATAGTTTTTAACTTTTTACACTGGTTACGGATTAAAAAAATTATGAGCTAGCTTAAGAGACAGTCATTGGGAGGCCTTATTCAATTTTCAATCACCGTTAGCCTAGCAAGTCAAGTAGAGAGTAGTCATGTGCGATTGGTGCAGAAACACAATCGATCTAGACAGTAGACATGTTGAGAATCCGGCCTGAATCCAGCTAACTCAGGGCCACGAAGCAAAGCTGCAAATTCCAGCTCCTACGGAAAAAATTCGTGCAAATTAAAAGGGCCATGTTGGGCGACACAGAAAATCCTAGTGCCTCAAATCAAATATACGCTGCCACCTGCCAGAGTGCCAGTTATCAGCGTGCACCACACAGACGTACGTATTTTTTTAGTGGAACGGCTCTAAACTGTAGCAAACTCCAACGGCCCAACCGTCGTCGATATGTTTTCGAAATATATATATTTTTTTACAACTTGCAGCTTCCGACACGATATGCACGTCAGGAGAGAGACATACGATTGCAAAATTTCAAACATCCTGCAGTGATCATACCGGAGAAATATAGTATATCTTACGATACGGAAGATCGAAAATACGTAATCCATATGGGACGTGGTCTCTAGTTTTGCCAGTACGATCAGAAAAAAAGGCAAATACGAAGCACCTGCCAAAAGTAAACTGATGACCGTGCATGAGTTTCGCGGAATACTGTACTGGAGAGGTATACTACATTTTAGTACCTGTGAACAAAGCTGGCGTGCAGATGACAGACGACAACGGCATCCAGGAAATACGTTATGGGCATAGTCGCATAGATATCGTGGCACCATACCAAGAGCGCATATTGCATAGACGCATAGTGCACGCGCGCCCCACGTGTATATTACTCTACTTCCATTGTTTTTTTTAAAAAAACTACTCCATTTTTTTCTAAAAAAAACTCTATACTTCAATTAGAGGCCTCCTGGGAGAGTGCCGTGTGCAGTTCCGTTTTATGCTGCCATCATGGAAAGCAGCTGGATAAGAGATGCTCTATTGCTCCTTGATGACTCCATCAGCCAACGGAAACGGATCCGGCTACAGTCACAGCATTGAAGTTGAGCCGCTGGCTGCGGACTTGTGCGGTGCAGCGCAGAGCAGAGGAGAGCAGAGCTGGCTAGCTCCAGAGAGTACGGATGGAGCCGGGCCGGGCGTGTCGCGCGCGCAGGCTCCGTCCTCCGCCCCGCGCCCGCCGCGTGTGTGCACGCAACAAACTTGCTCGCCGGCCGCAGAGCACTGTCTCTGGAGTGGCTGTGGCGGCGAGAGCGACGGCCGCCTCCGGCCTCCGGCCACACGACGCGTCGGAGAGGCGCAGCCGGCCGAGCGGTGGATCTGAATATCTATCTGATGGGCTCCAAGTCCGCGACACCGATGTGTCGGGGTTGGTCCAGCCGTTTCGATCGTTCATACCAGCACTGTCTGCTGTCGCCGAGATAACTACAACTCCTGAGTTGTCAGTTAGTACTAGTTTCGCGGCCAGGAAATGCGTAGCTCGCGTCCACCAGCCAATCTTTTCCTACCACAGTGGGGTACGGAGTACATCCGTATGCCGGAACAGCTTCATTCCATGCACCTACCACACCGGCGCACCGCTCAGTCCTTCCTCCCGGCCGTCAATTTTTTAGTTGGACCTGTTTCTTTCATCAGCCGCTATTGCTATTGCGCCCTTCAGGTCAACACTCCACACTAGAGCAGGGGCGGACCCACGTTAGGCCCAGTGAGAGCCCAGGCCCACACTCATTTTTTCTTGTTCAGTGGAGTTTGGGTCTATTTCCCTGTAGCAATCGAGGCCCAACAAGTAGCAGGCCCTCACTCAGTTTTTGGGCTAGGTCCGCCCCTGAGCGCCTCGCCAAGGTACTATACATACGTCTATACTTAGCAGCACGTACGCTTCATTAATTTGCTCATCCGATCGAGTTCAATAATCTTGGACGCTTATTGCAGACGCGCAGGACAATCATCACGACGATCCACCAGCCGTCGAGCCGGATGTTCCACATGTTCGACAAGCTGCTGCTCATGTCCGAGGGCCACGCCATCTACCACGGCAAGGCCCGGGACTGCATGCACCACTTCTCCTCGCTGGGGTTCGTCCCGGAGATCCCCATGAACCCCGCCGAGTTCCTGCTGGACCTCGCCACGGGCAACCTCGACGACATCTAGAGTAGCGCTGCACCGGGACAAAAGATGAAAACAACCTTGGTCTAATGGACTATCTCACTATATCTGCACTTTCCGCCAAATATGCTGTCAATCGTCACGACTCACGAGTGGGATCATTCCCCCCTCTTTTGCCTTTTTCCGTGCACGGGGCTGGCGCTGTGGTGTTGCTCGCGCAAATGCAGATGTGACGAGTAAGCACTCGCGTGGGACAAATGTCCTTCTAGAAATCACTCAGAAAAGATCGAGCAAGCCAGGCGCCCCCCGGCACTTGGTTCCTCCACGAAACCACGACCACCATCGAAGAGTGGGGCGCCTGGTTGGTGAGAAAGGGATGCCCGCCGCCTCATGGACCCATGCACAAGCTCGGTGCCGCAAACAATCATTAGTCGCAAGTGGCGAGGATGGTGATCATCGTGGCATTAGTTGACGTCTGTTTCGGTAAGCAATGCGTAGACAAGCACGGGCGGAAATTCCGCCTTTAATTCCATTGGCAATTTACAGTCTCTGGCAGTGGCATTGGAACCTCAAACAGAAACACTACATTACTTTGCGAATGCAAATTTCTCTGAAGAACTTGTCACAAAAAAAGTTTCTCTTCAGTGTTTTTTCATTGCTCTCTTCTTCCTGTCACATGAACACCGAGGTTATTAGGATGAAAAATATGATACAGTTACGTGGAACATAATTCAGCGTCCAAGATAATTAGTAGGTTTGACCTTGTGTATGTGAGTGGACCAATAACATCAAATTTTGTGCTAAAATATAAGATAATTGTGCAAATCTGTATTTTATATGATAATACAGCTTTCATCTCTTCAATTAAATGTCCTGCTATATTATTAAAAAAATCATTTGTGACATCTAATTGATGAGTATGAGACAAACCATCAGCACCAGCTAATTGATGAGTATGAGACAAATCATTAGCACCAAATCTCTCCTCTTGTGCATACTGCGCGGTCAAGACACCCAATCTGCATGAGCTATGTTATTCTCGAATATTTGACTGCTAGGGAAATTTTTTCCAAAATCTTTGTTTGGAGGATACAGCTGTAGCTGGTAGCAAGAATCCCTTTCTTGAAGTGATAGCTTCTCGCTTTTGGTTTAACACAGCTTTTGTTCCTTGAGAGGCAACTTCGGAGCTTAGGATCCAATTTATTTATTTTTTTGGACATTTCAAACAGGAACTCGATCATTTGGCACTGGGACGACGACATATTCGAATGATCGATGCTGACTTCACTAGAACGAGTCACAAGGCATATCGGGACTATACGGAATGGATGTATATGAATTGCAAAACCTAAAAATTGCCGGAACAAACAATTCATACATATAGCACAACATCCAGAGTTCCAGACGGTAGCGGTGGGCCCCACACCTGGTGATTTACACCTGGCCCACCCGCCAGCGGGTGGTAGTAAATTCAGCGAGCTACTACTCCTACTAGTTGTACTACTGGTCGTTCGCCAGTTCCACCCACCAGTCCACGCCCAGGAGCAAATCCTCTACTGTAGCATACTGCCGCCGCCAGGCTGGCCCCACCACATTCTCCGCAACCGCACGGCTGACCAGCCTGGATCGCTGACACGCGGGCCTCAATCTATCGCTACAGCGGAAACGGAGATGGCCGATGGGTGGTGGGTGGGCTGGAGATCGGAAACGGACGCAGAAAATGAGGTAAAACCGGCCAGAAAACCACCCTATCTTCGGTTGTCTTTTCCGGCGGCGTGTGAGGTGGCGTCGCCGGGAACTCGCGGGCCGCTGCTCATCTGCTCTGCTCGTGCTCGGCATCCGCCCGGCGTTATATAAAGTCCGCTCCAAAAAAAAGTCCACACCTCCCCCACGCCATTCTGTGCCGTGTCCCCCTCCTCGCCTCCCTCCCTCCCCACTTCCGTTCGGCATTGCGCGCTCCCGCGAGAGATCGAGGACGAGCCGGAGACGGGATGGGGCCCGGCGGGCGCCGGCCAGGGCTCGCCGCCCTCGCCGCGGCGGCGATCGCTCTGACGCAGGTTCGTCCCACCCACGCTCATGATTCTCCACGGGGTACTGTACTGGCGCGTGGGGTGTCGTCGGGGCGGCGCAGCTCCGAAGGGTCGGGGGGTTTTCGGTCATGCTTTGGGGTTTGGAGTCCGCGTAATCGCCTCTGGGGTTGCTATTATTATGTTCCTTCCTATTTTTGCATGGCTGCATGGAGGAGCTGCAATTTTGGTATGAGCAGTTCGTAGTGGGTTTCGTTTTCTAGTTATTGGCGCTAATTTTACTGCGGCTTTTGGATTTTACATTGCTTCGTAGTCTGTGCGAATTTACATTGGGTGCTGCTTTTAAGAGGGTTCGAAGCATATTTGAGAATAGAATGCCTTTTTTCACGTCCGAGTCTGGCCAAATTTCAGTACCAGTAACTGACATGTATGGGGGTTTCGGATTGGGGGATCGAAACAGTGTGGTTTTTCCCTCATTTGTGTTGGCTTTATTTTTCTATAAGTAAAATTTTGAAAAAACAATTTCTATAAGTTGGATCAGCCCATTTAGTTCGATTTTAGTTGACTCAAGGGAGTTTAGTTCGATATAGTTCAACTTCAGATTTCACGGCAAGATTGTGGTCGGCAAGATTGTGGTCAGTGTGTTTACTGCTTTTTTTAGAATTTTCGGTTTACACTATTTTGCTTTGAAATGTATGCTATCGTGATGCATCTCTGAGATTTGGCTTCAATGATTCATGGGATTGTTGTATGCCAGGTTTTCCTGATTTCCCCCCTTTTCTCACATATTGAAGAGAATGTGCACCTTTAAAGGTCACTTTCTTTAAAAGCAGACACTATACTTTCTGTTTGAATAGGGTAAAACTGTATAAATTGCATTTTCTGGAGTATTTTAAACTATAGACCTGCAGGCTGCTGCTGTTTTGTTATGTATAAGTTACAAGATAGTTCAAACTGTTTTGCTTTTAAGTTACAAAATGTCATTCCAATTTAGCAAAATTTACTATTCCAGCCGAATTTCTCGAGCCTTTTAGATGTGAGCTTTCAATGTCTATACATCAAATTAAATAAAAGAAATTTTTGCATTCACTGTTTGTACCAGTAGTGCTTCTCTAGTTAAATGCTGCGCTATTTATCCGATTCAGAGGGGAAGCTGTTGGATTGTCCTTGTTGTAAGCTGTAATGCACCGTTGCTGCAATAGTCCTTGTCCAGTATTAGAACCTTGGTATGACTCTATTTGCAATTCATGCCGTGATGCTCCTTAGTTGAACTGCCTCTTTTGCAGGCTTCACATGGAACTTCCATTAATTAGTCTGTTTTAATTTTTTTTTGAGGCATGTGTTTCTGCATTTTTACTTGGAGATTCGATAATATTTATGTGGCCAATAAGCCACCAACTGTATTCCAATTTCAAGCTATCCAGGAGTTGTGGGGTTATGGTTTCTGCTGTCTCAGTGGTGTCTGCGTTACCCTTCCAATTTTAGCTACTGAAAAGTGATTTTTAGACTCTATATCTTTCTGAAGTTTGTGCATTAAATTATGGTCATACTACCCCCTGAGGATCTGAAGCCATAACAGTATCACGCTATCACCTCCCATAGTTCAATTAGATGCCATGCAGAGAGCTGAATGTGCAATTTGGGTTTCAAGCATTTTCCTGCAAACACCGCTATTGTTTGCCTATTTATATAGGTGACAAGAGATGAGTACGATTACAAAATTGATAGGGGTAAACTATGTCAATAACTAATATGTTACAACTTTATTTTTCTATTAGAGGAGATACACGTTCCCAGGCACGTGTTTTTTTTTAAAAAAACATATGCCTAATTGTTTTGTGAGAAATACAAAAGATGCTAATTGTGGTGTATGGCTAATGGGTATGGCAGGTGGGCCCACACCGCAGGTGAGGGTGGATGGGAGAAAGGCCAAAGTCTCGGTCTTTATAGTATAGATTTATACATGCATATGGAGCTATAACAACATTTAATTTGGACCGTGTATAGCATATTGATGGAGTACACTATACAGACATGTTGATATGGTTATTCTTCTTGACTGTGATTCAGGTGTTGTCTCAATAACATGCAATTCTTGTTTATTATGATGCAGATCAGTTTTCTAGTGTTTCCAATCAGTGCACAACAATCCAATGGGTCAAGGTAATTTCTCAGAGTGACCTGCGTTTTACTGAGTGCACATTGGTTAGACAGTCTAAGATATTGCTCGATGGTTTCCATTTTTCCAAAATATGCTACCGTATTTGACATGCTTAAACTTGGTATTCCATATTTGTGGAGCCTTGGTGCTCATCTATCTTGCCCTTTTGCATCTGTAGGATTGTACCTGCAGAAGGTTACTGTTCCATGTATGGCATTTGTGGGCGACGAAGTGACGGGAAGGTCTTAAACTGTGCTAATGCAACCAAAGCTGTTAAGGTGACAATATGTCAATATGATCCTTGGATGTTCTAATATGACATACTAGTCAGAGAAGCATTGTCCTTATCTTTGCAAAAAGAAAATCGTGATTGTTCAAATGTAGCCTGTTTACCAAGTTATTGCTTTTCAGCCAGACACGTTGTTTTCTTCAAGGATCCAAAGTTTGTGCCCAACAATCACTGGCGATGTCTGTTGTACTGTAGATCAGTTTGATACGTTACACCAACAAGTCCAGCAGGTAAATACTCTGATTGCTGAAGTAAATGGATTGTGTGCTTGAATAAACAAAACAAATCAATGTGGTAGTAAAAAAAATCAACGATAGATTTTATGACCACCCAGCAAAGTCATGTTAGTGGTACTTAACATGCACCGATCGCACACTAGTAAAGTTTTCTTTGCAGTGTTTGCATACTTTTTTCAAGAAATGTTTTGTGAAGCTGTGACCAGCTAACCTGAACCTTCTGAATATTTTCTTAGTGACAAGTTGCCTTGGTTATAGCATGAGGTTCATGTTTCCTTCATAGATTATCCCTGCTTCGCAAATCCGTGAGCATGTGTGCAGCTACACGCTATTTTTATTTGCATCTTAAATGGGATTACAAGGTGAAGAGGACTATGGTTCCATACAATTATTGAACCAATCTCTAAAACAAAAAAAAAAGTAAAAATAAGCTCGAATGCACAAATCTTTAGTAATTTGGAATTTGATATTGTGTATGACGTCAGTTAGTGCTATATTTTTATCTCATTTGTTGTATAGTGAAGCATAAAGATCAATTATAATTTTCAATTTGTTTTTTCCCTTTTTCTATTTCTTCAATTTGTCGCTCCTTAATTTTGGCCCTAGTCTTGGCCGAAAGCTGGTCCGCCACTGTTCGCCCCTATTGTGCTGATGCACACTGATGGTGATCAAACATAAATACCAAGAAGCCTCTGGGAAATAATGATCTAACAGCAAGTAGAACCTCTGTCAACAAACCTTTGTCTAACTATTAATTATTTGTTTGTTTGTTGTTGGTCTTTGTCATTTAATTCCTTCTGTCTAAATAAACAGTAATGCAATCTGTTAGTTGCATGCTCAGCATATTATTAACTATTTTTTTATGCCAAATAATCTAGTGGCTCCTTGGTGATCTCTACTCGAGATCTATAGTATAAAATTCACTCGATGGTTACTTGTAACTTCATTCTTTTGCAGGCTGTTCCATTTCTTGTTGGATGCCCAGCATGCCTGAGGAATTTCTTGAATCTCTTCTGTGAGATGTCTTGTTCTCCGAACCAAAGCCTCTTCATTAATGTGACTTCAGTAAAGCAGGTCTTTCTTTCTTAATTCATCTATAACATATATCTTGCGAGATTCTGATGGCCCTTTTCATATGGTTTTGTGTAGCCATCTGTTGTTATTTATTTGCTTAAACTGCTAGCGCACTATGAATGCATGCTCCTAAATAATCTGTGTGTTTATTCATTTTTTTACGGGCACACTTTTGTATGTATTTTGCAGATTAATAGCACTATGACTGTTGATGGCATAGATTACTATGTAACTACTAACTATGGTGAAGAGCTGTATAACTCATGCAAGGATGTTAAGTTTGGAACCCTGAACACACGGGCAATGGATTTTCTTGGTGGTGGTGCTAAAACTTACAAAGGTAAAGCAGAAACCTTTTTCTATCAATGACAATTACGATTTTTGCACCCCATCTGACTGCATACAAATTCATGTTTCCAGTTGATGTTTCTAAGCCTTTTTAGTGCCAGACTGGATAGTAGATTGTAATTTTGAATTCATTGGTTACCTCGTCTCATTTGTAACCACGTTTGACTGATTAATGTATAATTCTTGGCTTCTACACTTGTGATTGAAGAGTGGCTGGCATTTCTTGGGCGACAAGCGAACCCTAATGAGCCTGGGTCGCCTTACTTGATAACATATCGATCAGATTTTAGTGATTCATCTGGTGTGAAGCCTCTAAATTCTACAATTTATTCTTGTGGTGACCCATCTTTGGGTTGTTCATGCGGTGATTGCCCTTCATCTTCTGTTTGCACGGGCTCCTTGCTGCCTCAGGTCAACAATGAGAACTCCTGTTCAGTTAAAATGGGTTCTTTAAAGGTAGGCAGTATCCTATTACCTAAATGCATGATCAAATTTCAGAAGGATAGGGTCTAGTATCCTATTACTTATGTTCCTTTTTTATCTACAGGCCAAGTGCTTGGACTTCTCACTAGTGGTTGTCTACCTTGCGGTATTATGTGTTTTTCTGCTGTGGGGTTTGTTTCACAGAACACGAGGAAGAACTGCCTCCTTCTTGCAAACAAAACCATTGAGGACTTCAGACGATAAGTTGGACTCAAACGAAAATGGCAAGAGCCCTCATAACTCGGTTCAGGTTCTT
The DNA here is from genome assembly GCA_900205405.1 of Echinochloa crus-galli. Lineage (NCBI taxonomy): Eukaryota > Viridiplantae > Streptophyta > Magnoliopsida > Poales > Poaceae > Echinochloa > Echinochloa crus-galli. Next base: position 850,129 of record OAMR01000400.1, on the reverse strand, counting down.
TTCTGCGAAATTATTTTTTATGGCCAATACTGCCTGCTTAATTTGAATATTTATCTGTCTGTTTTCTTGATGTGCTTGGATTTTGAGTTCCTTCTACCATGTTTCTCTAGTCTTTTATTTTGGAGAAAATTCTGGTACAATTATAATAGCTTCTTTTATTATATAGCATTTCAGTTCTTACGTGTCCTAAGTTCATTATTTTCTTTTTTGTTGAATTTATCTTGATATCAGGTGTCCGAAGCTGCATGCTCTACTGTCAAACCACCCAGTCCTTCTATTGTTCAAACTTACATGTCGATTTTCTTTAGGTTGGATTCCTTTTTTAATTGCACCCAAACAATTGCTAGTCTAAGTTTTTATCAGGCACAATTTTAATCTTTGAAAAGTATTGCAGGAAGCATGGGGTATTTGTTGCTAGACACCCTCTCCTTGTGTTATGTGTATCATTGCTTGTCCCTGTCCTGTTATGTATTGGTCTCCTTCGCTTCAAGGTTGAAACCCGACCAGAAAAGGTACATAATTTGTTCCAATCATTATCAGTTTTCAACATTGTTTCACATAGTAAGACCTATCTTTGCTGAAATACCCAGAATCCAACATTGAGATCTGTAATTAAATTTGTGTTTTTTGTATTTTATATTAGTTACTTATCCATTCGGTTTAAGTACTGCAAATGCCTGTTGATTGTTACTGCTCATAAATTAGCATCCAGTAAATTTGAAGTGTAAAACTGAAAAAATGGTCGTCACAAAAGAACTTCTATGTACGTTTAGAATGATTGCTTCACTCAGTTATGTGTAAGGCTATGTGTATCAGTTACATAAATATTTATTATACTGCAGCGCATTTTTTAATGCAAAACGGAAACGACAATTCCTCTTTCAGTATAGTGAATTTTTTAACCATTATTATATACTTATATATCAGATTTGTTTTCTAAACAGCTATCACCTTTTACATATACCCAGACTTCAATACTTTTCATAGATATAATATTTTTTATTGCACTGCATTGAGTCAGCTATTTTCTTTAAAATAAATAAAAATCCATGGTGCACAAAATGAATTGGCATAACTCAGAACTCAAGACTTCATACTAAATTACCAGTCAGTTGTAAATTTCCTGTATGATTTGATCAAGCAGTTATGATTTAGTTACTTCTCTTTTGTCAGCTTTGGGTTAGCCCTGGAAGTCAAGCCGCTGATGAGAAGAACTATTTTGACAGCCATCTTGCACCATTTTATAGGATTGAGCAGGTCTTTTCAACTCTTGTAACCTCATTTCTGTCCAATGAAACAAACATTTGTTACAAGTATTTGCTGAATTCTTGCCATATAGAACAGTTCTTTTCTGTGATTATCTCGACTTCTTATCTCTGGCTTTATTTGTCCTGTTTTCTGTTGGAGTATAGTTGTATATAGCCCATAGGGCCCATGTATACTAGGCCCATCAAGGCCCATGTACATCAATCATATACCCACCCATCTAGGGTTGGAGGAATACAGCAATTATTATTCCTCTAGCATTTTCAATTTGAAGGTGAATATTCTAAACAGTGAATTATGTTGTCAATTGTTGTTCTTATGCAGCTTGTGTTAGCCACTTCTGCATCTGGTGGGTCCGCAGCTCCGTCAATAGTAAATGACAACAGTATGAAATTATTATTCCAGATTCAGAAAAAGGTAAGAAATTCACATATAATGTGAATTTTGGGACTGCATCTGCCATATTGTTCTCATGTTTCTTCTAATTGTAAAGGTTGATGATCTACGTGCAAATTATTCTGGGTCAACAGTATCCCTTGCTGACATTTGCTTAAAGCCACTCGGTACAGACTGTGCTACTCAAAGTGTTTTGCAGGTGATGATTCTACTATGTCTACCTTATAATTTCTGTATTGAAACTGACTTGGTTTCTCAAAAATATACAAATGTTTTGTATTCCTTTGTGGTGTTTACAATGTTTTCTGCAAAATGCTATAAAAGTGATAGTTTCAATGCTCAATGCTGCAGTATTTCCAGCTGGATCCTAAAAAGTATGATGATGCATCGGGAATAGACCATGCTAAATTTTGTTTTCAGGTAAACTCTACTGTTGAAGTATCTTATAAGTCCATGTTTTTCAGATGGTCTGTATAGCAACTTCACCAAAATTGGAGACTGGATTATGAATTTGATTGTTCTACTTATTGGAAAATGGATTCTATAATATATAGCAATGTTTTGCTTGGTACTAAAGTTGTTGTATTATTGACAAAGGCACATGCGGTACATGGCATTGAATACTAATTATCAGGATACTTATTGGGTTTTTGAGCTGGTTGTAATGGTCATGCCTAAATACCTATCTTGTATATTGCAGCATTACACTTCTGAAGAGACATGCTTGAGCACTTTCCAGTCACCTATTGATCCTAGTACAATTTTAGGTGGTTTTCCAGGAAACAATTTTGCCGAGGTAACGTTTTATTATGCCTTTGTACTAAAAGAAATACATTACATATTCTGATATCCCACTCCTTATCATCTTGCTGTTGCTGGGCAGGCTTCTGCGTTTGTAATAACTTATCCTGTGAACAACAAGGTTGAGACAACTGGACAAGAGAACGGGAAGGCCGTGGCTTGGGAAAGGGCATTTATTAATCTTGTCAAGGTTGGCTGTGATAATTCAATTTCTCTTGTCGTTGCATGTGCTCAGCAAATGTCCCTTCTTTTGATAGAAGTCTACTAATTAATATCTATTCTATACAAGTACGCGAAAGGGCCTCTAGCTGAATTGGTTAGATGGTCTCAGTAGCACTTCTCAGGTCCTGGGTTCGACTCTCCGTGGGAGCGAATTTCAGGCTGGGGTTAAAAAATCCCCTCGTTTGTCACCACACCAAAGCATAGGTCAAGGCCCGGCCCAGGTCGTAGCCGTGGTTGGTTTGGGCGCTCCTACCGGGGGTAGTTGCAGTAGCCGCCAGCCCGGTGGGTCATCTCACAAGGGTTACAGGCCCCTGTGTAAGGGTGGGGCAAAGGTTCGGGGGTTTTCTCGACCTGCGTGAGAAGGTCTTCTTCTTAGCAAAATGCCCGGGGGCTGTCTTACCCCCCGCAGGTCGAGTTTTTTTTTATTCTATACAAGTACTTCCACATTTATCCTTTTAGCAGTTCCTGTGGCACATTTCAGCACTTTCTCACTCCCTCTGGGTAAAGAATGAATCTTCTTTGTGCGCAAGTAAACTATTATTCCTTTCAAGCAACCGTAAAGAACATTTGAGGACGCATGGTCACATGGTTCTACGTCCTCATAAGATACAGCAATGTGAAAGAACTTGGATAAGGCGATCTAAGAGTATTCAACTTGTCTTGAGGCATTATTTGGGAACACAACAAAATTGTCAGTTGTTCATGATGTAGCTAGCCAAAGCCAGTTCATATATTCCATCTCCCATTGGTTGAAGCTTGTAAAATTTGTGTGGGGGCATTTGAGGATCTGCCACCCCTCAAAGTTAAGTTAGGATAATTCATTCCTTGCCTTGCATGTATGTGGGTCCTGGTGCATGTGTCATTGAGATCAGATATCGGTCGGCACGTCCTGAAATTCAACTTATGTTCAGCTTTTTTTTATTTTAAGTTACTTATTCTTCACTTTCTTATATTTTGCTTTCAATATTACGTACGGTGAGCTAGAAAACCTTTTTTTTTCAGGAGGAAATAGTTCCAATGGTATTAGCTCAGAACCTGACATTGTCATTTTCATCCGAGAGCTCTATCCAAGATGAATTGAACAGAGAGAGTACAGCCGATGCAATTACCATAGTGGTAAGTATCTTATTTATTTAGAACTCTTTGATATTCTTGAAGAAAGTACAGTTTGAACTGTATGCTTATTTCTTTCTTTGATTGAAATCAGATTAGTTATATCGTGATGTTTGCATATATATCATTCACACTTGGAGACCGTCCTTCTCGTTGGCTGTCACTATTTATTTCATCAAAGGTACGAGTACAATAAAAATGATTGCTCAGCTCTTCGCGATGCTTAGATGTCATTTTCCTTCCTCATGCTTCTTGAAAGAGAAATATAGAACTGTACAAGATGGAGATCTATTCTCATTTGCATGCACCATTGAACTCGCAGCTGGTATCTAATATATGCTTATGTTTCATTTATGTACCTGATAAATGAAGCGACCACTCTACCTTAATGAAATGACACGCAGTTCTCCTGTGTGGTTCGAGAAAAAAAATGAAGCGACCACATTTTATGTGGTTCTATGCTCTAGCTAAAATTGTTTTATAAGTGAAAATTATCATATGTTACTGACTCGAGACAACTCTGCTTAGATTCATTAGACTGTTTTGTAAATTTACAGAATTATGACTCATTTTTCAAACAACTGATTTTTATTAACTCAAGCAATAAATGGCCCCTTCACAATTCTGTAAAATTGCACGGAAAATACAACTAAAACTTTCTGACAAGAGGCAATTCCTCATGTAATAGTTTAGTCTCGGGTTTCATTTTGGAGAGCCAAATTATTTTTCTGATACTATTTTACTTAACCATGCAAAACATGCCTTGCCCTTGGTGCATTTGGTCTTGACAAGCATTTGACAAAATAAACTTCAGGTACTGCTTGGCTTGTCTGGGGTTGTCCTGGTGATGCTTTCTGTTTTAGGATCAATGGGATTCTTTAGTGCTATTGGTGTGAAGTCCACCCTTATTATCATGGAAGTGATTCCTTTTCTTGTGCTGGCTGTAAGTCTTCTGTACAATAGTGATTGACTTTCTGTTCTTCAATTAATATGATATTCTTTCTGGGTGTGAGTCTTCTGTACAATAGGACCGAATTTTTGTTCTTCAATTAATATTGTGTTCTTTCTGGCTATAAGTCTTCTGTAAAATAGAGATTGACTCTGTTCTTCAATTAATATGATGTTCTTTTCTTATATTTCTTTGATTTTCTGTTAATAAAAAACTATTTGCACTTACACACCTCAGTTACACTAGCATTTTCATGTCCAATATTTTACTGTTGCTTTGTTTACCATGAGCTACCTCTGCTTAGAATTGGATTCCAATGAACTATGTAAGATATTGGTTGATGTTGTATGCATCTGCTGAAGGAACATGCTTCTTAAGAAAATTTTTCGAGTCAGAACAATGTTTGTGTCTAATTTACCTTTTATATCTCTAGTTGTTCCAACTGTTTCTCTTTGGCCAAGATCGTTATCCTTTTAATCCTTCCGTTGCTCATGTCATATTAGCCTCGTACTATTATTCATATTGATGTCGTGACTACAATATGCCTATTTTCCTGAAAGGGGGTTTGGTACTTGACTGATTCATTTAATTGGTTTCTAATTTGTTCAAGAAGTAGGTGATCATGTGACAAGTAGATAGAAAGATTTATAAAGTTTGCAGGATGGATAATAGGAAGATGCTATTTTCAATTACTATGAAGAAACTGACAGTTGTGCTTGTGGTTAGGTCGGTGTCGATAACATGTGTATCCTTGTGCATGCTGTCAAACGCCAACCGGACCAGTCAAACTTGGAAAAGCGTATAAGTGATGCACTGGTGGAAGTTGGACCATCCATTACATTAGCCAGTTTTGCTGAAGTACTAGCTTTTGCTGTGAGTGCAATCAATCCAATGCCTGCGACCAGAGTGTTCTCCATGTTTGCTGGTTGGTTTATCTACATTGGCTGGATTGCATCCCTACTTGTAACTCTTGGGAGTTTCCAACCTACTTTGGTTTTGTGCAGCACTGGCAGTCTTTATGGATTTCCTTCTCCAAGTGACAGCCTTTGTAGCCCTTATTGTATTTGACTTTAGGAGGGCACAGGATGGCAGGATTGATTGTGTCCCTTGTGCGAGAATCACATCAAGTCCAGCTGCTGGTGATGGTAAGTAGTGAGCTAGGATATTGCATTTGCTTTGCTAGAACCTGCTGTATTAAATGTGAAGTCATTTTGGCTCTTCTAACGGCCCTCTTTTCTTACTGCCTCGCATACTTAAGGTGGTGATGGGCAGAGGCTCCACTTGCTTGCTAGATACATGAGGGTAAACATTTAAGTTACTTTTTGGTGTTGTTCATACTTTCAATTTTAAGCCATGTTTTAAGTTGTGAGATTTTCCTGTTCTTTTGACAGAATTACAATTACCTTTTCTTTTTTACATGTAGGATATCCATGGGCCAATTCTCGGTTGCCGGGCAGTGAAGTTCGTTGTAATCATTGTGTTTGTAGGATTGACATTTGCAAGCATCGTATGTTTTCTTCTGTTTCTGATAGAGGAATAATTGCTGTGTATTCCTCCAACCCTAGAAGGGTGGGTTATATGGTTGATGTACATGGGCCTCTATGGGCCTAGTATACATGGGCCCTATGGGCTATATACAATATACTCCAACATTCCCCCGCAGTCTGAACTACCGGCGCAGCGGTGTTCGAGACTGGACAACAAAGAAACGCTCACAACATGACTCCCCCGCAGCCACAACTAGCCACCCGCTATGTTGAGGCTGGAGCGAAACTCCGAGAACGGTACTCCGCCTCGGCACTGGAGCGGGAGACAACCGGCTGCCGCTTGGACGACCAGGAGACAAGGTTGCCGCCTAAGAAGACGGCGTACCCTGAGGTGGAGCGGCGAGTGTCCGGACACCCAGCCCAGTCAGCGTCGGTGTAGACGACAAGCTCAGCAGGAGGAGACCGGTGGAGGACCAGCCCGAAGTCAACCGTGCCACGGACATACCGAAGAAGGCGCTTCATGGCAGTAAGGTGAGACTCCCGGGGATCATGCATGTGGAGTCAAACCTGCTGAACAGCATAGGCAAGGTCCGGCCTGGTGAAGGTGAGGTACTGCAAGGCTCCCGCAATGCTCCGGAAAGCAGTAGGATCAGCGACTGGAGTACCCGCATCAGCAGACAGCTTCGACTGAGTGTCGACAGGAGTAGAACAGGGCTTGCAGTCCGACATGCCAGCCCGCTCCAGGATATCAAGAGCATACTGTCGCTGGTGAAGGAAAAGGCCAGAAGTGCGAGTCTCCACAGTGACACCCAAGAAGTGGTGGAGCTGACCCAAATCCTTCATGGCAAACTCCTGCTGCAGAGAGGAGATGATGCGCCGAAGCAACTGCTGACTGGAGGCAGTGAGAACAATGTCATCGACATAGAGCAGCAGATAAGCAACCTCATCACCATGTCGATATAGAAACAGAGAGGTGTCGGACTTGGCCTCCGTGAACCCCAATGTCACCAAGAATGTGGCAAAGCGAGAATACCAAGCCCGAGGAGCCTGCTTCAGACCATAGAGAGACTTGTTGAGCCGACAGACCAGATCTGGACGACTGGAGTCCACAAACCCTGCTGGCTGGATGCAGTAGACAGTCTCGGACAGAGTGCCATGGAGGAAGGCATTATTGACATCCAGCTGGTGCACAAGCCATGATCGAGCGAGAGCAATAGAGAGCACTGTGCGCACTGTAGCAGGCTTCACCACTGGACTGAAAGTCTCATCATAATCCACTCCAGGCCGCTGAGTGAAACCCCGGAGAACCCAACGAGCCTTGTAGCGCTCGAGAGTACCATCAGCCCGACGCTTGTGCGTCCAAATCCACTTGCCCGTCACCACATTGCAACCAGAGCAACAAAAAACTACAAACCAGGAGTAAGATAACAATAATATATCAAGGGAGCAAACATGCAGCAAGCAGAGAGCTACCAGATCATCACATAATGCATACACCTTATCCATTTTTTTACCGTTCAGCAAAACAGTTTGAGATATGCATAGAGGCTTGCGTTGACATATGCATAATGTATGCCAAGGACATGGACATGTCATTATCCGTGAATACCCACAATGTGAAGCCCTCAGAAAAGCTCACTTTCACTGCTGTTATTAGATCAATTCCCTCTTGTTTACTCACAGCCACTGCTCGATACTGAGCATAAAAGTGGCTGTATCTTTTTTTTTATCTATAGAGTAATAGTCTAATCGGCAACACAAACTTAATCTGTATTGTTTCCCTTGGATTTATAAGCTAAAATCTACGGGGCAGTTTGGTTACCTGGCTAACTCTTAGCCAGGCTCCCTGGCGCCAACATCTGCATGTTTGGTTGCCTGTCTAAGCATCATAGCCAGGCTCTGCTAGTGCAAGAAGGGGGTCTTCACCTCACATAAAATATATTTTTTGGATTAATTGAAAATGAAGGTATAGCTACATAACGAGGTAGTAGTTTGACTTAAAAATTGAATATGTCCAATAGTGTTTTATTATCTTATCACCCGTTTAATCATTTCTTTTTAACATTTCTTGACTATTTACATAGTGTCTGTCACTGAAGAACGTAGGAATATGCTAGCTAGCATACTGCAACCATTGGAACACGCCTACGGGGCTGCAGCAAGCTTGGCAATCAGGTCCTCCAAAACAGAGGGGCAGTTCTTGCTCAGATGCTCGAGGCCCTTGATCTTCACAACCTCTCTTAGATTCTCCGGATCATTCAGAAACTGCAAGCACGCCCACCGTCACAAAAGTTCCCGGAACGTAGGTACCAGGAACGTGGAACGTGGTATGCGGAACGTTTATTGTAAGTTCCCGGTTCGTAAGGGGTATACCTCTTCGGAACGTTTGGAACGTGAACGAGAACGCGATCCCTAGAGAATTGGAACGAAGTTTACCGAATTCTTGCTGCAACTGCTGTCAAAGTTGGGGTCTAGGCACCATCGCCGAACCACCATTTAATAGGATCCATTGTCCCGCGTCAAGCTTAACAGCAGGAAGTCCAAATATCTGAAGTCTCATCCACTCGTTCCTCCCCTAGGCTGCTTTGGCTCTGCGCTGCTGCGCCGCCGCCGCCGCAATTTGGAGGCTGGCCTGGCCTCTCTGTTCTCCAACCTGTTGCTCCTCGCAACCACGCTTCAGCCTTGCCTCGCCGTGCTGTTCACCACCGCCGACGCTCCAGGCTTGAGTTGCTGCCTCTATGCAGTGCCGCCGCCGCTCCAGGCTCGAGCTGCTGCCTCTGCGCAACGCCGCCTCCATGAGGCGCCGCGCCCTCTGCTGAACGCTGCATCCTCCGTCGAAGGGGCCCTAAGTCAGACACTGAAGCTGGTACGCCTTCCCCTTCTCTCCTTTTGATCCGATTTGATTTGGAACGACGTTCCGATTTGCGACCCTTACACGTACCTGTGACGTTCCCTCGACGTTCCCGCTCCGCGTTCCGGAACGAAGGTTCCCGGAACGGGGAACGCGGGCAAGTTCCGCGTTCCGTGTGACTGTGAGCACGCCTCCTTGAGCCCATGGCAATGGTGCTCCTCGGCGAACGCGAGGATGACAGACACGGTTCTCACATCCACGAACCCGCGCAGCTTCTCTTCGCAAAGCAGCCTTAGCCTCTCCATCTCTTACCTGTTCGCCGCCGCGATCAGGTCCGGCAGCATCGCCGCCGCCGCCGCCGCGTCTTCCTCCATCTCCGGCAACGAGTCGGTGTACATGTAGTGGAGCAGCGCCTCGAAGTCCTGCGCCTCCATGTCGTCGATCCGCACGGCGGCGATGGCGCTGCCGGCATCCGCCGCCGCGCTCTGCGGGGCGGAGACGGAGAGGGAGAGCTCGGCGCGGAGCACCGGGGAGCGCGCCATGAGCACGCACCGGTGCGCCATGAACGTCCTGCCGTCGACTTCGAACGCCACGTCCGCGGCCTCCCCGGTGGCGAGCAGGCCGCAGAGGTGGCGGTGCAGTGCCGAACTGACTGGACACCCAGGCAAAGAAGTGGAGGAGGGTGGGAAAAGTCTCAGACTTGGCACGCAAAGGGAAAGTCCAAGAGTAATGGGAGAAATCATCAACAACCACAAGATAATATTTATAACCCGAAATACTGGAAACAGGAGAGGTCCACAGATCACAGTGAACAAGATCAAAAGCATGCGCAGCATGCGAAGAAGAAGCATAAAAAGGGAGTCTAACATGACGACCCAGCTGGCAAGCATGACAGAAGTGCTCAGCTGAAGCCCGAGTACAAGAGATATCAGAACTATGGCTAAGCTGAGACAGAACATCTCGGCCAGGATGACCAAGACGACGATGCCAAGTGGTGGAAGAAGTCATCGCCAAAGCAGCTGACGGTGGAGAAGCAGCGGAAGACGGGAGGCGAAGAGTGTAAAGGGGCCCCGCGCTGTCACATCTGAGCAGAGGGCGTCGGGTAGCCAAATCCTTCACAGTAAGACCAGAAGTGTCAAATTCGATAGAACAAGAGTTGTCAGCAGTGAATTGGCGAATGGAAAGAAGATTACCTGCTGAACAGCATAAGCAATGTCCGGCCTGGTGAAAGTGAGATACTGCAAGGCCCCCGCAAGGCTCCGGAAGGCAGTAGGATCAGCCACAGGAGCACCCGAATCTGCAGACAGCTTCGACTGAGTATCAACAGGAGTAGAACAGGGCTTGCAATCTGACATGCCAGCCCGCTCCAGGATATCAAGAGCATACTGTCGCTGGTGAAGAAGGAGGCCAGAAGGGCGAGTCTCCACAGTGACACCCAAGAAGTGGTGGAGCTGACCCAAATCCTTCATAGCAAACTCCTGCTGCAGAGAGGAGATGATGCGCCGAAGCAACTGCTGACTGGAGGCGGTGAGAAGATGTGTATAAGAGACAGCTTTTACCACAAGTCGC
>OAMR01000400.1:824729-837498 GCA_900205405.1 Echinochloa crus-galli | reverse complement strand
TTCCCATGCATGCATTATTATTGTTACTATTCTTGTTCTTATTGCATCTACAATGAGATTAATAGCTGGCCAATATATCAGTGCAACTACATAACAGCTGGTGTACTTAATTTGCTTTGAATTAAGGTTTTCTGATGGAAGGTGAGATCAACTATAAGCCAATAGTTTCGAGGAATCCATCTGTACTTCCTAGAAATCCTGTAGACCATCAATATGGAACGTATTATGCATCCATTAATCTAGTTTCATGTTACAAGGCCAGTCGTTCACTAATGCAAGTTTTGACCAAATGGTTAATGCTACTTCATGACACCTATGCCTGCAACTTGTTAGCTTGAATGTGTGATGCAACTTCAGCGCATGGGTGATCTTTTCTTGAGCTCATCATAGGTTCTTTTGCAGTAATACTTCCTTATGTTAGAGAATCAAAAGACTATGGAGAGGATCAGGGTATTACCCTGCCATTCACAAAGGATGAAATATAATTGACTATGTTCTATTGGGGTGGGATGGGGGTTTGATTGATGTCAAATGGAATAGGTGTACCTAGCCTGAAAATGGTGGCAGGACTTCAAGTTTTTTTTTTGTTTTTTCATTGTTGCCTAGGTGCCCATTACTCTAGAATGATATTCTGACATTAGCGTCATGTTGTCTAGTTACAAAGATTGTCCTACTTCTAAGAGCACGAGTCATTTTCCTTTTGTTTTTTTAAATCTTACAAAAGCATTGTGGGACATTTCTTGAAAAGAATCTGTTGTTGTCCTATCACTCATTGTAGTGTGGTCTCTGTTCTAGGCGTTGTCTACTAGATTGCAACCAGGATTGGAGCAGCAAATTGTTCTTCCACGAAATTCCTATTTACAGGTTTGTTACCACAAGAGTCTTATGAGTGCTTCTCGAGCACCTTCCTTTTTCTCTTTAAGATCACTCTAATTGCAGTATTTCCAGGATTATTTTGATGACCTTGCAAAGTACATGAAAGTCGGTCCACCATTATACTTTGTTGTGAAGGACTTCAATTACAGGTATTTATATGTAAAAGTAGCAATTTTTTCAAAGAGGAGCCACATTACATGCAAATATATATACAACTTGTAATATTGGCTAGCTATCATCGTTGTCACTATTCGATCTTCCTTAGTCAATTATTAACTTGTATGATTCCTGTGGCAAATGTTTCATATGGTATAGGCTTATTTTTTCTTGAGAAAAACACAGTGCCGAATAACTCCAAACTATAACCGTTCAATTATTCATTTATTCCTGATATGAGAACAATAACAACAACTGAAAATCCTTTTGTTCCTGATATGCAAGAAGTTAAAAATTACACTACATGTCTCATGCTACTGGATCATTTATTACTGTTGCCTTGAGATGGGACGATTTAGCTGAGCTCTGTTGAGTTGAATGCTTAACAGAGATAAAAGCTTGATTTATATATTATTCTATATTGTTTTCCAGCTCTGCATCGGTGCATACGAATCAGATATGTTCGATCAACCAGTGTAATTCAAATTCTCTTTTGAATGAGGTACAGTATTGTTCCTGTGTTTTAGCAAAGTTCTGATCCGGAATATATTCAGTAAAAAAATTCTTCTTAGCTCAATTTCACAACATACATCAGAAGTGAGCTTCTTTTAGTATAAGGCTACCCTGTTTGTGCTCCATGTAACATGATTGTTGCAATCATGCAGATAGCAAGACAATCATTATCCCCTGAGACTAGTTACATCGCTAAACCTGCTGCTTCATGGCTGGATGACTTCCTAATTTGGATGTCACCAGAAGCATTTGGATGCTGTAGGAAATTTGTGAATGGAAGTTACTGCCCTCCAGATGATCAGGTTATATACTTTTTCCTTTCTTAGCTTACTATGTTTGTATTGGTTGATCAAAATAGAAGAATTCTTATTTGATGTGAGAAATAAAAAGGATGAATAGTACTAACAAAGAAAGCATTATCTGGCCACTCCAAGGAATATCTTTTCTCCAAATGTGTAGACATTTGGAGTAGCAAATTGCTAAGCAAACACAGCAATGAAGAAAAAATCACCTTCCTTGCCTCATCACTGCAGGATACCCGTGGGTCATTGCAAAAAGAACTAGCATACTCTGGATGCTGGAGTAGCAACAGTTGCTATACTAGGACAAAACTTTTTTACTGCACCTTTTTTATCTAATGGATTATGGATGATAAGTAACATTTAAGCCTATACTTTACAGCCTCCATGCTGCCAACTCGATCCGGATTCAGGCACTTGCAGCGCTAGCACAAGTGGAACCTGCAATAATTGTACAACGGTAATACCTGTAACCTCCGTACCTTTTAACTTATTATATTAATCAATTCCAGATGGGTTTTTTTTCTGTACTATGTGTCCTATTATGCTTAAACTGTATGGTTCAACCACAATCCACAACACAACTATATCTCAAGTAGCAGTGAAATATTTCTAATCTACTTTATGCTTTTGTCCTCAGTGCTTCCTACACTCAGATTTGGATAATGGACGTCCATCCACAACCCAATTCAAAGATAAACTTCCATGGTTTCTTGATGCACTTCCATCGAGTGATTGTTCTAAAGGGGGGAAAGGAGCTTATTCAACAAGTTTGGACCTCAGTGGTGTGTGTCATATTGGTTTCCACTAAGCAGATTGTGAACTCGCGTACTTGACATTGACAAGCCCTTTTCTTTTTCAGGTTATGGAAGTGGCATTATACAAGCATCAGCATTCCGAACATACCATACTCCCCTTAATAAGCAGGTAGTAAAGTAGCACGAACCTGCTATGATTATCCCTGTCTTTCCTCTTAACATTACCAAATTTAATCAGTGTTTTCTATTGTTTTCTTCTAGAGTGACTATGTTAACTCAATGAGAGCTGCCCGGGACTTCAGTTCTAAAATTTCCAAAGATTTACAGGTACCTAGGCTGCAACAATGTTTTAGAACAGGGCAATATCAATGAAAAGTATAAAGTACAACCATCAAATATATAAAGTGTAACTAAGAACTATTAATTCTCTTGATATACTTTCTCCTGATACATACTCAAGAAAAATAGGTTATGCACTTCTTTTTTTTCCCTCGACCATAGGACAGACCACCCAGGCATCTTTTAAAAAAAAAAATTGGTAGATGAGTACCAAACCCTGGCTGGCCAAGAAACTTTATGAAAGTAGTTTCTCAAGGAGGCAAAAATTGATAGCCCTGGGTCAGTGACTTCAACTGAAGGCACTAAGCATCCAAGCTACTGCTTGGTTCTTGATTATGCACTTCTCTCTCTTAGCAATTACAACGTAAAAAAGGAGGAGCTTTCCTTTGCGAAAATGTTAATAGTGATGGTAATTTCCAGTGTACATTCTGATACTTTGGTCTTTTGCCGAGAGCATATTACACCTAGTATTTTGTTTTGGCTTTAGGAGGTTTTTTTTCTCGAACGCGCAGGAGAACTGCGCGTCATTATATTGATAGAAGAAGAAGAGTCGTACATAGACTCACACACACACACCCAGGACTTCCTCACCAGCACCCAGACCCTCAAAACCAGAGGGTCCAGCCAGACCAAAACTAGGCTAAAAAATCTACCCTACCCCTGTTAGCGCAGCTAGTTTCTTGGCTCCTGCCAAAGACCAAAAACCAGCCTCTTCCCTAGCTGCAGACAAGGCAGTCATCACATTAGGGGTAGCTCCATTGAATTTTTGGCTTTAGGAGTTGTGACCTATTTGGACAGAGAAAAGTTTATTGTGCATGATTACCTTTTCAGCTGAGGTGCACGAAGTAATCATTGTTCGGTATTTTCACAAGTTAGCAGGCGAATTGTCCAGGTTGTACTTTGTAACTAGCCTCTGATATATCTTATTTGTGCAGATGAAAATTTTCCCATATTCTGTGTTCTATATATTCTTTGAGCAATACCTGGGTGTGTGGAAGACAGCTATCATGAACATATGTGTTTGCCTTGGTTAGTAACTAAATTCACTATTTGTTGTTATTATTTAGTGTTTTCTTATGACATACTTGTCACAGAGGTCTCCCTTTCTATGCACGAAATTTTCATCCAGTACATCTTTTTTCCTACTATTTCAGTTAGTATCCTAATACAAATACACATCATAGTGTGTTCTTGCTAGACTGTTATGATTATTTAATCCTGGAATTAGTTCATCAGATTTACACTGAAGAAACAACAGTTGTTGAGTGCCAGTTGATATGAACAGGTTTTATGATTCATTGAACTGGCATTACTAGACTATAATTCCAATTAATTGGCTGTTATGTGTGTTAGAGTATATGTTAGATAATCCCGTACTGCTAGTTGTATCCACGGACAAGTCTCTGTACTCTATATATACCGGCCGAGGCCTCAATGCAATACAATCAATCCATTCCATCATACCAATTCACATCTCTCTACATGGTATCACGAGATTAGGTTTTGAGATCCTAGGCTAACCTTCCGCTGCCCTCTCGCGCCGCCGGCGCCCCTGTCATCTCGCGCCGCCGCCGGCCGTCCTCCACGGCGCAGATCCAGCGCGCCCCCGGCGAGGTCGCCCATGTCGACCTCCGCCCCGTCCCCGGCGACCCGCGCTCCTCCGCTGCCGCTTCAGGCGGGGAGCCGCCCGACCGCAGGACCGTCGGCGCCGCCGCAAGGAGCCAACCGCCCGCCTTCCCCGTCGCCGTCCGCAGTCCCTCTCTCTTCCTCTGTTTTCTTTTCTTCTGCCCCAGATGTGGTCCGTCGTTGACCGTGACGGTGAGAGATGAAGATAAGAGGAGATTGGGAGGAATGCGCTACACGCACCCAGAGGTGTACACGAGCTCCTGCTGATTTTCTTTTGGTAATTTCTCTCATTTTTACTCGAGCACTGCTCGAGATTGCGTCGCCCACCGCCCGTCGATCCCGTGCACCTTCCTCGACATCGTCACCGGCTGTTCTTCTTCAACACCATGTCGCTCGGGCTGGCGTGCGGTGCGCGCTGGTGCACCACCCGCAGTGCCGTCAGGCCCCTCTGCAACATGGTCTCTACGCCGGTCGTCCCCGACATCGCCGCCACTCCGATCTGCGCGGCATCGTCGTCCGTCGTCTCTGTGCGCCCTCGGTCTGATCAACCGATTGGCGCGACCTGTGCGGATTTGGGACGGATGTCCTCAGCACGTGCACCTCCGCCGACACGAGGGTTGCGGCTGCATCGCCTCTTCGGGCTGCAGTGCCGCCCTCCCTGGTCCTCGTCGTTGCATCTTCACCACCGTCGACTGCGTCCTCGACTTCGTCCACGCCGGCCTCTTCGACCGCGTCTCCGATATCGTCATCGACTACGTCAGTGCGTGCTTGCGCACACATGGTCTTCACCGAGCCGTTCGAGTTCTTCGTCGCCTTCTTCGAGCTCCGCCACCGCGTCCTCCGGATCGTCCGGCCTTGCGCCCGATCATCCGGGGTTACCTCTTCGCTTCGTCTAGCACCACCTCGTCGCCAGCGTCGCCGTCTCGTTCTACCCCTTCGTCTACTCCAGCAACTGTGGGCTGCATCGGCATCTTCTACCTCGCCGTTCTTCTGCGCCTGTGGTCGTCGTGGAGGCCTTCTCTGCTGGTCCCTCAGACAACGGCGTATTGGTGGTGCACTCTCCCTCGCACGTCCGGTATTGGCAACACCGGTGCGTGCCATCGTCCCCGATGCATTCACAGGTCTGGCAAACCCGGAGATGTGTCGCCCGATGGCGTGTCTGCGTCGACTTCGGCATCGACTCCCTCTTCGACTGCCTCGACGCGTCGCCGTCTTCGTCTCTGGCGTCTTCTCCGTTATTCCACCATGGCGCTTCGCGCGCCCGCGGCTTCCTGTGCGGCTCCTTACCCTCGGCGACCTCGACAGCTCATCCTCGACCACGGCTACCCTACGCACGACTTCCTCGACCACGGCTACCCGTCCTCGTCTCGGCTTCATCGACATCGGCACAAAGGGCTACCATCCGCATGAGTTCCTCGCCGGTTTTTCTCTCCAGTCGCAGCATTCGCACTGCACCGACGCTACAACTGCGGGGGGATGTCAATCCGTCGGTTTCTACCTTCGGCTTCTTCTCCAGTCTCACCGTCTGCAGTGCTCCCGCTGTGACTGCGGGGGGATGTTAGAGTATATGTTAGGATAATCCCGTACTGCTAGTTGTATCCACGGACAAGTCTTTGTACTCTATATATACCGGCCGAGGCCTCAATGCAATACAATAATTCCACCATACAATTCCATCTCTCTACACTTCCTACAGATATGTGTTAGTGTGTTAGTCGGTCGGAGGGTATTGAGAGAACTTATAGCTATTTTGCTTGAAACTGGTGTGTTCCCAGCTTTGGTGGACGTGGAGAGGTCCCAGTCAATTTATGAACAGTTTCACAATGTTCTGGTTGTCCTAACCAGCTAGACTTCTAGCTGAATCTTTCATTACTAATTTATCCTTACCGATGATGCTATATTCTCTTCCCCAAGCTACAATTGTGGTTCCACTCCATTTATTGCCGAGATGGAAACAAAAGTTATACATCAACCCTATGAAAAAGGGGGAACTACTTTATGCCACATGTTTTTTTTACTTCATAGATTTTCATAGACAGAATCATTATGAAATAATAAGGTATTTGTTGCATTTAATCTGACTGTTCTCATTGATATGCCAAAAAAAATTGCAGGTACTGTATTTGTTGTCTGCTTCATAGTCACCAGCAGGTTAGCGAGGCCGTTCATAATCCTAGTGTCAACTATTTTCAGTTGATACTCAATTCACTAGATCCTTATATTCATTATCTTCTTCTGGTTTCAGTTTATGGGCTTCAGCAGTCATTTTGATTGTGCTGGCCATGATAGTCTTGGATTTGATGGTATGTCTGACCCTCAGAATGAATACTCCTTGAATTTGAATACATTTGAAAATTCTTTAGGGTAGTTAATTAACTACTATCCCTACTGAATATACAATGTACATACCAGACTAGAAATACGAACTGTTAAAATAAATTGGGCTGTTGTGATTTTGTGTGATAACTGAACTAAGCACATTATAGAATTCATTTACCATTGGTGAAGCTTGTGTATGCTATCCAGGCTATGGTGTGGAATAATCATGCAGAATTATAAAAAAAGTAAACCTATACAAATGAATCCAAAAGGGGCTCCCTTTACAATCACCTGCCACTATTGGAATGCACTGGACTCCTGGCTGTTTGTATATGTAACACTAGTCTATGATGTTAGGGAATCACAGCACAATTTTAGGCCCCTGGTAATGATATTGCCTATTATAATCCAATCTGTTCTCTGATGGTGTTGAACTGTTGTCGACGCTAATTTTTCTTTTTCTTTTGTACCTGAATTTGTTGGCAGGGGGTGATGGCCATGCTTGGTATTCAGCTCAATGCAATTTCTATTGTAAACCTTGTTATGTCAATAGGAATTGCTGTCGAGTTCTGTGTTCATATCACACATGCCTTTATGGTAGGTGCATTTTCGTTTGGAAATATAAGTTCCAAATCTTTTAACATTTCTGATTTATGTGATTATTGAAAAGTTCTAGCTCTGGCTGCTTTACTATTCTTGAAGAAAGTATTCCTGCTATGCATGTAAAAAATTTGGCATGAAGACATGCCACACTTTTCAGGCCACTTCTACAGAACTTTGTTGTGCACGATCATAAAAACCTGGCAATCATCTCTTCCTAGCAGTAGGATTTAGTAACATTTGCAGTAGCTATCTGGTAATACAGTTTTGGAATTTAGTGCAGACGTATTTTTTTTTCTCGAACCACGCAGGAGAACTCCGTGTCATTTCATTAAGGTAGAAGTAAATAGCGGGGGAAGCCCCCACCGAAGAACAACACAACACTCACACACCCTCAAAAAACAGCCACACTGATAGAACCAAGCGAGCGAGCAAGGTTCCGGAGGTTGTAGTCGTGCGTGACCGGCGGCCGCGGCTTGAACGCGCGGCGACGTGGGCGGCGAGCAGACGGCGGCGCCGTGCTGGCGCACGGCGAGCGCGAGAGATAGGAAACAAGGATGCACCGAAGGGCACAAAATCAACTGAATGTTGAACTTGCCTGCCTCTTTTAATCAAACGTCATGGCTATATATAGCCTTACAAACTCAAGCACTTTCCTAACAACCCAAATCTTTCCATTAACAAACTCTCCTAATAACTCTCAAAGGACTCTAACTAATCCAACCGGACTCTCTTCTAGCCACGAGTCCCCTTGTTGCGCCTCTGATACACAATGCCGGTCATAACATCCAACATTGAACTCCAAATCACGGTGATTCTCATCATAGTAACGCTTGGCATATTGTTGAGCTTGCAGCAAGCGTTCTCGAACTTCAGCAAGGAATTCATCACGGTCACGGTATAGATCCTCAGCAGCCGTTGTTCTAGCTGTACCAAGATCCAAGGGCAGAAGTGCCGGTGGCTCTCGGCCATAAACCACCTGGAACGGAGTAGCATGGAGCGCCGTGTGGTACGACGTGTTGTAACAATATTCAGCCCAGGGAAGCCAATCCACCCATCCACGCGGTCGGTCGCCCGTCAAACACCGGAGATACATGGCGATCGTCTTATTGACCACTTCCGACTGGCCATCTGTTTGCGGATGGAAAGCCGTGCTCATTCGAAGTTTAACCCCAGCCAATTTGAACAAGTCACGCCAAACATTGCTTGTGAAGACGGGATCGCGATCACTGACAATGGACTCCGGAAATCCATGAAGGCGAACAATACCATCGAAGAATGCCTTGGCCACCGAGAGAGCCGTGTAGGGATGCCCGAGTGCAATAAAATGAGCATACTTGGAGAAACGATCAACAACAGTGAGGATTACCGTTTTGCCATGCACTCGGGGAAGTCCTTCGATGAAATCCATGGAGATATCCGACCAGACACGAGAAGGCACCTCTAGCGGCTGTAACAGACCGGCAGGGTGGAGCGTCTCCGTTTTATTACGCTGACATGTGACGCAAGCACGGACAAACTCACGCACCAGGCGGCGATCATGATCAATGTAAAAATCCCGCCGTAATCGTTGTAGTGTCTTCTGAATCCCCTCATGGCCGGCGTGAGCGAGCTGAAGCACTATACTCAGGGATGGAGACCGAGCAGAGAGGAAAATCCGGTTACCATGCAGCACCAAGTCCTCATGAACACGCCACGGCTCCTGAAGCACTCCGGAAGCAATCTGCTCGCGCACGCGGCGTGTATCAGCGTCGAGTGCACCCTCGCGTCGAATGTCCTGGAGCAACTGGAATGATGGACCAGAGAGGGCCACCACAGCCATTGCATCACTGTCACGGCGAGACAAGGCGTCTGCCACCACGTTCAACCTCCCGGCCCGGTACTCAACGGTGAAGTCAAAGCCGAAGAGTTTAGAGATCCACTGATGCTGCGGTACAGTTGACAAGCGCTGATCCAACATGAACTTGAGGCTGGAATGGTCTGTTCTTATGACGAAATGGCGACCCCACAAATATGGACGCCAATGGCGCACAGCTTGAACCAACCCAATCAATTCTCGCTCATAGGCTGCAATCTTCAGGTGACGTGCTGCAAAGGGTCTACTGAAGAATGCCAACGGACCCGCGCCCTGATGCAATACGGCCCCAAAGCCCGATCCCGAGGCGTCACAATCCACCATGAACGCACGATCAAAATCCGGTAAATGCAAAACTGGTGCCGTGGAGAGAGCAACTTTGAGAGCTTTGAATGCCTGGTCAGCTTCGTCGGACCAGGAAAAACCCTCCTTGCGCAGAAGCTTCGTGAGCGGGGCAGCGATCACGCCGAAGTTTTGAATGAATTTGCGGTAGTAGCCCGCAAGCCCCAAGAATCCTCGCAGTCCCCGTGCTGCGCGGGGCACCGGCCAAGACTGCACCGCGGCTACCTTCTCATTGTCCATGGTCACGCCCGCTGCTGAAATCACATGCCCCAAGTACGCAACCGACGTTTCGCCAAAGGAGCACTTGGACTGTTTAATGAAGAGGCTGTGGGCGCGTAGGGCAGTGAGGACGGACTTGACATGCTGCAAATGGTCCGACCACGAAGAACTATAAATGAGAATGTCATCGAAAAAGACAAGGACAAACCGGCGAAGATACGGGCGAAGCACGGTGTTCATGAGGCTCTGGAACGTTGCTGGCGCGTTCGTCAGGCCAAAGGGCATCACCAAAAACTCGAAGTGGCCTTCATGTGTACGAAACGCGGTCTTCTCAATGTCATCCGGATGAACACGGACTTGGTGATACCCGGAACGAAGATCCAATTTGGTGAAGTATCGAGCCCCCTTGAGTTCATCCAGCAGCTCATCGACCACAGGAATAGGAAATTTATCCTTTACAGTGATCGCATTCAGGGCCCGATAATCCACGCAGAAACGCCAAGACCCGTCGGCCTTCTTCACCAACAGCACCGGGGCGGAGAAAGCAGAAGTACTCGGCCTGATGATCCCCTGAACGAGCATGGCAGCCACCTGCCGCTCGAGCTCATCTTTCTGAATCTGCGGATAGCGGTACGGGCGCACCGAAGCTGGGTCCGAGCGCGGCAGCAAGTGGATCCGGTGGTCGCACGCTCGTTGTGGTGGCAACCCGGATGGTTCGGCGAAAACGTCCTGGAACTCCAACAACAGCCGATTCAGCAACGGCTGTTCACTTGCCTGAATGGTGCGTATCGCCGGTGCACATGGCTGTGTGATGTCGAGGCGCGGAGATCCCACGCCTTTCCAAAAGACCCGGCGACCAGCGCGCGTGAACGCCATGCACAAGTCATCGAAATCCCACAAGATTGGGCCCAAGGTACGGAGGTATTCCACGCCGAGGACAACATCATAGCCTCCTAGGGGAATTGCATAGCAGCCAATTACGAACTCCTCCGTTCCAATGCGAAGTCCAACGTCACGCGCACGCCCGGAACACGGAACATAGTCTCCATTGGCGACCGCGACGCTGAGGCCCGCGTGCGGCGGCACATGGAGGCCGATTCGGCGCGCGACGTTGGTGCTGACGAAGTTGTGTGTCGAGCCAGAATCCAGGAGAGCCAACAGCATCTGATTGTTGATGACGACATGAAGTTGCATGGTGTCCTCCGTGCGGATCCCCGTCAATGCATGCAGGGACACCACGGGCTCGGCGTCCAGCTTCTCATCCGGCTCGACGGATGCGTCATCTTCATCGAAATCGCTGACCTCCAGGTAGAACAGCCGAGGACAGCGGTGGCCACGCACGTATTGTTCGTCACAATTATAGCACAAGCCCTGTTTGCGGCGCTCCATCATCTCGGCGGCTGTCAGTCGCCGGAACGGCTTTGGCGGTGCCGCTGGTGTCGCTGCTGTGGCCGGCAGCGGTGGTGTGGTGGCTGGCGTCGTGCGCAGAGGCATTGGTGGCGTGGGCAGTGCCATCGGACGCGGCGGCGGTCGGCTGAAACGCGGTGGTGGTACTGGATCAGTTGGTGTCGCGCGCCGCTCATAGGCGCGGGCGAACACCATAGCCGACTGCAGCGTCTTGGGGTCCTGAAGCTCCACATCCACCCTGATTCGATCGGGTAGGCCAGCCGTGAACAGGTGCACTTGCTGCACCGGCGTGAGGGGCTCCGCATGGCATAGGATTGCCAAGAAACGATCCTGGTACTCGTCCACTGTAGTGCGAAACTGCAGGCGCGCGAGCTCCCCAAGATGGTTGCTCCGCAGTGGTGGCCCAAAGCGCTCA
Organism: Echinochloa crus-galli; assembly: GCA_900205405.1. Lineage (NCBI taxonomy): Eukaryota > Viridiplantae > Streptophyta > Magnoliopsida > Poales > Poaceae > Echinochloa > Echinochloa crus-galli. Next base: position 825,774 of record OAMR01000400.1, on the reverse strand, counting down.
GAGCACATCTCCTTGAACCGCTGCCAGGTGGGGGGGTCCGTATCTCTGACGAGTGCAAAATACCAGGTGCGCGCGACGTCCCGCAGGTGGTAAGCCGCCAAGCAGACCTTGTCTCCTTCCAGCGAGCGCTGAGCTTGGAAGAACTGCTCGCACTGATGGAGCCAGCCCAATGGATCTTCCTTGCCATCAAACAGCGGAAATTCCAGGCGGTGGAAACGTGGAACACCAAAGCCGCCCAGCTGTGGCGCATCCCCAATCCTGAGCGGAGGCGCCTGCGGTTGTGGCTCCCTTGGCGCAGATGGGATTGGCGACGGCGAGTGTGGAAAGGCGATCTGGGTGATGGGCAGCTGTGGAGGCGGCGCCGCCGACGTGGTCGTGACCACAGTAGACATCATCGGTGCCGCAGATGAAGAGGACTCGGCCACAGTGGTGCCGATCGGCAGACCGCCGAACCCTGGCATCCCGAACGACGAGGTAGACGGCGGGGGCAGAGTATGCAGCGCCTGCTTCTCCAAGGTTGTGAGCCGATTGTTGATGGAGGAGACTTGTAACACCAGATCGCCCAGCCGCTCATCGAAGAGCTTCTTCATGGCGTTCATCCAGTCGGCTGTTGCGGGCGGGGAACCCTCCGATCCCGTGGAGGAGCCTGGCATATCTGATACCAGGTTGATAGAACCAAGCGAGCGAGCAAGGTTCCGGAGGTTGTAGTCGTGCGTGACCGGCGGCCGCGGCTTGAACGCGCGGCGACGTGGGCGGCGAGCAGACGGCGGCGCCGTGCTGACGCACGGCGAGCGCGAGAGCTAGGAAACAAGGATGCACCGAAGGGCACGAAATCAACTGAATGTTGATCTTGCCTGCCTCTTTTAATCAAACGTCATGGCTATATATAGCCTTACAAACTCAAGCACTTTCCTAACAACCCAAATCTTTCCATTAACAAACTCTCCTAATAACTCTCAAAGGACTCTAACTAATCCAACCGGACTCTCTTCTAGCCACGAGTCCCCTTGTTGCGCCTCTGATACACAATGCCGGTCATAACATC
>OAMR01000400.1:797426-815424 GCA_900205405.1 Echinochloa crus-galli | reverse complement strand
TCCCATATGGGCTGACAGATGTGTATAAGAGACAGATTCTTGACTGCCCCTAAAACCTCCTGTGTACTGGGTCTGGAATTTTCAAACACACAGGAATTGCGATGCTTCCAAATCTCCCAAGCTACTAACATGGTCAAGGAATTGACACCCTTCCTCATGTCCTTTGGGACTGCTGTGATTACAGCCCACCACCTAGGTGCAGACGTATTTTTTAATTGGATATACTTGAGTACAGTCTGCGTAAGTTCTCATAGTAAGGAGAACAATAATACTAATGCCACACAGCCTGCTCAAACAAAACCACAGATATTTCTGATATAAACATGCTTCTAAAATATACTACTTAAATGCTTGTGTTGTTTTCAATAGCCTACACCATGACTTAATACTAGGTTTCTCTTATTTTATAGATTGGCACTGGGGACAGAGAAACTCGTGCAAGGCAGGCTCTATCCACAATGGGTGCTTCTGTATTCAGGTTAGAGATTGGATTCTCCCTATAAATTTGTGGCAAGCCTGAGGAAATAAGAAACATGAAGAAGATTTAAGCTTCATCACTCGAATACTTGGATTGATTATACATGTATGCTTTCATTATGTGCATGTCGGCGAGTGTTTTGTACAACAGCTCTTAGATGTTTAAATTTACTATTCATTTCTGCCAGAATTTTTTAATCTTACAAAAAAAGCCCTACACTGGTGTCAACTGGATTTGCTTGCTATATTTACTCATCAGAGCAATATTTATTATCTTGGTCTGATGTACTTTTTGGCTTTTCAGTGGAATCACCTTGACCAAACTGGTTGGAGTTATTGTCCTGCGTTTTGCAAAATCTGAAGTTTTTGTGGTACGTACTTCTGAATCCACATTTAACCCAAAGTTCTTGTTACGCCTTACCTTGAAGTACGCCTTTCTTATATCCATATGACTATAGGTCTATTACTTCCAAATGTACTTGGCACTTGTCATCATTGGATTCCTGCATGGGCTTATCTTCCTACCGGTTAGCATATTCTATCATCTCTTATTGTTTCTGCACAATCCCAAAAAAGCTTTCACCAATAAATTACTAAAATCTTTCAGGTCGTTTTGAGTTTGTGTGGCCCTCCTTCAAAATCAGCTAAGCAAATTGAAGAAAGTCAACCGTCTTCAGCTTCAACCGAGCAGAGTTGATGGGACATTATTCGAGTTAACAGTGACATAGTCGAAAATTGAAATAGGTCAGCCAGTTTGGGACTTCCTCTGTGCGTGTACATATCCATCCCTCCCAGCGCAGGAGTAACTGTGAGTTGCAGAGCATTTGTTGAAGGTCCCAGAGTGCCATAGATCCATAGGAAAAGATTGTGCATATCCATCTCTTATTGTTTGCATAACTAGGTTAGTTGGTGCTTTACATATGGTGGAAAAGGAAACTAAGAGGCGTATTGAGTCTAGATTGTGCGGCATAGTTAGCTTGGTGCAGTCCTCTGGCGGTTTGTATCTATTTTCAGTCGCGAGCACTTTCGCTTGAGTGCTGCTGTTTTGGTATCATTGTGGCATTGAGCTTGATGGGATTCATTCCATATATTTGTAATGATGTCTTTTAGGCATGCGAGAGGTGATATTGTTTTAAGTTTGCATGTACGATGAATCACATGGACTGTTTTTACTTTTGTCGCGACACATGCGGTAGCTGGATAGTGCACAATCAATCGAATTTGTTTAATAGTGTAGATTTTAGGAAAAAAAAAACAATCTTTCTTTTGATGCTCGTGATGTAACTTGTTTAAATAGACTGTGGATTTGGTAGGATTTTCTGAATCTAAGAGTTAACACCTGTTGGAATCGGTGGATTTCACGTGACTTTCACGGGCCCTTCTCTGAACCCCAGCCGTTGGCATCCACATGCTCTGCCACCACGCCACTAGCGCCACCTCTTTGAATTGCTGACAGTGGTGAATCAACGGCTTCTTTGCTGCACCGTCCCTCTGATGAATTCAAACCCCTCAGTCAGAGCGCAATAGCAAAGCATAAGAGAGGGAATCATCATGGCTGAGGCAATCTAGTTGCAATTGTGGCTGCGTTCTCACTGAGTTATAATCCGTAAATCACGACAATTGACAGGTAGTTGACCACATTTGAGCTGCTAAACCGGATACCAAACTGAAAATGCAATGACTGAAACTAAAAGCTGCTGTTACAGTATTTATTTGCAGTTGACAGTGCTAATTCCTGATTAAACGGAGCCTCTGACCATCCTAGCATCCTGCTGTACGGGTGTCAGATACATGCGCCCGCTCGCCTAGGATAAACCACCACTAGAACAAGGTTTCAAATCATGGCCTATGGGCTATGGCTGCATGTTCAGGACGACAAGCGGACAGTGACAACGCAGCGCAGCAAGCGTCTGCCTGCCAATTAATTAATGATAAATCTGAAAGTTGTGCAATCTTACTGTATGAGTACTCCGTATTGTATCAATCCGTGTTCGTGCCAATACCACATTCAGTAATCCGTTCGTAATCGTAACAGGGTGGACCGTGTCAGCCTATCAGCCACTCTCTGGTCCCTGCCTGGCGGCGGTCACCGCTGCCCGTCTCGCTGCTTCTTCCGGTCCCACGCGATCGCGTTCGTCCCGTCCGTCTGATCGCATCTCGCAGCCTTGTGTCAGCGGAGAGGAGCGGGCTCGGGTCGACTCGACTCGGTGGGCACTGCTACCAGGTGCGAGACAGTGGACAGGGTGGCTCGCTCCCGCTGACAAGTGGATCCCACGTACACCGACACAAACCACGCGTCGCTGCGGCGCACGCAGCCCATATCGGGGGCCCGCAGGTCAGTGCCCGAGAGATACGGAGCGTCCCCTCACCCAGCCAGCCCAGACCCGACGAGACCCACCCGGCCATCCCGAAGCGAAACGTCCGAGCCTAGCCCGGGTCGGACGGCACCGGCGCGGCGCGGCGCACCCGGAAACCCATCTGTTTGAAAGCACGTGCGAGCCCGTGCCGGGGCAGGCGAAGGCGACCGTTACGACCACGCGGCCGCGGGCGGGCGGGGGCGGCCGGCCCTCTCGAGCTGTCCGGTCTAACGGCTCACGCCGCGGCGGCCCACTAGCCGTTGGCCTCCATCGCCTTTCCCCCTTTCAAATTCGCCCCCTTCCCTCCCAGACAAACCCCCTCCTTTCTCGTCCGCGACCCTGACACTCTCTCCCAATTTCTCCCCAAAGAGCGAACAAAAACAAAATAAAATCCGCCCCTAAATCTTCCAGCCCTCCCTCTCTCTCTCAATCTCTCTCTGCCTTCGAATCCCAAGGCAGCAGCCAGGGAGGGAGGAGAGAGAAACGGGGAGGGACGACAAGGGAGACGTTGCCGTTGCTCTTGTTGTTATTATTAACGGCGCCGCCGCCCCGCTGGGTTCGCATGCTCCGCGTCGCCCCGGGGCTCCTCCTGCGTCGTCCATAGGCACCGACCACCGCCGCGTCTCGGCTGGATCGCGCGCGCGAGAGAGGGGAGGCCGGGCCGATCCGTCTCCTCCTCCTCCTCCTGCGGGTGCGTCTCGCGAATCGCGGCGCTTTTCTCCACGGGGATCGCGGGAGGGGCGTTTCTTGAATCGGATCCTGAGCCGCCGTGCGCTGCTGCTGCTGTGTGTGCAGGCCGGCGTCGGAGAGGCGGCCCGGGCTGATCTGCTCTCGGATGATTTTAGATGTCTGCGCCGCCGCGATTCAGTCCATGGTTCTGATCTCGTGAATTTGTGCAGAGATGGGGAACCGGCGGGCGCTCACGGACATCAAGAACCTCGTCGGGGCGGCCCCGTACCCCTGCGCCGTCGCCAAGAAGACCATGCTGCAGTAATCCCCTCGCCCAAGATCGTGCCTTTCTCGTGGTTCTTGGGTCGAATCTTGTTTAATCGTGGCGTTCCTTTCTTCTCTTCAGGAACAATGGAAGGGCTGAGAAGAAGCCGGCGTTGGCAAGCAGCCGGCCAATGACCAGGTTAGTACGCGTGCTAGCTTGTTCTTGCGCCTCTGACGTATCTTGCAGGCTCTGATTTGATCTGGGTATTGCTTTTGGTGCTTCAGGAAATTCGCCGCCTCCTTGGCGAGCAAAGAACAACCTGAACGTCAGGCGACCACAACTGACCCAGCACTTGGAGTTGATCACAACAAGGAACCGGTCGGCGATTGTACCGTCGACATCGACCTGGAACAGTACGAGCCGGTCTCCGATGTTGACATTGACATGGTATTTGCACTGTGCTGATTTGTACTGATCCTCAGAAAGGAATGGGTTTTGGGAACCTTTGGCTTACTGCTGCGTTTGGTGATGCAGGATGAGACAGATCACAAGGACAGTGTGAACGAAGATGAATCCATCATGGACATTGACAGTGCAGACTCAGGGAACCCGCTGGCAGCAACTGAATATGTTGAGGAGCTTTACAAGTTTTACAGAGAAAATGAGGTGATCTCTTGTCAAATCATGAATGCTGATTTTTAGATGATATCAGAATTGGAGATGCTTTAGCTACAATACAATGTGCTTATAGCAATGGATAAATTAGACCGTGAACCTGTAATGAGCATTCCACTTCATACAAGAACTTAAAGTGCAGCATGCTTTACTATGGAAATGCATGTCTAACATGGATTAACATCTTTTGTGAACTTAAAGAAAACAATTTGAATAAACAATGTCCATATGTTCTAATTTGAGTGATTCTGATATCACACATTTGTCCACTTCACAACCAGGAGTACATAATAATTGTGTTAGTTGTCCTGTGCAACACATTGGAATGCTATGCTGTTTGTATACTATTCTTGTATAGGTCTTTTACTCTGGTGTTGTAATAATGAGTACATAATACTTGTACGACTGAAATCGATTTATCAACATTCCGGCTTCCATGTTCCAAGAAAGCATTATTTTGTCATGGTCTTCCCATCATCAAGAATCAGATCAAACAAGTCCTTGTATTACTAAAACCCGTTCCTTGAATATCGTCAAAACAAATATGGTCACCTAAATGAAAGTTCTTGCTGAAAATATACTTAAAAAAAACTTAATGCAGGCAATGTGATGCTTGAGTTATCTTTAAAAATTTTGTATAGCAGCTTTTGTTATCTTTTCAGTATTACCAATGTGGTGCTGTATGCAGGCAAAAAGTTGTGTGAGCCCTGATTACATGTCCAGCCAGCAAGATATAAACTCAAAGATGAGAGCAATTCTGATTGATTGGCTAATTGAGGTAAAAACGGCATGAAACTTACAACTTGTACTGATCTGAAAATGCATGTGACTTTAATATTTTTACTGGTCCTTTGCCAGGTTCATTACAAGTTCGAACTGATGGATGAGACACTCTTTCTTACGGTGAACATTATAGATAGATTCTTGGAAAAGCAAGTGGTTCCAAGGAAGAAGCTGCAGCTGGTGGGAGTAACAGCTATGCTTCTTGCTTGCAAATACGAAGAGGTCTCAGTTCCGGTTGTTGAAGACCTAGTGCTCATTTCTGACAGAGCTTACACAAAAGGGCAGATTCTAGAAATGGTAAACTCATTAAATAAAATATGCACTTCAACTAGATGAGCACTGAATATTGAAATGTAAATTTGATCATACCTTTGTCCATCTAGCAAATAAATAGTAATGTTTACTTAAACCAGCCACAGACTTCTTTACTTCAAATTGCAATTCTATCCTTTCTGCATCGATGAATAGTGACACATTTAGTTTGTTGTGTAACTCTTTGAATGATTCCTCCCCCTCTCTTTGCATATCCTTGCACACTGTCTTCTTTTTAGTATGGATGACCTCTTGGGTTTTTTAAACTAAGATTTGAATCTTCTGATTGAGCAGGAAAAGTTGATTCTAAACACACTTCAGTTCAACATGTCTGTTCCAACACCATACGTCTTCATGAGGAGGTTTCTGAAAGCAGCAGATTCAGATAAACAGGTGAAGTATCACTACACTCTGATCAGTGTTTTCATGGTTTCAGTAAACAAAACTCCAGTAGCAGTGTTATGTTGGTTTTAAATATTATGACTGACACAATGCCCACTGTTTGTTGTATCTCACAGCTAGAGCTAGTGTCCTTTTTCATGCTGGAGCTCTGCCTGGTGGAATACCAAATGCTGAAGTACCGGCCTTCGCTTCTAGCTGCTGCTGCAGTTTATACTGCACAATGTGCTATCAATCGCTGCCAGCACTGGACAAAGGTTTGCGAGTCGCATAGCAGATACACTGGCGACCAACTCCTGTAAGTCTGTGTTCAGTTACTTCCTGACTGTATTTGCATGCATCTGTATCTTGACTTTCTTGTTTACCTTCTGCTGTTCTCTCAGTGAGTGCTCCAAGATGATGGTAGACTTTCACCAGAAGGCTGGAACTGGCAAGCTCACTGGTGTTCACAGGAAATATAGTACATTCAAGTTCGGGTGCGCGGCCAAGGTTGAGCCTGCCCTGTTCCTGCTGGAGTCAGGAGGCACACAGCCGCCACCTTTGGATACAACCAGTTGAATCTCTCTCTATTCAACTGGATTGATTTAGCCTACTCTGGGAACAAGATGCAGAAACATCGTGTTGATGTTGCACAACAGTGCATCAGAATTCCCTTGAGGGCTTCTGCTTGTGATGCATCAGGCATCGTGTTGACTGTTTTTCTTTTATCTATGTCATTAATGGCAATGAGTGACATGTTCAGTCAATCGAGTTGCAGTTATACTACGGCTGGCTAATAACGAATTGGCCTTCTGAACAATGATGTTGGAAGTTTGGAACTTGGAACCTTGTAAAGGGAAAAAAATGTTATGTTCTGAATCAAATGGGTCAACAGCTTTCGTCAATCATATGTTATCTCATTTTTGATAAGGATACTGGACATCATTCTTGGATCTCCATACTCCATAGCCATCAGCACTGTTTTGCAATTTTATATATCCGAATACGAACAAAGCTTTTGGTTTCATCAAAAACCAGATGACATGGGCACGGGACTTATCACGCATAGCGCACGGGCGCTGTACCTTCCAGCGAGAGGAGCTTCTGTAGAACAATGTTCATGCTCGGCCTCCTATTGGGATCGTCATCCAGGCACGAAACCGCCAGCTCCAGCATTGCCGATGCCTGTAACTCCAAATGGCTGAAATCAGCACGCAATCGAGGATCAACGAACTCCTCTTCCATCCACGACGACCTCTCGTCGTCACGCTCTATCTTCCCCTTGAGCCAGGCGACCAGCCGCTGCTGCTGGAAATCCACGCTCGCGTGGTCTTCCCTGTCGCCGTCGCACACGGCACACCCTCTGCCCCCTGAGCAGCTCCAGGACCACGACGCCGAAGCTGTACACGTCCGCCTTCCCCGTGATCGGGAGCCTCGTCGCCCAATCCGGCGCGATGTACCCCCTGGTTCCCTGCGCCCGGGACAGCACCAGCCGGCTGCACGCGCCCCGGTCCCGCGCGGCTCAGCAGCTTCACCAGCCCGAAGTTGGTGATCTTCGGATCGAGCTCGATCGGCGTCCAGCAGGATGCTCTCCGGCTTCACATCGCAGTGCACGATCCACTCCAGACACTCGTGGTGGAGTGGAGGTAGGCTAACCCCCTGGCGACGCCGACGGCAACCTTGTACCTCGAACGCCACCCGAATGCGCCGCCGCCGCCGCCGAAGAGGGCCTTATCGAGCGAGCTAGCCGTTCTCGACGAACTCGGAGACCATGAGCTGGTACTGTGAGCGCTCGGAGCAGAACCCCCACATCCTGACCAGGTCGTTCATGTGGCTGATCCGCCCGATCACGCTCAGCTCCGACCGGAACACCTCGTCGGCCTGCGCCAGATCGTCCAGCCGCTTCACCGCCACGGTGCGGCCGTCGTGCAGCACGCCCTTGTACACGGTCCCTAACTCACCCCTCCTGCTACTGGTACACAAAGTCTACAGACCGAAATTATGAAGTACTCCGTATCAGGGGCGAACCTGGAGAAAAAATAAAGGGGGTGCGGCACTCCATGGCATTTACATAGTGTTCAAGAATATACGGTGGAAATTTACAAGTTTACACTGAAATTTGGATTTTCGTCATTAATGTGGTCTGGAAAATCATATACCCACGTGCTACTAGGCAACGTCGCAGCCTCCCGTGCCTCTCTCCCGCTCTGCTATGCACCAACCACCTCTACGGCTGTGCACCAAACTTTTCAAACTTTCCATCAAATTGAAATGTTAAATATAACAAATAGCGCATGTATAGAGCATTAAATTTAGGTAAATAAAAGAAAAAAGTTTATTTTACAACCTCCAACTATTACAATAGTCTGATTTTCAACCTTGAACTACAAAACCGGATAATAAAGGCCATCCATCTGTCAAAACCGTGCAAATTTAGCCTTTAGGACGGTTTCGAAGGTGGTTTTGTATTTTATAAAAAAATTTAAAAATCCAATTATATCTAAAAACAAAACTAATTCATCTTAAATTAGAAAAATACGAAACCAGTATCAAAAAATTTCTAAAAATGTAACCTATATATTATTGCTCTATTTGAATCTTAGTTATTCAAAAATAATAGGCATAACTATAAGCAACCAAATACTATGGACATAAAAAAATAGATCTGATTAACTGACAAATATAGTGATAATAGACAGGTTACTTTTTTAGAAAACTTTTGATACCCATTTTGTATTTTTTACATAAAATGAATTACTTATGAATTTTTTAGTTTAAATTTGAATATTTTTAATTTTAACAAAATGTAAAACCACCTTCGAAACCACCCTAAGGGCTAAATTTGCACGGTTTTGACAGTTGGGTGGTCTTTGTTATCCGGTTTTATAGTTCAAGATTGAAAATCGGACTGTTGTGATAGTTGGAGGTTGTAAAATGGATTTTTCCCTAAATAAAATAACTAATCATATAGTTTTGATGCACACGACGAGACGGATCTTTTGAGCCTAGTTAGGTCGTGGTAGGACAAAAATTACCACAAACAAACGAAAAGTGCTATATTATTCTACAATGTCTGGTGTGACTTCGACCACATTTTTCAGGGATCTAAACACACCCTACGTCGTGTTTGGGTATCCATATGTTTTTGACATGTTTTGGTTGGGTTTTGAGACTATTAAGTGCAGTTTTACTTGATTGTTTGGATCTATAAAGTTTAGCTGGTGGATCAAAATAGAACCTAAATATACCTCTTGCCATCTCAATTTGTGCACCATCGCCAAATAAGCTCAGCACGAAAACCATCGATAATAAGAAACCCTTCATTAAAAGTCTTGTTTGGATAAACCATTTTCCTCCTAAACTAAACTTCCACCTTGATCCCTCCCAAATAATTCAAAAGATCTGTATATGTGTGATTTGTTTGCTCTCTTATTTTATCTTAACCATCCATCTAGTCCAGCACTAGGATCTCAAATGGTGAAAGTTTCATCTACTCACTACTAGCCCTGGGCATTCGGTTTAAACCGACAATTCGGTTCGGTTGTTCGGTTCATAAAAATTTTGGTTTTTCGATCAGCGGCAACCGATCGGTTCTACAGAAAACCAAAAACCGACCTGTTCGGTTTTGGTTTTTTCGGTTCGGTTTTTGGTTAAACCGAACAAAACCGACATTATAAAAATCAGTTCTAACAGAGAACAGACAATCACAGATTTATACATGAGTTCACAAAAATATTATTCAAATATTTCAAACATACATCACATGCACGTCACAAGTTCACAGGTTTAGTTTCTCACAGATCACAGCACACAGTTACATGAGTTCAAAGTTCAAATCACAAATTCGGTTCGGTTTTTTGGTTTTTCGGTCTATGGCAGTGCGGCCAGGGTTGCATTGTTCGGTTTATTCGGTAGTTCGGTTCGATTTGGAGTAAAAACCGAAGCCAAAGCCGAACACCGAAATAAGGAAAACCAGAAACCGAAGCCGAACCGAAAATCCAAAAAACCGACATTTCAGTTCGGTTTCGGTTCGGTTCGGTTTTCGGTCTTCGGTTAAAAAATACCCACCCACTACGGATCTCGGTGAAAGTTTGAGAAAGACTTGAGGAACGATTCGAACTCCCCGTGGGCTACAGCCCATCTAGCAGTCCATTATCAGCCCGGCCCGCTGTACCCCGCGTTCGCCCCAGCTACGCCCCGCCTCGCCGACGCCAGCGCAAAAGCCAATTTGGCGTCACGTCGGCGGCTTTTCGAAAAACAGGCGGTCCATTGGACAGGGTAAGAGACGCAGACGGGACACGCGGGCGGCGACCGGCGACGACGCCGTCACGATTCGCGCCCGCGATTTGCCGCCCCGCTTCTCTCCGCTCCCCGCCCGGCCTCGCGGGAAATCGCGCGCCGCGACGGCCGAATCGCCTCGATCCGACCCGGGATTCGGCACGCGGCGCGGCAGCCGGCAGCCTCCCCTCCCCGACCCACTAGCGCGGGGCGGCCGCCTCGGCGATTCAGTCGTCGGCTCAGGTTTCCTTCACGCTCCTCTGTTTCCTCCAAATCCATGCCCATGCCTGTTGCCTGGACCCGTAGATGCGCGCGCCGAGTGACCTCCTCTCCACCCTTTTTTGGTGCTTCTAGAAGAGGGAGGAGATTGAGCGATCTGATGCGATCTCGTGCTGAAATTTGGTCGGTCGCAACCCCTTTCCGTTGCCTAGGTTTTGGGGTCTCAATGTAGTTGTACGCGTCTGCATTCAGTTGGTATGAACTCTGTTGGGCTAGCTAGGTTGTTCGTGTTTGAATTTCTTTATGCTTAATGGATAAAGGATCATTCCATGGGTGTAAATTTCACAAGCTCAGGACGCTTTTGCAGATAATAGACTCGACGTGTGGGCCCTGGAGGTTTGATCTCGTTTATTTGGATTGAGGTGTGTCAGCTTTCGGTCAGTATTGTTGGCTTGCTGTTAGATACCTGCCAGTTGAAGGAAGGTGATGCTGGATGATGCTGAAGGACTTTGAAAGCATACGGGTTCGAAGAAGTGTTGTTCACCACCATGAGGGTCAATATTGGGTTCCTAGTGCCCGTGATGGCACAATACTCCGCGCCCGTATGGGCTACTTTAGTTGCTGGGCTCTTCATGCTTCTTGCGCTTTCGATCTCCATGTACCTGATATTTGAGCATCTCTCAGCCTACAACAACCCTGAGGTTTCTAGTTCCTACTTTATCCTCCTATCATCGATATTTTTACATAATTGTGTTTATCAGTATCATGGCAAAGCATATCCTTTTTACTGTTTTGGGTTCTGTTCTACCTGTGCAGGAACAGAAATTTGTACTAGGTGTGATCCTCATGGTCCCTTGCTACGCAATTGAGTCGGTAAGGTCTCTAAAACATTTTATGTATGTGCTACATTACTCGGTAGCATGTCTGATGTTCTTCTGTTGGAATAGTATATTTCTTTGATAAATCCAAATACAAGTGTTTACTGTGGCATCCTGCGCGATGGTTATGAAGCATTTGCAATGTACTGCTTCGGAAGATATATCACTGCATGTTTAGGTAAGTTATGACTATAGACATTACTTTCTTGAGAACATTTCTTAGACATTGTGACAGCCCCTATATCTTACATGCAGCTTGTCTCCTGTGGACCTACATTTAGTTCTGTGTTCTTAGCTGTTGATATATTTTGCATATGGAAATTTCGTTTCGGAGAGCAGCAATAACATGCTTTTGAACAATGCAATTTTTTGTCCTGAATTACATTCTTGTATATAATTCAAGACAACAAATTAGAATGAGTAGTGTTCTTTTTTTTTCTCAGTCGCATCAATGTGTAGGAGTTCCTGGGAAAAGGGGGGATGGAGAAATGTAATATCATTATCATATCTATTGCACCAGATGATAAGAGTACCTGGTAGTTTTTTGTAAGGCCACAGTAGCATTAACAAAATGGAGCCACTGTTTCAGATTCAAAACATATTTTTTGACAGTTGGGTAGATATCCAGCGACCAGCAGTCTATTTATATCATTTCACTTGTTAGTTTCAGGGTCTGTTTGTTTTAAGATTGTGAGTGCGCAATCTGAAGCTCAAACAGACACATAATTTCAATACCAGATTGTGGCAATGTAGCCCCCAAATTGTAACAATCTAGCATTCTGGGTTCTGCCAGCATTTAAAAATCTGTAATCTGCTATCTGCTCTTTACAATGTGCAGCTAAAACAAAAATGCCCTTACATCTTGTATTTCTGGTATATTTCATAATGTATATTGTTCGTTGCAGATTTCTTTTTTTCTCTCTTCATTTGTGTGTGTTTATTATGGCTGATCAAATGTAGGTGGGGAAGACAAAACGATAGCCTTTTTGAAGAGGGAGGGTGGCTCAGGTTCTGGGCAACCTCTACTGCATCATGCCTCTGAGAAGGGAATCATACACCATCATTTTCCTGTAAATTTTATATTGAAACCCTGGAGACTGGGGACGCGGTTCTACCTGATTATCAAATTTGGAATCTTCCAATATGTATTTCCTCTAGCCCTTCTTGCAAATTCTTGAATCTACAAAGTCAAAAATAAAGCTTGCTTATGTTCTTTGCCACCTGCAGATGATCATAAAGACCCTCACAGCTATCTTATCTCTTCTTCTAGAACCTTTTGGTGTGTATTGCGAAGGAGAATTCAATTTACGATGTGGGTAAGCCCTTTCTTTTCTGCCTTTTTCCTCAAATTTGGAAATTGTATTTTCAATGGAGTTTTGCTAGTAGAATGGAATTGCTGCGCCATCTTCATGAATATACATGTCCCCGCTCAATTCATTGGAAAATATTTTCCCACCTTATTTGCTCCTTGTATCGCTAAAACCAATGCGGAGATAGCTAAACCGGTTATTTTCTCCTGTTTTCACATATTTATCAAAAAATCCAACAAATATCTCCGTGTTGCAGGTACCCTTACTTCGCTGCAGTTCTCAACTTTAGTCAGTATTGGGCTTTGTATTGTCTAGTAGCTTGGTACACAGCTACCAAGGATGAATTGGCACCTATAAAGCCTCTGGCTAAGTTTCTTTCTTTCAAATCTATAGTATTCTTGACTTGCACCAAACCAAAGAGGTTAGGGTAAACAACGGCCCAAACAAAACCTGGGCAACACGGCCCGGTGCCGCTCGCCGCGGCCCAAACGACCATCCCGGCTTGATTCGCCCCAAGGCCCAAAGAGCGAACGCCATCTCCGCCCCGCTCAAGGGCCTTTACTTTAAAAGAATCTATTTGTTTTATGTTTCTATGGCTAGTTGGTGTAGGTATCTGATAGCGCAATGTCTTCCTCCAGGACAGATGGGCATTGCTTCAATTGTTCACCTCTATGTGTTCCCAGCCAAGCCCTATGCACTCTTAGCTAATCAGTCACCTGGAAACATTTCTGTACTTGGGGATTATGTATCCTCTGACCCTGTGGACCCTTTTGAAATTAAGGAAAGCAACCGACCTACCAAATTGAAACTTCCACAGTTGGAACCAGATGAGAGAAGCGTAACAAACATAAAGGAAAGTGTTCGGGACTTTGTTGTTGGCAGTGGAGAATATGTAAGTTCTGGGAACAAAACTCCTTTCTTTGAGCATTGCCAATATTTTGTGTCTTTAATGTTGGGCTTTAAGTTTTTTGAACCAGGGAACAAATCTTACCTCGACACAGTTAAATATGTTATGTTCTATTATGTACTCTATGGGTTATATGTGTTAGCAGCATAAGTTTGTGACCATAATTCTCTTGTTTTGTCTTCTTTTCTTCCCTCTCCCCCTTGAGATTAGGTGATCAAGGACTTCAAGTTTACCGTTAACCAAGCCGTAAGGCCAGTGGAGAAGCGCTTTGACAAATTGATGAAAAAGAATGACAAGCGTAAGAAGTCCCAGGATGACAATTGGGTGAGTGCAGCAACACCAGAGAGACCAATTCGTGGAATTGATGATCCGTTATTAAGCGGGAGCGCAAGTGACAGCGGCGTCACAAAGGGCAAAAATCATCGCAGAGTTGTGAGCTCAGCTGCTGCTGTGGATAGCTGGGGAGGTGGCGACCAGGCGTCTGATGGGTATGAGATCAGGGGTCGCCGCTGGGCTGTAAAGAACTAACTATACAACTTTGAAGGATTGGTAAATTCAAACCATATCACGTGGAAGAAAAAAAGCATCTATACGTTTGCTGGTAAACTCACTGGCAACTGTTTCTGCAACAGTCTTCTGTGGCTGTGTTCAGTTCCAAAAAGGGTAGGAGAAAATTTGAAAAAAATATCACATCGGACACTGTAGCGTACTGTAGCACCTTTCGTTTGTTTGTGGTAAACATTGTCCTATCATGACCTAACTAGGCTCAAAAGATTCGTCTCAGAAAGATTCGCCTTGTCGTGTACATCAAAATCATGCAATTAGTTTTTTTATTTACCCACGTTTAGTGTTCCATGCATGAGGAGAGAGATTTGATGTGATAGGTGGATAGTGATGTTTGGAGAGAGAATTTTGGGAATTTTGGTGATGGGATGGGGAACTAAACACAGCCTGTAGATAGCTGATAGGTATCCTCTGTGCATAAGATGCTAATTTTTCTTTTTTGGCAAGTCATATTGACATTTGGTATTGGAAAAGATTAAGAAGGAACTTTTTCTTTCTTTGGAATTGGAAGCTCCTTTCTTGCGTGACTGTCCATTTGGACAGATTTATAGTGTTGTGACATGGAGTATTATAGTCTGTAGTTCTGTACAATGGTACACTGCAGAAATTGTATATTTTCTTGAATGACACAATAACAATGGAGGAAACGCTGATGTTTGTGTTTTTCTTTGATTCTTTCTCCTTGAGAAATAATATGTTTATGTTAATATCTCTGTTGCATCTTGCGTTTGCATGTGTTGAAGTGAATTGCTGTTAAAAAAAAGAAAATGATACAATTTGTAGCCGGTAGCGGGCCTGTCTGGCTGCTTTTGCATGGGCCGATAAAGGCCCAACTCAACATTTGTATACCGAAGGTACAAAAAGAGAGAGTGACGCAAGTTCATCTTGTGGACGACGGATGATTTTTCAAATCTTGTTGTATATGCGACTGGAATTTAAACTGATGCAGATGAAATTATTACATGAACCAAACCTAAACAGCTCAAGTTGATTCAGGCCCCGTTTAGTTCCCAAAAAGTTACTCCCAAATACACTATGCAAAAAGAAGATTTCCCGTCACATCAAAATGTCATAACATGCATGGAGTACTAAATATAGATGAAATCAAAAATTAATTGCACAGTTTTATTGTAATCTGTGAGACGAACATTTTGAGCCTAATTAATCAATTTTTGGACAATTTTTTGCACATACAAACAAAATGCTACAGTGGCGCAATGATTACGAAATGACATCTTACTCCCAAATTTAACCTTCCAATTCTAACATCTAAACACCACCTCAATTAAAAACATAGAACTCGCATCGCACCCGCTGACACGATCTTTTTTTTTCACACGCGCTGACACAGATCTGCCCCCAACCATCCATCCAATCGGCTGCTTCCCACATTATCGCTCCCTGACACACGGGCCTACCCCCGGTGTGTTCATGCCTCCTGCGCGTGCGGCCCCCGGGCCCGCCTGTCCGTCGGTCCACGCTCCACTACTGTCTCGCTGTTCCGCGGTCAGCTGAGCCGAGCTTGCTCCCTCCGTCGTCGTTTAGGATATGGACACGGTCACTAAAGCATAACTTTAACTTTTTTCTATAAAAATATTTTTAAAAAGTTATATATGTATATTTTTATGAAAGTAATTTTCAAGACCAATCTATCTATATAATTTTCATATTTTCAAACTTAATGAGTTAAATGTTATTCATGATTTACATTTTTAATGTTTGACTCAAACCTTGTCCAAAACGACTTCTAATATGGAACCGGAGGGAGTACGCCGTTAGCCAGGGTAGGGACGAGCCATCGCTGATTCCATTCCCGGAGGATCAAGTTGTTAGGAATGTATGAGATGCAAACCCGGTTTCTATACAAACTATACAAACCAACATGCAGGGGACATGCAAGACGAGTGGAAAGGGAAATTTGTAAAATAACATGAGGTTATGGTTTGCATAGTTTCTATAGGAACGCACTGCCCAAGTTGTTTACTCCGAGCAGCAGTACTCATGCCAGCAAAGCAAATTCAGTTCTGCAGGCAAATTTACGGCTCTTAATGGGCCTATTTGCTATGCTGCGTGCGTGAGGTTTGACCTCGAAGTACTTTGTCAATATAGTACTGTCGGGGACGTCCCAAGGGGGTCCCCTAATCATCGGGGTAAACACCCTCAAAAAACGCCAAACCAAAGAGGTTAGGGTAAACAACGGCCAAAACAAAACCTGGGCAACGCGGCCCGGTGCCGCTCGCCGCGGCCCAAACGACCATCCCGGCTTGATTCGCCCCAAGGCCCAAAGAACGAACGCCATCTCCGCCCCGCTCGAGGGCCCCCGACCCCCTCGGGCAGGCATGGCCGCATCTCCGCCACGCTCGAGGTCCTTCGACCCCCTCGAGCGGGTGTGACCCCGCTTCCGCCTCGCTCGAGGTCCGCGCGCCTCCTCGAGCAAGTGGATAACTTCGCCCGGCAACCGCATTTAATGCCGCGACCTACCGAGCACCCAAGTCAAAAGACGGGGATGGGACTTCGCCCTGCTCCACGTCGCTGACACGGTAAGGTCCACTGTACCACCTGCCCCCGTCCCGTGCTGACGCATCGCCACCAGGCGGGCATGCACGGGTCACTCCGCTACACTGTGCTACCTGCTAGTAATACAAAATTCCTTAATTGGTGGAAAAATAAAGAAATATTATTGGTTGTATGGCAACAAAATTTGTACAATAGTGGGAGAGTTGTCTCATAGTCCTAAAATTTAGCTCATGAGGCGGTTATTTCGCAAAGTAACGACCTCTCTCTCACCTCGCTCTCTCTCCTCCACGTCAGCAAAAATCCTACGTGGCTCTATATGAGACGGCCTATCAGACCGCTGATGTGTAGCAATGTACCTGCCGTTAGCGTTGGCTCGTTGATGTCTCCAAACGTGCGTAGCTTTCGGATCCAACGAATGATTGTCCTGATGACTGGACATAGCTTGATTTTCTTTCTTTTTTTTTGTTTCTTTAATTTGGGCGTCCATTTTGTTGTGGGGTACCTTTTTCTTAAAAAAATGTTGTTTATTTTTTTTTAAAAATGTTGTGCCATAGCGTTGGCTCAGCATTGACATATAGAGTTATTCTTTATTTGCTAGAAAATTTTAGTTACAGTCACGCACTACGTAAAAACACCTAATTAGTAACGGACAAAGATCATTTTTGATGACGGACATGGTAACCGTTATTTGTTATGGGTTACTAATGATTCATCATCGGTAACCGGCATATGACCGATACCAATAACAATCATTGGTAACGGGCGTGACATAACGTCTGTTACCAATAACAGTCATTGGTAATAGGTATTATATGACGTCCATGTGAGCTTTGATGATAGCCAACCCAAGACCTGTTGGTTCGCGTCGGAATTTCCTAAGCACTGCACCAGACTATCACTTATATGGTTAGAAAGAGTATACACCCCTTTTATATAAACATTCATGAATCTTGTTAAATTTCTACAGGCCATGCCTTAAGTCCAATCCATCTATTTTTCTTATAGCTATCTCTTATGTGCTCCTAGTTTAAGAAAAAATATTAGAAAATTAATTTAAAAATAATAAAATTTATGTTCACCACGTTGGTAACCGATGTTGTTAAAGTCTGTTACCAGTATCATTGATAACGGGCGTTGTTGATGTCCCTCCCAAAAAGTGTGACAATCGGATCCATAAGGGGTACACTCTGGTTCACCATGCTACCATGACGAGATGCGAGAGAAAGCACACTTCCAAGCATGCTGGGTCCCTTGGAAGGTCGAGCAATCCATGATTGGCCTTCTTCAGGTCCATAAAGCGTGATCTGTTCCTTATCACCATCAGCAACGTGATCATCAGCTGGCTCAGTGGCAGGGCCAATGATGTACTCTTCAATGGAGGTGTCTCCTCCAACCTCCAACCCTTCAAC
>OAMR01000400.1:782520-793962 GCA_900205405.1 Echinochloa crus-galli | reverse complement strand
CTAGTGTAAAATCTGTCTCTTATACACATCTAGATGTGTATAAGAGACAGCCCGGTGCCATACACGCCCCTGTAGCATGTACTGTGCTTGTACTTGTACTCATCCTTGTACGCCACCCTTCCTTCTTGGACTATAAAAGGAGGAAGGAGGCGGGCAGACGGACAGGGAACGAAGAGGACCACATTCACGATAGAACACACACACGCCCATCGCGACATTGGCATTCTGCCTCAATCACTCACTCACTCAGGGACTTGGAGGACTCGCCTCCTCTCCCGTCGAGCTTGTAGCCCCCCACTGCAAGCACCCCGGTGCAAGATAGTATAGTGCCCAAGAGCACGCCTTGCTGGACGTACGGCCCCGTGGCCGGAACCAGGATAAATCCCTTGAGTCATTGTGCTAGCTCTTGCATCGACCGGTGAGGGACGGGACACAGCGCATTCTGTTAGGCGTTGAGGTTGGTCGGCCAATCTCAGCACCGACAAGTACCAAATAGCCATGTGATTAGGGTTGCAGAATTGACAACTTTTAAGCAAAATGGCATTGATAGTGTGAATTTGTTATTGTTTTTACTTGTAACGTAAGAGTAAGATAATTTTGCCCAGAGGAAGTAGTCAAGTAGTACTGTACAATTCCGTCAATTCGTCCGGCGCTAGCTCCAGCCACCAGGCGCCGCACCCGCATGACCATTGACCACCCAACAGCTGATCGATTTCCTCTGCACTTGCCATCTGCTTTCCACGCATTGTGCGTGACTACGTACGTACGTGATCCGCACCAGCACAATCATAAAAGGCCGGTCGGCCGGCCGGCCGTTTGTTGGCGCCATTCCAAGCAAAGGGACGGCTCCAAAAGTCACTGGCAGTCCGTTAATGAACCGCAGCACTCTTTCAGTCCTCATCAGTTTACTTCTCACTCAGCCACGGGCTCGAGGCTTGCCAATTGATTGATTTATTTAATTTATATAATGACAAGGAGAAGGAGGGCTCGCCAAATGCCCCCATGCGCGACTGCACCATGTGCTCCTAAACCCCGACGTAACCTGACCCGTCGCTCTCTGATCGAACGCCCATGTGCTACCAACAGGCATCGCTTCTCTCGAATCATCTGCAGGCTCGATCGAGGCGACCAATGGGACGTGATCCAGCAGGGACGCAACAGAGCCAACGGATGAAGCAGCAGAGACAGCGAGCGCACTGGACACCTGTGCGCTCGCCCAGGCGTCAGTGTGGAGTAAATCGGGCGAATAATTCAGTACGTTCACCACTGAATTATTGGAGGCGCTTGCTAATATTAAGTGCCGGCAAAACCCAGCTCACGGCTGGGATCAGTGCCTGATTGCGACGCCCTCGACCCTTCTTATCTACTCCAACGACATGCTTGCTTTGAGTCGATCAGAGCCGGTTCAATTATTATTATGGGCCTGAACCTGATCATCACGCCGTTGTTTCTGTGATAGCCAGAGCCCAGAGTCAAATGGAGTTGGTAGGCAGCTCCCGTACGGTCTGGCCCGCACTACCGGTGTTCTTTTCAGTGAAAGAACACTAGCAGTTTATTTCAAAAAAAAAAACACTAGCAGTGAACGAATGAGAGCTATGGGCACGATGAAAGAAAAAGGCAAAGCGAGAGGGCGGTCACGTTCTAAAGATGCAGTGGTTATTACCTTACCTAAAGCATCTGATCCCATCCCTTGGATGTTTAGTTAAACATATCCATGCTGCGCGGCTGCTTTTCCCCCATAGACCATAATTGTTTACTACCGTAGCATGCATGCTGTTGATTATTGCAGCCATAGTTTCAAGGGATAGCTCATAGCTCAGTGAGCAGTGGTAATGTTTACTCTATGGTACGTACTTTGCAAGGTGTCAGCAGGATGGAGCTTGGCAGCTTGCTCTAGGACACGGAGCTCACTGCTGATGCGTTGCCAGGCGTGCGTTCATCCTGGGGAGGTGTGCAAGAAGCAAGCCAAAACTAATCAAAAGCTAGCCGAGGTGTTGTTAGCTTAGCTGCGGAATCGCCGTGCCCGTGGAGCGGTGGAGGTCTTAGAAAAATGGCGGAATGCCCTTGGGGATCGGCAGCATACGCAGATACGCCCGCATGGGGAGGGAGTCGCCGGTTGGCCGGTTGGGTTGGGCGTCGGTGCGGCAGCCTGCAGCGTGCGTACTGCAACTGCCTGTCAACTTTGCCCAAGCTGCACGTAACCGCCGGATTCCTGACTGACACGGCCCTAGCTGGTCGGTCGATTTGGCTGCTGTCATTGTGCTGAGCACGAGCTAGATACGATTTGGCTGCTCTGCTCGGGTGCAGTGCAGCCGTGCAGGCGCCGGTTGCCGGCAGGCAGATTTGAGATTGCATTTGTTGGGCATATAGTGCAGTGGCAAAACAATAATGTGGTTTCTTTTTTTTCCTTGGGGAAGAAAAGGCGTTGGTACTTTTCTAGGAGCAGGGAAACTGGTGGAGTTTCGAAAAGAGCCAGCAAAACTTTGGCCTGTAGTTTTGCTGCTTGGCACCTGTTACCTGTACTTATTTGAGTTTGTATGTATTGATGATGTGGACGTATGCAGAGATGCCTTTGGGGGTGTTTTTCTGAAAAAAGTAAAAAGTGAAGTGAAAAAGTCACATCGGACGTTGTAGCACTTTTCGTTTGTTTGTGGTAAACATTGTCCTATCATGACCTAACTAGGCTTAAAAGATTCGTCTCATCGTGTACATCAAAACCATGTAACTAGTTTTTTTTATTACTCCATGTATGAGGAGAGAGATTTGATGTGATAGGTGAATAGTAAAGTTTGGAGAGAGAATTTTTAGAAGTTTGATGATGTGACCGGAAACTAAACGGGGCCAAATTGTGGCTTTGTATAACCAGTTGCTGCTCCCCCAAATATACCCTCATCCTCGTGCCGTTAAAAAAATGGTTTAGTGGCCAGTGGCCACCGACCTCTTCACTCCGCGACTGTCTAAAATATCTATTTCTCTCCCAGGGCAGTGAAATTTCCAGCAAAACTACTTCATGTCAAGTTTGGTCAAGCACACAAGCAATTCATGAAATGTTGTCGTCGACTATCCAATTTTACGTATTTTGTGCTTCAATAATAACTCCAACCTTTTGGCCGTGTCTCACACTTGCTATTGAATAAAGCCATGGCCACCTCAAAACGGGCCCATATTTATAAGCTTTGAGACACCACACGACCAAGTGCTTGCGGCAAACAGTCATGGAGAATAATCTCTCTCTCTCTCTCTCTCTCTCTCTGTTACCTTTTTTTTGCGAGCACAGTAGTACTCGTTACGTGGCCCACATCCAAGTTGTTATCACTAACCGGATTAGTTGTTAGCATCTCACTTTCTCCACAAGGAAAAAATAAGCAAAAAAAGAGAGAGAAATACACATATCTTCACCATATTTTTCTTTCTTTCAGCGGTCCACTTGGCATAATTTCATCGTTGTTTTTTTTGTGGAATTTTGGCTTTGTCTTTGTCGTCTTGGTTGTGGAAGAATATATGCTAATATGCTGAATCGGATGGTGTAGAATTGAGCTGAAATTCCTCCTCGTACGTTGTTTAGTTGTAGATACTGCAAACCATGGACAGGGGCATCATTATGGAGCATCGTTTTTCTTCAGATGAATATTCGCCTGCCATTTCATCAAAAAGGCAGGGAAAATAACAGTGGCCGTGTTTAGTTCCCCATCCCATCACTAAAATTTCCAAAATTCTCTCTCCAAACATCACTATCCACCTATCACATCAAATCTCTCTCCTCATGCATGAAACACTATAGATAAATAAAAAAAACTAATTGCATGGTTTTGATGTACACGACGAGACGAATCTTTTGAGCCTAGTTAGGTCATAGTAGGGCAACAATTACCATAAACAAACGAAAAGTGGTACAGTACGCTACTACAGTGTCCGATGTGACATTTTTTCCAAACTTTCTCCTACACTTTTTGGAACTAAACACAGCCAGTGTTTGGACCAATAATTCATGTCCAAAATTTCTACGATGCCTCGTCGATCTAGAACAAGAAAAGGCAAATCAGAAAAGGATCTTTCAAAGCTTAAAGTCATTGACAGGACAGGTTCTCCATTACACTGGATCAAACTGCCACTCAAAAAGTCCAGCTTAATTGTACGCTTTGAGCTGATCATGGGCCGGGGGCCAGTGGTTGAAGAAATTCGGTTGATGATTGATGGTGACTTCTCTTCTAATCCATCGTCCCCCAGCACATACTCCGTGTCATTTTCTGCCTTTTTGTGTGCACTGTTTGTTGGAGGTCTCCCTCGCCCCAGCCCCCAGCGTAGCTCCACTTGTGCACCAGACCTTTCTGTGCATGTGTCGTACGCCACCCACCACATGCACGTCTTGTACGTCTTGTAAGCTAGCATACCAGTCACTTCACTCCAGCTGAGGTTATTCTCAATCTCAACAGGGAAAGGGGGCATGCATAATTGAGCTCATGCCACAACTAAAAAAAAATACTGTCAATAATACAAACCTCTCGGCTTTTCTTTCAGAATATACAGGTTGTACAGATGTCTGTAAAGTTTATTTGCTGAGTCTTGAGATTAGGACACATATATACTGGCTACAAAGTAATAACCTGAGCATTTTTTGTAGTGACATGGTGCAGGGAACAGAGTTTCCCATCTTGTAACGCCAGGGCTGCACTTTTGACCCTCTCCGCTGGATCGCGGCTGTTTTTTCTAATGCAAGCTGGCACGAGCTGAAGCAGCATGCATGTGTGAGATCTTGCATGCGAATCCCAACAGCTCTTCTTTTTTCACCCCAAAAATACCGCTACACCACTGTCAAACTTTTGTAGCCAATGATGGTACTGATCCAGATCAAATTTCGTACGTCCTGTACGTGTGTTCCACGAATCCGTCCATCCACATGAAGCTCTGCTCCTAATAACACAGAGCCCTTTTGAGCACACCTTTTGTGTGGCACAAGGAAAGGGCGATCGAGTCGAGCACGACATCGATCGGCATCGGTTGCCTGTTGGGATCTGATCGGATTGAAGTACACGCACCCAGCATCACATGGACTGTTCCTGCATGCGTTCTTCCTCTGGGCCAGCCAATGGCATGCTCCAAATCTGTTCATTTCATCTGCCCTTTTTGGTGAGACGTGACATGATTGACATTCACCACGTCCTACAGAGCAGCTCTTTGACATCTGGTGTAGAAAAAATAATCACTTTGACATCTTCAACAGGAGGGAAATGGTGACGGTTTTTTATCGGCAGGAAAAATATTGAAGAAGTTTACAAGGACAGAATAATGTATGCAAATCTAACCAAGTACGTAAATCAGCAATTAAGCAGTAAATAGCCCGAACATTAAATGCGCTCGTAATCAAATCCATGGCTGGTGATTAGAGTCTTTGTAACGGTGGAAAAACTTGCACAATTACCCCACCATCGCCTTATTACTAACTTTTACCTGGTGGTGTGACTGATCAGCCACTACTGGACACCATCATGCTGCTCACTAGCCACCAACTCACCCTCACAAGGAGACACCCACAGATCGAACAAGCCAGATCGACCCATCATCCACGCACGCAAAAACAAAAGGGAGAATAAAATAATCCTAATAATTGCGTGTTAATCCACTTGGTTAGCCCAAAACGAACAGGCGCCGAAAATTTAAAAATTAAAAAACCGTTGCTAGCATGCGAAGATTCCTCTGATATTTCTCCCCCTTTTTTTCTGTTTTCGTAGTCGCTTGGCCATTTCTTGTTGCACTCCGCCCCCTGAAACCTCGCGTTTTCTCAGTTACGCGCCCTACCCCCGCGTCCCCTCCTGTTCTTCTCTTTCACTTGCGGCTTGCTTCCCATTCCGAGTGCCGCCCGCTACCCGCCATGGCCACGCCACCAGGCTAAAGCTTCGTGCGCGTCCACCACCGCTTCGCGTCGCGTCCCTCCCCGCGGGCGCGCGCTCTCTGCGTAGGAAGGGCGCGGAGGAGGCCCCGTGCTCGAGGAGCCGCGGCGCGCGCGGCCGGAGAGCAGAGGCGGCGTACGTGTGCGCCGTGCGCGCGCGTGCGTGTACGCCGTACGCGTACGTGCGTGCGTGAGAGCAGCAGCAGGAGGAGGAGTAGGAGGGAGCGGATGGGGTCGAGGCGGCGACGGCACCACCACGGGCGGTGGGTGGTGCCTGCTGTGGCGCCGGCCGCGGCGGCGTTCGCGGCGGCGGGGCTGCTGTTCGTGGTCGTCGCGTTCCACTGCTTCCTGTCGCCGCCGCTCGGCGACGGCGGCGGCAAAGGCGGCGCGCGTGTCGTCCGGCGCCCGAACCCGCCGTTCCTGGTACGCTTCCTACGATTCTGGGACACCAGGGGTCGTCCGTCCGTTCATGGAATGGTCAAATTGTGTTGTGTTGGCCGCCGATTTCTTCCTGCTCCTCGCTTGACGCGGGTTTCTGTTCTTCTCTCTTCCCCCCTTATGTTTCTCCGAGCAGTTGAACAAGCCAGCGGAGGTCGCCAGGAATGTAATCGGTGCCGTGGATTTCGCTGTTCCTGTGAGTGCGGAATTCAGTGCTTGGTTCATTTTGTGTATTTCGTTGCTTGGGGGGAATTGAGCGGTGAATTGGTTGAATTCGTGGTGATTTGCAGAGTGGCGGGAGCAAGCTCGGGGAGGAACTCTGGGAGTCGAAGGCGGCTGGCAACTTCTTCGGCTGCAGTAACGCGACCAAGCAATTCGCCGGTACGCGTTCCCTCGCGACATGTTGATTTCTTTTCGTCTACGAAACGATTTCGCTTTGGGGAAGAATTGACCCTGCGTGTGTGCTGGATGGCAATGAAAGCTTACTTTTTTTCTGTATGGTTGGATAGATGTCAAGGCTGTGACGAAGTCTGACCGTTACCTGATGATCGCGACGAGCGGCGGACTGAATCAACAGCGAACAGGGGTAAGAGGATACAAACTTCCAATTGAACAGTGCTGGTTGCTACCATCCACCATCAGAACATTTCAGTTAAAAAATCATAGGCCATCTAGTTGTGCTGTGGTTAAATTTGAGAAAATCATGTACGTGGTTCCACTGTTCCAGTACACGCATAGGCTATTAGGCTATCTGAAACCTTATGTTGGTCATCTAATGCCGGTGCTCAGGTTCGGTAATTGTGAGGATTAGGAGCATTCACTGATGTACATGCTACCATTCTAGCACTGAACCCATTTTCTTCAGCTGTACGCTGCCAGCGTGTACCAGTTAGTCATTTACTCCAACTACTCTTTGATACGATCGGCAATCAGCCTGTCACTCCTATACTCCAACCACTTGTTTTGTTGCCCCCCCTACGTCACTGCTCCCGTGCATTTCTGTCTTCTGTTGGTATGCTCCAACTACTTTTCGAGGCCCGTATCTGTATCTGTGTATTAGTTTCATTTCCTGCCAGTTGGCACCTGTGCACAACTACTCTGTCAGGGAATGTGTAACTAATGCTTATGTGCCAATTCTGTTTGTGAATAATCTTTACAAGTGCCCATTCTATCATATTTAGACTGTTGGGGCACATGTACTGCTGTTCCTTGTTTCCATATCTAATTACTACTACCTATGTTCTTTTTTTTAGTACTTGTCATTGGGTTTTGCAGAAACTCAAATAGCCTTTGGTTGGTGTTTTTTTAGTTACATACTAGCATAACTTATACAAAAGTATAATTACACTGAAGCGCTTTTGATGACCAATCTAAATATATTTATAAGTATATTCATTCCAAATTTCAAAAGGTTGACCACATGTGTTCTATGCATTTTGCAAGCTTTGAATGTGTGTGAGCTCAATTATCAGCTTCTGTCCTTAATAATTGGAGACTAAAGTAAAATTTAACAAAGAGATTCTTATCTCCCAACATCATTTGTTTTGTAATTATGTTTTTTTACTGATTCTTTCACCCAGCATGACGGGAAATTTTTCAATGTATCTGATTTCCAGATCATAGATGCTGTTGTTGCAGCCCGCATACTGAATGCGACACTTGTCATTCCAAAGCTGGATGAAGAATCCTTCTGGAAAGACGAGAGGTCAGAGCCGCTACCCACTTTCCCTCTCTCTTGTTTGTTGCAGCAAAGTTCCTTCTCCTAATCTTGTGTTCGGTACTGCAGTGACTTCTCAGATATATTTGATGTCGATTCATTCATATCCTCACTCTCAAATGATGTAAAGGTCATACGACAATTACCTGATATGAATGGGAAAAAGCTTTCACCGTATAAGATGCGTATTCCTAGGAAGTGTACTCCAAAATGCTACGAGAACCGAGTTCTACCTGCTCTTCTAAAAAAACATGTAAGCATCACGGTTTATGAACTTGACTTGTTTCCTTATGTTTGACATTTTCTGCCAAAAACGCTCATTTGTGACATTGCTTTCCACACACAGGTTGTTCAGTTAACAAAATTTGACTACCGGGTGTCCAATAGGCTACAGACTGATCTTCAAAAACTTAGGTGCAGAGTCAATTATCATGCACTACAGTTCACAGATCCAATCCTAAGAATGGGACAATTGCTTGCCCAAAGAATGATGGCGAAAAGTGGACGCTTCATTGCTCTTCACCTACGGTACACTATTATATATCTTATTTTTTCTTGGTCCAACATCTGCATTGTAAATATAGTACATGCTAACTCTAGTGCCCCACATACTGACAGATTTGAGCCCGACATGCTCGCTTTCTCTGGTTGCTACTATGGGGGTGGAGACATTGAGAGAAGAGAACTCGGTGAGATTCGTAAGAGATGGAAAACCCTGCATGTAAGAGAGGACTGTGGTATTACCTAGTGATGCTTCTAAAAGTTTGATCATTTATATTTTTGCTGTAACACATTTGAAAATATTGTACAGGCAAGCAACCCTGACAGAGAACGGCGGCATGGTAAGTGCCCTCTAACACCAGAGGAAGTCGGCCTCATGCTTAGGGCACTGGGATTCGGGAAGGACATACACCTATATGTTGCATCAGGGGATGTATATGGAGGCGAGGAAACATTGGCACCCCTGAAAGCACTCTTCCCAAACTTTCACTCAAAGGAGACTCTAGCAAGCAAGGAGTTGGCACCCTTCTTACCATATTCATCTCGCATGGCTGCTCTTGATTTTATTGTGTGTGATAAGAGCAATGTTTTCGTGACGAACAACAATGGCAACATGGCCAGAATGTTGGCTGGTCGAAGGTATTATTTCTTTTTCTGTTATTGTCTTGTGCTTACATAAATCAATGGCAAATGATTGACCAAAGTAAAATTGCTTTGTCTTCCTTGCACTCTATAAGACAATGATGATTGACTGATAAATTGTGGGTTTCAGGAGATATTTTGGACACAGGAGGACTATAAGGCCCAATGCTAAGAAACTTTACTCGCTATTTCTGAATCGAACCAGCATGAGTTGGGACACATTTGCATCCAAAGTTCAGACATTCCAAAAGGGATTCATGGGGGAGCCCAATGAGATTAAACCAGGAAGAGGTGAATTCCATGAGCATCCTATGGATTGCATTTGTGCAAAATCCAAGGGAAAAATTGGACAGAGCAGGCCTCACCAAATTAAACGTGCTGGAGAAGCTGCAGAGAACCATTCTAGTGATGGAGATCTTGACTGGAGGGATTTGGACTATGGAGAGCATACACCATTGGGCAGGGATTCATCTAATGAATCCGAATCGGATGAAATTCGTGTTGGTGGATCCGACATTCCTGAATTGGAGGACATGATGTCGGATTAGATACTTACATATAGATATTCTAAATAGGTTTGTTTTTGTTTTCAAAGGGTTGGTGATAGATTATTTTGTTGACAGAAGCTTCTGCATAGTTTATGTTTTCTCCTGTTTATTCTTGGAGACTTATAGAAGACAGTAAGAGTTTTTTGCTGGCCCAACAAAGAAAGGCCAGGGAGAGCTTCCTGCTGAAAAGACAGGTACATACGAAATTCTTGAAGCAAGCAAATGTCATTTGGTCTTAATGCACTTGATTCTTTGGAAAATAGAAGCTAGGCTAGTCACAAGAATTTCCATGTTTTATGATCATATAAATTCACCTTTATCATATCTTCACGCTAATTTTCATTAAATTATCAGTATTGACATGTTCTGTTGTGTTATATTGCAGAGGAAGCCTTCAGTTCAGTATGGACAAGACAACTGTACAGTGTTTGATTAGTTCTCAAGTAATGAAGTACTCCAATGTTGATTGGTAAACTAGAAGAGATTTTTACCTCATGGTTTTCCTTTCATATAGTTTGTACCATGAATAGATGCTACACAAGTCCCATTTTAAGCTTCTATTGTGTTCTGTGTTTTATATTAGTATTTATTATTAGTTTTTTTCTTTTCTTTCACAATAAATGTCCGTTACCAATTTTGCTGCCTCCACCGAAATTTGTATATATATAACTTATAACATGAGAATGAAAAGGAGATTCTGTACCGAGTACCGGTAAGGTTTTATTTTGGCTACTAAGCCATTGCCTTTGCTTTAAGCATCACTGCGGCTGATTGATACCCGGATGAATTTCGACGACATGTTCCACTTGCTTGACCCGTCAAACATTTCAGTACGCTGAATGTTCCTCCAGACTGTTCTTTACAGGCCAATATCCTCCATGGTCTGTATGACCGCTCTGTTCATATCTTGGACAGATTTTGCTGAATAGCTGTTTGGTGCTGTATCTCACATGTGCAAGCCAAGCCCTCCATGCTGCCCTTGTTTGTTCTACGATGTTTGATGTAAGCTGGTGTGATGGTGTCTTTTCTTCAGGGGATTTTGTACTTGAGGACATTTTAGCTGGGCGGCAGAGTCCGGAGGCTGCGCGCGGCAGGGACGTGCACCCCGCGAACGACGGCACCCTGCGTTTCTTCCTCATCATCGTCCGCTCAACGCTACTGGGCCGGTCCCCGCCCGTTTCTCCGTGTGCGCCGCTGGCGGTGTCGCCACGACCACAAATCGGAGATTCGGGGTCGGGTGCTTTTTGACTTTTGTGAGTCGCGGCGCACGTAGCACGCTCATGTTTCACCCGTAGCAGTAGCGTGCTGCGCTGAGGCAGCGTGCCGGTTTGTTTTGTGTTCGGTTTTACTCCTCTTGCTTGCTTTTGCCGTGATTGATTTGGCCCAGGTAGAGGTTTTTGGGCCAGGCTGGATTGGCAGCGTTTCTGGGTCGGATGCTCACGTTTCGTGTGGTGTCTCAACTCTCAAGGCCGCCTGGAGGGCGGCGTGCGGCGGGAATCCTACATGGCTTTCACAAAATTTTTTTACTTGCTAGCTTCCACCTCGTGGACCGTTGGATCATCTCCCTTAGCCGTCGGATGGTCTTCTTCCTCCTCGAGCGCGGGCGCGGGCGCGGGCGCGGTGCAAGGCCGGAGGGCGGCGGGGCGGGAGGAGGGCGGGAGCGGCTCGAAGCTGTCTCTTATACACATCTAGATGTGTATAAGAGACAG
>OAMR01000400.1:769890-782384 GCA_900205405.1 Echinochloa crus-galli | reverse complement strand
GGCGCGGCGGAGCTCCAGCCGCCGGCTGGGGCGGCGGCGGAAGGGGCGGGGGCGGCGGTCGAGGAGGCGCGAGGAGAAAGACGATGGAGGTGGGCGCTGATGGGCCGCTCGTGGGCCCTAAGCTACCTCCCTTATCGGTAAACGGAAGCCACATAGGTGCCCCAGGCGTGCGGCGTCCCGCCAAGAGGCCGTCGGCATCGGTGCCGCAGCTGATCCGGAGCATATACTACATCAGTTTCAGTTTAATCTCTCGTCCCATTTTAAAAAATTATATAAATATAGTCAAATTTAAAGTATTTTAAAGATTTTTATTAATAAACAAGCTACTATAAAAAACATGGTAATTTGTATAAAATTTTGAATAAGATGAGCGGTCAAACTTATAGTCAATGTGCTCCTTTCATCCCAAATTACCATATCAGTGCCATTAAGTTCAAACACTATGCACCCATAATTTTTATGTACCTTGTAGAAATTTTTTGTTCCCAATGGCTCTATTTCTTGAATTGTTAATTTCAAATCTATACTATAAATCTATCCTATAAAGAGAATAACTTTTGAAAACACTTCTCACCAAAATTCGAGCTACACCCACCTCACAAAGGACCCACCTGTCATGAAAAAACGTTGATAAAGGGAGGGGGGAGACCCATTTTATCGACGTTGTAAGGTGATTTCCCCCTCGAAACCCAAAACTTTTTTCACCCAAAAAAGGGCCCACCTAAATATACCCACATTTATACCCACGTCTATACACAATTATTCCGTATTGCTAATAGACAATAAATTAGAGAGTTTTTCTCCATATAAATAAATGTCAACTATCTCTCTATATACATGAAAAGAGCGAATATAAAGTATTTTTAAAAGCACTTCGTACGGTTTGCCATGGCCCACTAAAGTGACACTAAATTATTGTCTATTAGCGATACGGAATAATTGTGTATAGACGTGGGTATAAATGTGAGTATATTTAGTGGGCCCTTTTTTGGGTGAAAAAAGTTTTGGGTTTCGAGGGGGAAATCACCTTACAACGTCGACAAAATGGGTCTCCCCCCTCCCATTATCAACGTTTTTTCATGACAGGTGGGTCCTTTGTGAGGTGGGTGTAGCTCTAATTTTGGTGAGAAGTGTTTTCAAAAGTTATTCTCTTTATAGTATAGATTAATAAACGTACGTGCCGCAGAATTGGAACACATAAGTAGAAGAAAGTTTAGCACGCGCGTGCCCGCACGCGGGCATTACAACTAGTAGAAAGATAAAGTTGTAGTGAATGGTTTATAACACTCTTAAAAACATTGTTTTTTTGGGGCACAGCACGCAAAAGGTGATGTAGCCATTATTCAGAAGAATCAAATTATATTAAAAAATAGAAACAACTAGCGGCTTTATGCTTAGCGCTAGGAGGAGCTACAGGGCTATGAGCTTATTCGGCTGGTAGAATAAATAGTGCTCGTCTGGTAGATCGAATAGTATTGTGTGAGAGTAAATAAGTCAAAACAAACCGAAATAAGTCAAGCCTAGATAAGCCGAACAGACTCTATGTATATGGTCACATTCTCGCATACATACAAGTATACATGTACAAGCCAATGGCCTAGCCAGCCTAACGGCGATTAACATATCTACAGGATCGCTCACAATTTTGTCCTGTATGGCCATATAAGCCACGCGCCAGCCTCCACAATTGACCGCCATGGAATCGCCGAAATCCGATTAAAAAATTAGCGGACAAATGACTGAGTTGATCGTTTGGCTTATCAGTCACCAATCAACAGTATTTTTCTCTCAGCAAAACCAGCACCAGCCAACCGAACAGGCCGAAATCCGCAGGCCATTCGTGGAGCCAAACTAATTAATGAGGAGAAATCACACCAGTGTACATGAGCTGGGTAGATGCACTGCTGATAGAGTTACTCAGCAGTACGTGCACCATTCTATCTGTACAAGGAAATGCATTATCAATTGAAGGATCTCTCCCATTGTCCCACATGAACATGCATACATCTATTAATTGTAAGAATCTCTGTACATCTCACACATTAGCTAGGCCTGAACTCTCATTTCCCACCTGGACGAGTATATATATGAATGATATATCCTTCCCGTAAACCCCGGTCTCTTTGCTGCAGGCATATGCTCCGGTGTCGTCCTGTTCATTCCCTAAACGTAGCCGAGTAGTTTTTCGCCTGTTCTCTAAACACCTACAAGCTCACACAGATGGTAAGGATACAGCAAAACCTGAGATCTTGATCAGCTAATGTTGCGCACGTGGTAGTGGTAGTCTTCAGACGATCGAATAATGAATATGCTTGCACTTGCAGGGCGCCGTCGGCATCATCTGGGCGGGCATCGTCATGCTCGCCGGCGTCGCCGCCCTCGCGGTCTCCGGCGCCGCCGGCGAGGAGCTCGTCTTCGACGTCGTGGCCCACGGCGCGACGGGCGACGGCCGCACGGACGACACCAAGGTACGTGCGCGTCGTCTTTCTTCTTGGCCCGACGGCGGCGCCGCCCGGGCGTGCTCACGTCGGTGGTCGTGCCGCCGCAGAGGACGTTCCTCGTCGGCCCCGTCAGCTTCCGGGGGCCCTGCGCCGCCGGAAGGATCACCGTGCAGGTACGTGCCCTTGGTCAACACGTTGTCGGTAACATGTCAACGGGTGGCGGCGGAAACTGAAGGGGCGCCTCGTGCATGTCAGCCCGTCCCTGTAGTACCACCATGACAAACAGAGATTGTGTTCTCTGCTTCTGTTTTCTTAAAAAATTAAGGGCTTCCATTTTTTTAATAATTATTAATGTTTTCAAAACATTTTCTACTCGTCTGTTGACTAGACTGCAAATAAATAATATCAATGATCAAACTTACTCTGTCATTGGTTGTAATGGCTAACGACAACTCACAACTACATGCTGGCTTGTTACCTGGCACAGATCCAGGGCAAGCTTATGGCGCCACCATCGGAGGCGGTGAGCACATGGAACAGTGTGAGAAATGACTACTGGCTGATGTTCAGCGGCGTGAACGGGCTCAGGGTGACCGGCAACGGCGTGCTCGACGGCAACGGCCAGAGCTGGTGGATCAGGAGATGCAGCGATATCGTGAGTGCCATCACGCCGACCTTCCTATACGAGCAAAAAACATGTTTCTCGATTCAATCAAGCACCTAATTAACTTGTTGTTTTCCTCCCACAGCCTTGCGTTCAATCTGCACCGACGGTACGTAACATTGTGCATATTTTCATTATTTCCTTTTTCACCGTATCTATCTCGTTGAAATCTTGATTTCGAGATGTGTATCTGAGTATCTCTACATCTCAGGCTCTGAAGCTGGTGGGGTGCAACAACCTGGAGGTGAGCCAGTTGAGCAGCAGCAACAGCCCGCAGATGCACGTCGCCATCCTCGACAGCAGCGGCGTCAACGTGTTGGGGCTCACCATCACCGCGCCGGGGAGCAGCCCGAACACGGACGGCATCCACATCGGCCGGAGCCAGAACGTGCTGATCGCCAACTCCAGGATCGGCACCGGCGACGACTGCGTCTCCATAAGCTCCGGCAGCCGCTTCGTCACCGTCGACGGCATCGACTGCGGGCCTGGTCACGGAGTAAGGTAGAAAAAAACCCGACGATGCGACTGGAAGGACACAACAATCCTGTGATGCGTGTTCTAGCACATATCTTAACCCCTATGGATTTGGTGCTGGCCAGTATTGGGAGTCTGGGCAAGAATGGGGATACGGCCGCCGTAGAGTTCATCGACGTGAAGAATGTGCACTTCACCAACACGATGTACGGAGCCAGGATCAAGACGTGGGAGGTAAAGCCAAATCCTTAACGCTAAAAAACAACGGGGCACTTAAATCTGGGAGTAAAAATGCCAAGGCCGTGTTTTCCTTGCTGTATAGGGTGGACAAGGGTACGCAAAATCCATCTCGTTCACCAACGTGCAATTCGACAACGTGGACAACCCCGTGCTCATCGACCAATTCTACCGAGACCACTCTCTCGAGGTATGATATCTCATCTTGTTAGCTGCCCGAATCTCTTTCCCGGGGGAAAGTTCATTGAAGACACACACACACACAGATTAGTGATCACCACATCAACACTATCAGTAACTCGACCAATAATGTATATGTATTTGTCTTGTGGGTTTGCAGGTGGCCGTGGCGATCAGCAACATAACATACACCAACCTGAAGGGCACCTCAAGCCGGCCAACCGCCGTGGCGTTCGACTGCAGCGACGGCGGCAGCTGCAGAGATATCCACGTCAACTCCTTGGTGATCACGGGATCAGGTGGCCGGCAAACCGTCGCCCGCTGCCGGAACGCGCAGGTCGCCACCACCGGACAAGTCTACCCACAGATCGCCTGCGGCAGCTAGTACACAGGGATTGGAAGGTTGCAATATAATGGACTGTGATGAAGCCCCCTTTGCCATTACAGAAAGTTGTCATATGCCCTAATGAAAGAAACATTGTAAACCTGTCGAGTTCGATCGCGTTTTCCACCTAAGAATTGTCGGATTTTGTTCGAGTATTTGGAGGTTTTTTTTTTAGAAAGATTTGAGTATTTGGAGTTGTTATTATTCGCACAAGGTACAAGAACGATGGCCCCGCCGGCCCAGCCTACGGGCCGAGGTTAGTTCTGCGGCAGCAGCCCAGCCCGTACACCGCAAGTCCGCCGCGGGCCCGCGGCATATCGGCCAGTTCAGCAGATGCCGATGCCCGCGCGGCCGCGCCGACGCATCCACCGCCGGCGCGGCACCGGCCTTGCTGATTGCTTCGGTGCTTAGAGCACGGTGGAGGTGACATCCAGGGCGAGGAATCAACAGCGGGTGCGTCAGCATTAGGAGGTATGCTTTGAGATTGCACCCTGTTGTTTGTCGAGGGTTAATTACATATCGTTCAGAGTTTCAGACCTTTAGATACAACTCCACCAGTGTCCACTGCCGTCCTAGGTGGTATTGAGCGCGTCAGATTTAACTAATTCATTCTAAACGCCTGATTGCACACGTTTTTCAACAACCAGTTGCATTTCATCGCTGATCCATCGGACGGATCAGCTCTTTCACCTATCTGGTTCGTTTTGCATTTTGGCTGTTAATCTATTGTGTGCTAGGATTGTCTTGGTACATTAAAAACTTAAATCTAATTTTCAGGAAATAACAAATGACACTCTGTTGGAGGCGCTGATGGCTAAGCATTGCATAGATGCCATAAGATAAGATATGTACAATTTCATAGATCGAAAGATCGTTGCCTAATGCACATTTCACTGATTTGCCATTCAGTCACCTGTCACCAAAATCTAATGGTTTGTTTTGCGGAGGACCCTTCTACAAATCAGCAACTTGTATAACAGCTGCATCTAGAGAGTATTTCCACTGAAGTCCTCGGCTGCTAACCTCGGCGCTGTTTCAACAAAGGGATATATACACCTCCCTAAACCAAGGCAAACCATTGATCTGAACACCATGAGCAAAATGGTCTTTCTGTTAGGATGTTTTATCCTTTGCCCCGACATTAAGTCCACTGCTATCATGAACCCAAACTTCTCGAGTGACAGGGTTTCAACGGTGCAAAACCCATTCAAGTTGTTTTTTCTGTCGCACAAAACCCCATCCAAGTTTCTTTTGCCATAGGAGGTCATCATACCCGAAGGAGCCACCTCTGCATCTTATATTTCATTTTTTTCATGCTAGCTAACTAGGCGGTGACTGAAATCTTACGAGCTGGCTTTGTAGTTTGAACTTCTATTTGAGCTCCGGCGCTCTCTCCTCACATTGTCTCTTGGCAACCTTGCCCCTTCAGCAAATTTGGATACCTCCTGGAAAGCTTGCAGTGAACTGGCGGCAAAGTTCTCTAAAGCTTCAAGAACCAGCCTCAGATTGACGTGCAAGTTACTTGCCTCAACACAATGGGCCTCATACAACTGTACGGTCCGAGGCACATGCAGTCTCTGCCGGCTTGGTACTAGTGCTAGCTTCTTGTTTAGTTCATCAGCCTCCTTGTTAATCTCCTGCGTCTTCCTTTCCAAAATCTTGACCCATTTTTCCCTTTCTTGAATCACGATTGTTTGTTCGGTTTGCTCAAGATGGTGCTGCTCCGACAGGTGTCGCACACTAGACACAAGAGCTTGCATGGCGTTAATCACGTCCTTCTCAGAAATCCGATCCATAGCCTGAGACCATTTGTTACAGATAACAAAAACCAATGGGGCACCTATGCTTCCCGGTGAATAAGATGGAGCAGCGGTAGCATCGTCTTCAGGCTCATAGTTGAGACAGAGCGCTAGCCATCCATTCAGTGCCTTTATAAAGTTCCGTTGCGCATTCACCCAAGAGTAAAAACTGATGATCCATTTAATCAGCTCTACTTCAAGCTCTATCCCCAAGTCCTGGCCATTTCCTCCTGACACAACTGAACTCAAGTTTTTGGCCTCTAATATCACTTGACACTGACTATGGTAAGAGTCTAGTTGATCTTGCCACATTATTACAAACCTGCAAATGAGTCGTCAATTTGTTCAGGAAGGGCCAAAAATTAAAAAGAGAAGGGAGTATCAAACAGAAATGGTAATTAGTAAATCCATATTCCAGTTTTGCTCTAGAGCAATCATACATATGCAGATTTTCTAGGTGCCCCCTTCCCCACACAAAACACACACACACACACACTATTCAGTTACCATGCATGCATACTTCAATTCATAATGCATTATGTAAAATAGCATTTGGGATGTCTGCAGTACGCTGATTAAAACATCCATTTAACTACAAACTAGAAGGCCTAAGACAAATTTAAACACTCCTTGAATTAAAAGAGGGACATACCCTTGGACCAAGGCACTAACTTGTGGCCACAATTCCTCGTCTCTTACTTTGTTTATCTTTCTTGAAATCTTAGCGATAACACGTACAGATATTCTTATCTTTGTCGAAAGCTTCCTCAGCAAATTTCGAGTCGCATCAATCTTTTGAGGTTCAGCGCCTTTTTGATCCAATAATTTCAATCGCTTAGAGTTCTTGGCAATAAGTAAGCGCATTTTCTCCTCAGCCTGCATATGAAATATAAACAGCCGAGAGAAATACTGTTTAAATAGGATAGCAACGGTGAAAATATGAATGGACATAATCTACTGGACTATAACATCAACAAATCATGAAATCGATGATAACAAGAAGCTGTTCTACAATGCAGCATATCAAATCCAATCAGATGGTAGTGGTCTTAAAAAAACTAAAGGCTATTGTATTTACTGTGGTACATACGACAGAAAGCAAATGGAATCTCATTACATATCCACTTGTTCTCCCATGTTCCACTAGCTGGCCCAATGAAACTGCACTAGTAGTCTGCTACCAGATCACATGAACATTTTAAAAACGGTTAATGAGAAACATGTTCTTCCAAATCTGGCCGTTAGGCTTCCAGAAAGTCACTTTACACGCCTCCATGGTAGGAGTTATCCTAATTGGACCTTTGGTTATCATGCCCAGAAGGCCAGGACCTAAAGCGCCCCCTAGCACACTACTCTGGTAGTATATCCAATCAATTAGCACTTCAAATAGAAAACCGCATTAGATTGCATATATGAGATTTAACAGACTAGGAGAACACAAGAATGTTTTAAAACGTTAATGAGACATGTTCTTCCAAATCTGGCTGGCCCTCGAGGAACAGACAGTGAAAGGATTTCCTCGTTTCATTTCCCTGCGACGAGCAGTAAAGGCTGTGTCCGCCGTTTCGTTGGCACCCTGGCGCGTACGGTGTACGGGCAAAACGAATTGGACGCTCGCTGATTTGATTGGTTTCTGCCCGCCGTGTCGCCGAATCGCCCGGTCGCCCGTGGTAAAATCGCACGACCTGCTGCGTCAAACATCAGCTGCTGCATTTCATCAGTACAGCCCCACCGTATACGGTGTGGTGGCGGTGGGGTGGGGGGACAACGTTTGCACATTTCTATGAATCAATCAACAACAAGGCTAGTTCTTTATCAGGGCATACCTTGACCTCACTATACAGCTTCCTTTCCCAGAAATAGAGCTTCTCGAGTGCCGAGGAAAGGCTCTGCGAGTCCACCACCTTCCCTACTACTCCCACGTCCAAAAGGTCCATGTCTTTGCACCCCAAATGAGACACGGCGATAGCTGATACCATCTTTGATGAAGCTGATCAAAGAATTAACGAGGCAGCGACATATGAGTTAGTGATACACCGAGTTAAATTGGACAAGAAGTACAGTAAACAAGATACAGTAATAAACTCACAATGGTAGACTGAGCTGCGCCCTTGGTAGCTTGGCCTCCCGACTTCGAGCAATGGCGCGAGCTGCCTTGCCGCCTCCGCCGTCCGGACGAGCTGTGCCTTGATTTCTCCGGCAACATTAGCATTGCCGACGACCCTCCGCGTTGGAGGTGCTGGCGCGTGCACGAACGCATTCCCATGTGCTGGTGGCCTTCGCCGTACCTCGCCGATGGCGCCATTTTGGGAGATAACATTTCCCAGATCGTCGAGCTCGGCAATGCTACTCACACCGCCGAGCGAGCTGCGCCGGCTGCGGGCACCGGCACTCCCAGGTCCCGGGTACTCACCGGCCACTTCCTTCACGACCACGCTGTCTTCCTCCTCGTCGTCCTCCAGGTCCGGGATGCCCTCCTCCTCGCGCACCTCCCGCGAGCTCCGGCTCGGCGTGTACAGCGCCGCTGCCGCGGTAGCACCGGCCGCGGAGTCGTAGTAGTAGCTGTCGTAGTCGTAGGAGTCGTAGTTCTCGAACACGTTGAGGAAGTCCCACGAGCTCGCCTTCGGCGGCGAAGGCGGAGCCGTCGCCGGCGGCGGCCGCGGCGGGGCGGCCGCGGGCGGGGGCGGCTGGGCGCCGTAGGCGTAGTGGTGCGGGTATATGCCCGCGGCGCCGAAGGAGCCGTAGCGCACGCGCTCCGGCGGCGCCGGCGCGCGCTGCGTGACGGCGACGGACGCCGGTGGCGGGCGGCTGCGCGCGTAGTAGAACTGCAGCGAGCCCGCTTGCGGCGGGTACGCGTACGCCGGCGGCGGCGCGTACCCGTACCCGTACGCGTACTGCGGCTGCGGCCCTCTCGAGTGGAGTGGAGCAGGCAGTGTGTGGTAGTATAGTAGAGTATTACCCTCCTCCGGCCCCCTCCGTCCTCCCGGGCTAGTCGTACTTGCCCCCCATTAATGGCGTTCAGTGGCGTTTGGTCTGGGCTGGTCGTCCGGCGCTGGCTGAGGCTGATGGCGCAATGATACGGTCACGCGCGCGGGCGGACCGACGGCCGGAGGGAGAGGTAAAACGTGGAGGCACGACTGCACGAGGTGGAGAAGAAGGAAGACTTGGGAGTTTGGGACTTTGGAGGGCGAGACGAGTGAGAGTGAGACGACGACGGCGGCGGGGAGATCGGGGGAGGGTCGGAATCTTCTCTTTTATTTGCTTGCGCTTTTCTTTTTGTTTCCGTGGCCTTGTCGTGCGTGGCCGCGCACAGTTTTTGCAGCAGCACGGGCGTGTGGGGGCGCCGGGGCCGTGCGCCGCGCCGTGGTGCGTAGCTGACCTGGGCAGGCGAGGCCGCGCCGCGGCAGGAAAAGTCCAACGACCAGTGCTGGGGGAATGTGACGCTCCCGTGTGCGTGGCTACTGGACCCGCGGGCGGGGCGGGTGCGGGCAGGCAGACAGGCCCAGGCCGCACGAGAGCGAAGCGGAGCAGGCCACCCCACCCCACCGGGCCACCGGGGGATGGCGAGTCGGAGCGGACGGCGACGGGGAATGGGGTGGGTTGGTTGGTTGGGGTCGCCGGATCGAGCTCGGGCGGGTGGTGGACCGGGTGGAGCGGCGCATTGACGCCTCCTTGTCCCGGCCGCGGCATGCCGGGTCTGGATCGTTCGACGGCCAGGCGGTAGGGCGGCCGGCGCGTGCCGGCCGGCGGGGGCGCACGGTGCCCAGCCCCGCCGCTGTAGCCCACGCCGCGCGCGCTGTCTGCTCGCTGTCCGTGCGCCGCGCCGCGCCGCGCCCTCGAGGAACAGACAGTGAAAGGATTTCCTCGTTTCATTTCCCTGCGACGAGCAGTAAAGGCTGTGTCCGCCGTTTCGTTGGCA
This sequence comes from Echinochloa crus-galli, assembly GCA_900205405.1. Taxonomy (NCBI): domain Eukaryota; kingdom Viridiplantae; phylum Streptophyta; class Magnoliopsida; order Poales; family Poaceae; genus Echinochloa; species Echinochloa crus-galli. The sequence continues at coordinate 772,285 of OAMR01000400.1, read as the reverse complement.
CCCTGGCGCGTACGGTGTACGGGCAAAACGAATTGGACGCTCGCTGATTTGATTTGATTGATTTCTGAATCGCACGACCTGTTGCGTCAAACATCTGCTGCTGCATTTCACCAGTACAGCCCCACCGTATACGGTGTACACTGTACAGTATAGTTATCTCCTAGACCAAGTACGCGACAAGAGACGGGGGGATGCTGGGAACAGTGGGCCTGTACGTGTACGTAGAGGGTAGACGCACGGGAGGCAGATCTCCAGATGTGGCGTTCGTCAAAGATCAACATGCTCGTACTGTGCTTGTCACCCTACTAATCGCTTCTGCTGCTACTGTGGGCGGTGTAATGGTAGCACTAGCAGAGTAGCAGTGCACTGTACACAGTGTTGCCTACGACCCTATACGTAACTCGGCATCCGGCAGCGGCCTTTTATACTGCTCCCGTCACGTTAGCATTCTCTGTTCTCAAATGTTAGTGCGGGTACAGAACTGTTCTTCGTGAGAGAAAAAATTGATTTCGGTGCAGTCGAGGTAGAGAGATGGCCTAAACTCTGAAGTGTTCAACTTCGAGCCCGAAGAAATACTTATAATCAGATGCAGATGCAACCATGCAGGTGAAGATTTCTCTAGGCGTCTGCGTGTTTATAGCTGTTTAGAGAGTGGACCGCTGCTCCAAATCTTTGAGCCTGTCGGCTGATAGGAAGAAACGGTGCTGTAGAATAAATACTAAATAGTATTATGTGAGAGAAAATAAATCGAAAAAATAAGTCGAGTCTAGATCATCCGAATAGGCTCTTTGTAGGAACCGAGACAAATCTGATGGAGTCATGGAGCAAAGCGTCAGTGAAGCACGCATGGCGTGGCAACATCCATCTCGGCGCCAACTCCTGCCTCCCGCGAGGCGATCACGCTGCTGGAGCGGGAGCGCTGCACCTCTTGCCCCTGTTCGGCTTTCTTCAGCTCTGGCCTCTGGGCATGTCTCGGAGGCACCGGGCCATGCCTTTTAACTCCATGCAGCCACTGCAGAGATGGGTAGGCATTGATCCCAGCCCCATGCCTATTTTTTACTGTCTCCTGCTTCAATCATCAATTCTACGTGCCCACACTGTTCATTTCAGGCCTCTGCGCTTTTGCCACAGTAGGATTCGACCAGGAGCCCCAGCCTGCACGAGCTCCACTTGCCACTGTTCGATCAAACATCTCCCCGAGTCCCCAGCCTCCAGTGAGTCCAGTGGCCCGTTCGTGCCTGCAGCCTGACCCTCATGGCCTGCTCGGCTGCTCCTTCATCATGTGTGATTCAGTTCACAAGCCTCGTCAATTCGATCAATGGTCCATCATCCATGGCAGTTAACCTAAACCACTGGCAGGGTGCCTCCTCGCCTGAATGGTATTGTTATTAAGCACCGGGTAAGGTAGGAGTTGAATCTTCTCTGTTAGGGCCCATTTGATTTGAAGTATGCTATGCTATGCAGCTCAGCATGGCTCCAGTACCAGTAGTGGAGTTGGAGTGACAGAAAGGTTGCATGCCATTCATCCACGACACATTGTTCACGATCGGGACAAGAAGGCCACGTGAGCCTAGGTTACCTCAAGAGGCGACAAGTTGTCGTCGACGACTGGTCCTAGGATCAACTTTGTTTTGTCCATTGGAGCAGGCGAGCAGCCAGAGCCAGCCCTTCCGCTTTTGATTCTGGTGCGAAGGAGCTCTCGGTGTTAACACCAAACATAAGATGGCTGCTTAGCAGCTCTTGGTTCAATTCCAGTGCCATGTTGCGAGTTGAGAGGTGTTGACGTGGTGGAAAGGGCAGACATTGCAATGCTATAGTTCGTGCAGAATGGTGCCGTGATTATGTTGGTGAGGGGAGGCATCATTATAAAATCACGCTCCCAAAGTCCTATCCAGTCAATATTCAATTGTCAAATAGGCTTCAAGATGTGGCAACGTCCTACATTTTTTTAAAGGATATCATAGAACCATGGCTGTCAGGCTGCTTGACAGTGTCTCCTCCACTGAGGTCATCATCACTGATAGTCCTCTGACCGACTTAACACAGCGCTAACTTCACCATGTTCAGGGGAAAAAGTTCTGTGCTGACGAGCTGAGTGACAAGAGCCCGATCTGAAACCGCTCGATGACGTCTAGCAATTATCACGCCCGCTTGCGAGGCTGCGAGGCACCTAATTGGCATTGGCACACATGATGATTACTCTATTGAGGAGTGAGTCTTCGATCATGTGGCCCAAGACCCTACCATGATCGCTGAGTGATTATATATGGAGGATTTTCTTATAACCAATTCAAAAACACATGGGGCCGATGCAAACTGTAAATCCGTATTGCCCTTACAGCAGCATGACGGGAAAATCACATGGTATGCAAAACTACTGCGTCCTGAATGCTAG